>JARJCV010000057.1:0-230342 GCA_029281435.1 Mycena haematopus
CCCTGCGTAGGCTATTTTGTATCTGGATGTGCCAGGGATGGTTTCGATGGGCCCTGGGTCGTACCGACGTTTTGAGTTGAGGTCAAAATTGATACACGTGGTCTGATGACATTTGGCCAGGCAGCCGCCAGCACCGGATATAGAGCTCACTGAACACGCAAAAGACAAGGAACAAGACATATTGGGGATGTGGGAGAAGTACATAAGTAAGTAAATGGCACCACTAAACCGTCCGCGGAGTTCACACCCACGTCCTGCCGCGCAACTGCCACGCGCGAGGCCACGAGCGCCGTACTCCTTCAGGGTACAGGTGCTGGGTCGGGTGCGATGGCGCGGTGCGGTGTCGGCGATCGTGCAGCGAGGAGCGCGGTCGTCGAGGGTGTGCGTGCGCGGGGTGCAGGTACGGCGTCGTCGGGTGCCCTGACACAGTACGGTGTCGTCGAGCACGCGTGTGCATGGCTTGAGGGCTCGAGGACATACAGGTGCTGCGTTGTCACTTGTCGGGTGCCGTGTGTGGATGCGGGTGCGGTGTTGACGCTCGGGCGACGGGGAGCGTGGACGTCGGGTGCACGTGGGCTAAGGCTGAAGGTGGTGCGACTTGCGCGGGGATCCCAGATGCAGATGCCGGTGCAGATGGTGCTACAAATCCCGGCAAGTCATTTACCTCAGAACCAGAATTTCTGGAACGTGCTTACCTTGGGTGTCAGGATGACAACGAGGGCGGTGCTTGAGTCGTCGAGGGAGGGGGTTCCGGACTGCGCCGTGCGTCCTAACGCATATGTGCAGGGGAACGGTACGTGCGCCCGCGGCGCCGCAAGCGCGTTGGGGCGCTTGGTCGGAAGTCCGCGCGCTGTGCTGTATACGGGTGAGGGAGCACTGCATAAGGAAAGAGGGCGTAGCGGAGGAAACGCACCAGCGTGCCTTCGCACAGGTTTGCTGGATGCTCGCAGCGCGGCGTCGCCTTGCGTACGGAGGCGCGCGGGCCCTATCCCATGCACCCGCCGCGGCGTTGACCAAGTTGTGGATGCTGCACGTTGCTCAGAGTTGATGTGATAGGCGGGCGACGGAAATATTCAGTTTCGAGCCCCAAAAAGTGTTTGTCTTGTTCTCTTGCGCTCGGGTGATCCAGCGGACACAGTGTGACTAGTCCTAGCCGGTCTTGACTTTAAACGTCTGACACAGTTGTCTTGGGAGTTTCTTGTTTTGAATCTTGCATCTGGATAGAGTGTTGACACCACCGGTTTGAGATTCCGAGTAAGGCGGTCAGGTCAGGAGCGCAACAGAGGAAGCGAGCTTTGAAGGGAAGTTGGGGGAGAATGAACAGAAATCTTGACATGGTTGAGGGAGTCGGGGGTGCGACAGCGCCAGGGCCACGAGTGAAGGAACTTAGGAAGACGAAGAGGACGACATGGTAAGAGGAGCAGAGAAGACGACATCAACCTTGACGGCACATGACTTGATTTGGACACCCAAACAAACTGAGAGGACGATTCATCCAGGGCACAGCTCAAACAGCGAGGCTCAGGTTAAGATTGTGGAGAAATAACCACCGCACAAGGCTGCCGTTGCACTCCGCACATTTGCAATAAAATGCATCGAGCGCAAAATTAAATAACCCAAGTACATCTTCCGGGTCAAACGTGGGACTCGTTTAGTAATTTGTGCAGAACTCATCCGTACTTCTGGCTGTGTACTGTATTATTCTTGGGCATTTACCTTCAATTTTGAGGGCAGGGGACTCAACGGCGCGCACGCCGTCGACGGATTGATGGCGCGGTGATGACACTTCGGCGCGCCACGGCTTCAAGCGCTATCTTTGATGCGATTGATGGAGTCGTACCGTAGATATAACAATTAGCTATTGCTTTCACTAATTATTGAGGACAATAGCAATGGAATTAAGGAGAATTAACAGCTACTCGCAATATAGCAACAAGTATTCTAATTAGTGGTGGAGATCGATCACTTCTCCATCATTAACTCGTGCCATATCTGGGGCTTTATAGGTGCCCATGTCTCAACCAATTAGACTAAAATCTATAATTTTGGGCAGAAGAAAAAAGTCGTCCCGCAGGATTGGAGATATGGGAATACAATGAAAGTTTGCCTCCAAACTTTTTCGAGAGGCTTCACTAGGACGGCGGAAAACGGGACGGCGTTTTGATACTCGATTTTGGCGGGGAGGCTACATCAAACAATATGTACAAATAAATCACTGATGGCTCGATCGCTGCCCACTCCCAGTTCAAGCATCATCTCGAAGAACGCCCTGGGCCCGACGCCGGCGGAGCTGGCCACATCTGGCCCGCTCCTAGTATCTCACGGTACGCCGCGCGCACCGCCAGTACCGCAGGCCCTCGACTAACGCGACATCCGCTCCTGCCTCCATGGCCGACGGCGACTTGCACCGTGCGATCGCCGCGTCGACGCCGAACTCCGCGAACGCACCCGACCGCGTGGTGAGCACAGTGTCAGAGTCCAACGTTTTGCTCATGTTCGTAGCTAGGCGGGTGTGCGCGAGGTAGTCTTCGATGGGACCGAGCTGCTTGCTCGCGAGGTGCCCGCAGCGCTGCACGACGGAAGTAGTTGATCAAAGTAACTTGAGAAATGATGAGCTGGAACGCTACTATACCTTCTGCGGCACCTTGTCCTCGATGTGGAACCCCGCGACCCCCGTATGGGGGCTGTTCGCGCGCATGGCCGCGCCGCCGAAGCCCGTGCCCGCGTTCCCGACTCATTGATTATCATTCAATTCAAACCTTATGAATTGAATTGAATTCATCAGCTGCGAGGCCTACCATGATACACGGACAGGAAGCGTACTGCAAGATCAGGCTGGCCAAGATGGATGCAGACGCCGACGCCGTGCCCGCGCCTGTGATGTACATATTAACGAATCAGCGCGGAGGGCTCGTATATGAGGAAGGAGGCTCGCTGAGGGCAATTCCCGCAGATCTCTTGTTGTAGACACCAAGGAGCACCATATTGCCACCAGAATCTCGTCGCGCTGCGAGCAGTTCGCTCAGAACCGTTGAACTTCACTTCGTCGGAAGCGACCTTTCATCTTCAAGTCTGTCGAGAAAATAGAAGCAGAGAACCAACAGAGAATCGAGGTCAGCCAGGCAGAACCATTTGACTTGTGTGCTTGTGTGAAAAGAGAGGAGTCGGCAGCCGTGCGATGTTCAATTTACGCGCGTGATCCGTTCCTTCCGATAGCTTCCGAACATGCAACGCCAAATGACTTGACGCAAAAAACTTGAGAACATCATGGCCGGTTTGGTCTGGTCCACTGGACTCCGACCGTCTGTGGATTCTCATCAAGTCTGCTTGAGTAGATTTCGCAGTCTGTTAATAGGATTTCATAGGACAGAATTGGACGTCTGTCAGCGCCTCTCGAGGTGCTATGATTGTGCTTGGATTGTGCTATGATCAAATCCGGTTGGTTCCCAAAAAGGAGATCTAGAAAGAGAAAGCGTTGTTTGCGCGTGTCTGTCTTCAGCTTCGACAGGTGACTGTTCCAACGTTGACCAAACCAGGAAACCTTGACCCACTCGGGCTACGATTTCTGTTCAAGCTCAAAAGTTCTGCTTCCTTTCAACGACGCTCTTAGACACTTTACGACACTCAGCGTGTAACAAGATTTTCAAGTTCCTTCTGACCAGGTCGCCGCTGCCATGGGGCAGTAGGGGAACTCTACTACTAGTATGAGCTGGCACTGTGTCCCTCGCAAAAATGCTATTTTCTCGATCCCGAGTCTTCGTATTTGGGGAAGAAGGCTTTTAGCCCGACAATCTCGCCGTACCTCTCTGTACGAGGATAGCCATGGCCCGCGGTCGGCTGCAACAAACACAAATGGGGTGCTCCTCAGTTCCATCCTGTACTTCTCTATCCAGCCACCGTGCATGACCCTTGTTATCGAGTTGATTTTGAAATTCAACGCGAAGGGATTCAAGCCACACAGATGACGGAGCCGTAGCTTCATCGTGGAAGGCTAAAATTGTTTTTTGATTTCGTCTCTCACCTCCTACCTCAGAATGTGCTCCACTGTCGCAGCTACTCGATCGAACTCAAGCGCACGGGAAGCGGCTGATGCTCTCTCTCCTTACTGGTTTTCTGATTCAAGATATCGAGTTTGTGGATGCTTCGCTGCGATGAACCAGTGGCTATCCTCCCATCCCCTTGGCTTACTTCGACCAATCTTCGTTCACCGTGGGGAACTTCCCCTGCACCTCCACTCTCTGAGGAAATACGAAAGGTCCGATCATTTGCGCATCAGCAGTCACGTCTGATACAAAAATATCAGATTTAAGATTAGGATTCTCCTTATCAACACCTACTATGAGAACAACTTGCATCTGGTTGCTGCTCGTTGTGGCTTCGGGTGTCGCGCAGGGTGCTCAAGTTCCACTGCAAGTCCCGTTATACAATGAAGATTTGAGCTGGGACAAGGATCCTGACGTCGACGCGACAGGAACCCGTATCTTCACCTCCGTGAGCGAGCTTATGCAGCTTTGGCCGGGCACCGTCGTGGTGCAAGGTGAGTCCGTGCGGACCATGATTTTCACGTAATTAATCATCATCTTTAAAAGGCACCTCCTTCGCCCCATGTACCATCCCTATTGGCACTGTCTTCTACCATGGCCGCGGAGACGCAGACGTCCCCACTGTGCCCGAATGGCTCGCGTTCGATTTCGAACACTCATACCGCTTTGCCTTTGGGCGCGACCCGCATGTTCTCACCCTCGTCACCAAGCGTGCGCTGCGCATTCTCGACTTCGACGGCCTCAGTGCGCACGTATCCCTCGAAACGCAGTCCATCATCATGTACGGCGAAGTGCGTAATACCAATAGCTCAGACCGTACAGGCACGCTAGCGATTGCTAAGCGACTTTGCGCATGGGGGTCGAAGACCGGGATCGACGGCTTCATCCGCCTAGCAGGCCACTTCGAGCTGATCGAGTGCGACTTTGCTGCCTCGTTCGACCTGCTGTCCTCCCTGCCGGTGATCCCGCAAGATGAGAGGACGAAGGATGGAGGCGATCGCCGTGGGCCAGGCGGCCGCTTCCCTGCCCAGCGGCCTGAAGGCTGGGTCGGATCGCTGCCGACCGATTCCGGTGCTGAGATTGTCGTGACGGGCCAATGGCACAATCGCGCGCCGGGAGAGACGCGTGTGCGGGTGCAGTACGACAAGTTTGTCTCGTTCTACGACCCAGAGGTGACGAGTCTTGTTGACTCGCGGCGGGACAAGCCGCGCGAGGAGCATGATTTGAAGTCCCTCTCGAAGGCCGACGCGCACATGAAGTTGATGGAGCTCGAAGCAGCCCTTGCGCGTCCGTGGGACGCGGGCAGCGGCGTCGACTGGGCCAGCATTGTGCGCGTCGTGGTCGAGCGGTACGGCGAGCGCCTCGAGGTTCTTGCGCACACTCTCGCGCGCAATGCGTCCAACTCATCCCTGAGCGAATCGTACGAGATCGCGTTTAAAGCGCGCCAGCAGGCGTTGATCATGCTCACGCCGCACTTCACCACCTCAGATATGCCCGTGGCGGACGGCAGCGCGAACAAGGCATGGCTTACGCCCGTCGTCGAGCGTTGTGCGTCGACGCACACCCGCGGTCTGCCGACTAGCCTGCTCACCAAGCAGGAGGTGCTTATACGGGGTGCGGTCGAAGACGTGATGCAGCAGATTTGCAGGCGCCTGGCGCGTGTGTTCTACCTCACGTACGACGTTGAGGTAGAGCCTGACAAGCAGCTTGATGCCTCGAACATTGTCGATGCTGTGCAGGTTGAGGTGGCGGACCTCATGGCATGGCTCGACTGGACGCAGGTCTGGGTGAAATGCAAACCCTCGTGTTCCACGGAGGTGCGTGCCTATGTTTCTTTGCGATAGAGATGGTGTTACTAACAACTACACTGCAGGAGATATGTGTGGTCCCTTCTCGCGCCGGCCGTGGACCGTGGGATGGTGGAGGTGACCGGCGGAGCCCGAAGTGCATTCTCAGACCAAATGCATAGGAGCCTGCTTGCTGTCTGACCTCTCCCATTACTTTTTTATACGCTCAAAAAGCTTGTAATATCACAGAATGTTCGTTGAAATAAATTACATTTGGGAAATTGTTAGTTGTTAGGGGTCGCAGTTGTTTGGCCGTCTTTGACTGGCGCTGATGACGTCAAGACAACCAACTTCGCAGAAGCGACCATGTCTCTCGTAGGTCTCTTGCGCAGGAAATCTAATCTCTGAGCTAAGGCTTTATTGTCAAGATTCATGCACTCGTAGCACGCGATTCAACCATCCTTGCTGAGCACCAGGCTGGCAAGCGGAATTTCTCGCAAGGTGGCTTAATTGTACGACGAGAAAGCGTTATCAATCTAACCTTATTCTCGCGCCAGCGACGGAGAAAATTCTTTCCAAGATCCCCCCGAATGATAGGTAGTTATAGGCCCCTCACGTCTATTGCCTTGTCCTTATCTTTGCGCCGCAGCAAGCTTACCTATGTCTGGGAGGAATTTTTGTTCCACTATATCTCTGAAGGCGGCTTCACGTATCTTGTGATGGCCGATGACTCTGCTGGACGGTGGGTGCGGCTGGCGGACATCGGACCTCGTCTCACTGTCTTACTATGCAGTCGAATGCCGTTTGCGTTCTTGGCTGATCTGCAGCGAAAGGTGAGTTTCCTTTCTTGTAAATCGAGTCTTCGCCCCAGGGTTTCATTCTATCTTTTTGATCATGAAATATGGCAAAAAATACTGACGAAAAATTTCCCAGTTCGTTGGCGCGCCTTCCTCTTCTGCTTCGACCGACACCCCCGCGCATGGCCTCCAAGGTTCCTTTGGACCTGTCATTGCGGACCTCATGCACACATACAACACCGCGCCCCCCGCTGACGAGCTCGCGCGCGCACAGACGGAGCTCAACCAGGTGAAGAACATCATGGTGCAGAATGTCGAGCAGATCCTCTCTCGTGGCGAGCGCATCGAGCTGTTAGTCGATAAGACCGATGTAATGGCGGGACAAGCGACGGCGTTCCGCCGTGGCGCGCGAAATGTAAGACGCCAGATGTGGTGGCGCAACACGAAGATCATGGCCCTCTGTGTGCTCGTTGGACTGGTAAGCCATGCCCCCCTTTTGGCACCCCCGTCATCCATCTCTACCCGTCGTCATTCTCTATGCTCACAATCATCTTTGAAATCCAGGTCTTCCTGTGGATCTTCATCGCACAATTCTGCGGCGCGGGCCTGAACAAATGTGGGTCCAAGAAGAGCCCTCCAGAGGAGCCACCGTCGCTGTCATAGATGCAACGCTACTCCCCACTCGGCCACAGGCCCGCCGATGTGGATAGAACTATTGTACGGAACCCGGTATTGCTGTATCTAATCTGTTATCTTTGCCTCTTACCCTCCTTAACATGAACACATTGTTTTATCCGACATTGGCCCTGTCCACCACTTGCAAGGCGTCACGCGCCCTCGGCGACTCGGCGAAAGCGCGTTTGTGGGGCGCGTTAAGCTCCGGAGTGCCAAAGCCCTGGACCGCACGCGTAGGGGCATGGCGAGACTCGCGACGTCGCTCAGCGTCGAACGCTCCAATTTCTTTCCCACCATGATCCGAATGTGGTGCGCGAGCAAGGCGCGACGTCGCTGCGTCGTCAGCCCTCTTGCAACGTTCTGCTGTTTTTAGCTCTGTCTTTCCCACTTGGCACTGCGCCCGCATCGCACATGCGGAACGCACGTCGCCGCGCCGGCGAACTCGATTTTCGATTTTCAAATTGCGCGACCTGTACGCGCGCGTGGCTTATTGCCCACAAATGTATTGCATTCGTCTTCTGTTTGGCTGCGAAGGGTGGATCTGATCGCAGACGGTCATCCCCCCAAATGAGTTCTTCCATTTTGAAGACTCTCGATCCTCCTTCGATTTTTGCGTTGGGCCGGTGGGAGTGCGCTTTGTAGATGCGCCTTCCATTCTTGCGTTGACGGTGGGGGTGATTCATGGCGTTCGCCCGGCCTACGAGGAGACTCGCGGGAATGGATGCCAAGGAAGGTCGACGGGTTTCAAAATCGACGCAATTCAGAGTCGACGCGGTTCTGAGTCGAACTGACCAAAGAGACATTTTTCTGGTTTGGAGGCGTCATGCTGCGATTCTGCTTTTGCTCCCTGCCAGTCACACGGACGCTGGTCTTCTGTCATTTTCGTGTTTGGATCTACGTTTGGCTAATCACAAACGAAGCGCCTGAGCAACCCCACCAGGGGGAAGCGGCCTGACCTACCATCGATGTCGCTGGCATCACTGCGGGGGTGACTGTGATTTCGTGCCCTTCACCCTGTACATGGGATGCGGCTCTCTGCTTCTAAGAGGCATTCTCCGTTTCGGATGCTGGGGGAGATATGTGACGGTGCAAAGCTGCAATAGTCCCTACTGTCGACGCACGTTCGACGAACTGGAGAGAGATATTCACAGATAAGGCGGTAGAAGTGCTGGCTTTTTGCTCATTGGCCTTTCTTTTGTGTGCGCCCGCGAATGCGAGAAGACTTTTCTTACAAGCCATTTTCGTTTTGTGGACGTACGGCTATGCACGGGGAAAGCCTAATGTCTGTCAGGTCTTCCGTCCGCAAGAGGCATTTTCCCGTTTTAGGCGTCAATGCAGGTCGTGCATGCTCGGCTGCGCGTGTTTATGTGCAGGGGGAAGCGCGGAGGCACCATCGGCCCTAGTATCGCGCCTCCATTTCGGCGAGTATACTCGGTGCCGCATCAGCCGTTCTATTCGCTCAGTAGGGATAAAGGCTCCTTGAAGTCAAGTAGGCGGGAGGGGGGCAGCGGGTGAGATCTCGCCATAGGATTAGCAGTCAGAATCTCTGCTTGTTTATCTGAGAGGTTTACCCGAATGATGGTACTTTCAGAGCCGGATCTGCTCCTCGTCCAGAAAATTGGCGCCATATCATGCTGCGAACACTTTTGCTATTCGATCGCGCTGCGGACCGATCGCCGTTCTGAGTTCTCCATTGTCACCGAGATGCAATGTTAACCTTCCATTCTTATTCCACTCTCCCACCATTTAGGTAGCCACCCACGGCACGCCACAGCCCAATAGGATTTATTCAAACGAGAAACGAACAAAGTAGAGGGGAATAAAAATAAGCCGTCGCTGGGTCTCAGTGCCGGTAAAGCTGTAGTAGAGTCGAAATATCGGTCGTAATAATACATCCGTCCAAGGGTCGCCTGAATGGAAGGCGCAGGCCTATTGCACGTAGAGCATGCTGGTTGGCGCCATGGCGTGTGGGAGCATACGTGTGCTCATACCCCGTGTGGCCGCGCTGTATCCTTCACGCGCTTCTGCCCTATCCGAGCGCCGCACACGCTCTGTTGGCATAGAGGTATGTGCGTCCTCCGGCGCATGGCGCGACGGAGGCACATCGTATGTCGCCCGGGCGGTCTGGCCCACAGGGGAAGGAGGGACAGTAACATACGCAGGAGCATGCTGCGAAGACAAGGGTGAAGGCGGCTTCGTGTGCGGCCGAGAGCCAGAGCTTGTGGTGAGGGCAGGGGCCACATGTGCCTGTGCTCGCGGCATGCGATGGGCAGAAGGCTGGTGCGCATTCGGTATGGAGAGGGAAGGAGCAATGTGCGCCTGGGGGCGTGATATCGCGTCGGAACTTGAAGGGGATGTAGATGAAGTCGGAACGCGCTGTGACGATGTCGGGTGCGGGAACTGCGGCCGCGTAGGGGAAGGTAGGGCCGAGGAAGGAGCACCCAAAGAAGGGGTTGTAGATAAGTTCTGGGATTGCGAACGTATCATCGGTGGATGCACAGCCAAAGACTCCTGAGAGCTTGAGGAAGGGTTTGGCGACATGTTATGTGATTGCGAGCGTATCATGGGGGGATGTAGGACTGAGGACGACTGAACGTTTGAGGAAGGGATTATTGGTATGTTATGGGATTGCGGACGTAACATCGGCGTAGGACGCGTCTCTGGTACGCTAAGTGGTGGGGGCCGTGCTGTCGCTCTGTCAGCTCTACGGCGCTCCTTTTCGCCACGATGGAACTCGTCAGCAGCCTGGGACGAGCTGCTTGCGGTGCGATGCAGGAGCGGACGCTGCAGGGTAGTATCGAACAGTGGGGTGTTTGAATGTAACGGGCTGGGGTGACCACTACGGTAGGTCATGGGCGGATGGAGATAGCTATCCCTACGCTGGCCTGCCGGAGTATAGGCGGAGCGGTCCTTGGAAAGAGCGGCTTCCATAGTGGAGCTAGCTCCATTTCGGAATTCACGAGAGAGCGGAGATGAGGGGAAGTGAGAGGTGGGCATATTGGGAAGGGAGGAAGAAATGGGCGGATCCCGAAGGATATCCTGGAGCTGGCCACGCAGCTCGTAGTGCGGATTTGGAATGGGTATGGAGGCAGACATGGAAGGCATTGGGCTACCAGCCGGTGGATTCGGAATACGACTAGAGGGAGAGGAAGCCCGGGACAGCGATCGACTGCGAGGTCTAGAATGCGAACGAGAACGGGAACGGGAACGATCCTGCTTTAGGCTGAGAGAGAGGCTGCTAGGACCAACAGGACCAAAGACGGTCGACACAGACTGATCAGAAGCGCTTGAGCGACCAAAACTGGCCGCGGCAGCGTCCCGCGATCCTGGGGAGAATAGAATGAAAGGTATACAATCACACGAGTGGGGGCAGCCGGCAGCACCACAATATCCTTGGTTTGGCTTTGCATAGTCTGAAGGCGAGTCTTCAGAAAGTTCGGTATCAGCAAGAGCTTTGGTCTCCATGAATCCCTCCCAAGGTGTTAGGAAGGGAGCAGTGGGGTCAACTACGTCCGAGTCTGACTCGACGACGGAGATCGACCCAGGGAGATGAGATGGAGAGTCACAGAAGTCGGCGGGACTGTCGCCCTCCGGGGACGAGAATTCACCCTCGGAGCGAAGACGCTGGAGCTCCTCGTTTAGGAGAATGAGTTGATTTTGAGCGGTGTCGTTCTAGTTAAACGTTCAAGGATGAACTAGCGTAAAATAATTCGTACTCACTTGCCTGGGGGAAGCTATCAGAATTTGGGCGAGGAAGGATAAAGGGCAGGCTCACTCGGTGAGAAGCGACATCTGCGCTTGGACGTTGTCCAGTTGCGCGTGTAATCGCTCGCACTCCGAGAAAATGTTATCCCGCTCGGTGGATACAGTTTGCCAGGACTGCTCCAAATGCCTCTTCTCGATTCTCAGAACCTCGAGAGCGGCTTTGAGGCGGTCGACCTCCTGCGACACGGACTTGAACTCGCGACCTTGATCGAGGAAATTGCGTTTAACGTGGCACATGTAAGATAACATCTTGTAAGACGTTTGAAGGTCAGAATACTAAACGAAGGTTATCAATCAAAGCTAGAAGATATCGAACGCCTCACCATGTCCCTAGGTACAGTTTGCAAGAATTTTTTACATTCTTCAGTGAGGTTGGTTGACTGTGCCTCCGTTGCACCATTGCTGGCGAGGTCGGTGATCCGGTCCTGCAAATGACGAGCTCCGTCGTCGGCATTCGGAGGGAGCGCAACATCCCGGGACGACGGCGATATATTATCGCGGTCAATGTGCAGTCTGATGGTGTGTCGCGCATCGAAGGGGGTGCGACATAGCGGGCAAGTCGGTCGCGAGACTTGCTGCAAGCAGCTACAAAGACAAAGAGGTTAGGGAGAAATATGCAAAGCTGAGTGTGCGCACTTGAGACAGAAAACATGGCCGCAGGTTATCGAACAGGGAGCCTTCAACTCCGCGCCGAAGGGCTCCAGGCACACATCGCATGCAGAACCAGGGCCCAAGCTGAGCATGGTCGGATGAGGTTGGGATAAGGGAGGACGGCCAGGATAAGGTCGTGATATACGAGTGAGGGCGTTGTTACACGTGCCTCAGTCCGGACGCCGATGGAGGTAGGACAATGACCAGGGCCACCCGGGAAAGCATCAGGAAACAACCGTTATAAGGACACATGAGGCAGTAGCCGAGCGAAAGAAGTAAACGAACTAGATCGCTAGAGAAGATTCGATCAGAATAATTGACAGTTGGCCAAATGTGGATGCTGGTGCACAAACAAGCTTGTGCGTTATGCGAGCGTTAATGGTCACCACCTGAGATAGTGGCACCGATAGGCTGTTACGCAGAAAGTTTCCGGCGACAACACTTAGAGACGAGGAACCCATCCCATGATAACATATCCGAACGCATAGGACCGTCGGGGAACCGGCTCGGATCGGTTCGCCTCGTGTGTTGGGTGAGGTGAGGTCGTTAATGAGCAAACGGAAAAAGAAACTAACCATTTGCAGGCAATCTGGTGAGCAGCCAGTGGAAGTAAATTGCACCAGATAAGATTTCGGTTGCCCCCTCGAGTAACAGCCAATTTCAGTCAAGTATCTGTGGAGCCTTCAGGCAAAACTGAAGGGCTGAAATTCGTTTATCATGTCGAAGGAGGTGCCAACGTGTCAGATTGAAGTCTTCCACTTGCTTCCATTGCTCTTGTAGAAGGTAAGCTGTGCGGTGAAGAGGAGCTGGTGTGCGCGGGACCTGGTTCGAGAAAGTGGTAGATGAAAGCCAATCCAGATGAAAGGTATGGCGCTTCAATGCCAAGGGCCAGACCTCAGTCTTTCGATGTCCTCGGGAGTCGGGACGAAATTTGACAACAAAGAATATGCCGAAGGATAATTCAAGAGTCTTGTATTGAGAAGGGAGAGCGACTGAGCAGAGCTAACACTCAGACCAAGTGGTTTCAGTCAGGAAAGGTTTTACTCGAGTCAAAATCACAACAGAGTGACGCGTCACGTCGCGTAGCCACGTGATGCGTTTCGCCTCCAAGTCCGATTGAAATACGGCTCCTGCAATCCAGTATGGAGCTGGTCTTCACTTCACTCTCTGCTGACGGAAGTTCGGTCTTCTCCGGATGACACCCGCAAAAAGTTGAAAGCATCGGCCTCAGTCAATCTCGGGATCATTTCATTTCTTTCCGTCGCGCCTTCCTGATAATGTATTTGCTTCTGCAATCCTTCTGGAGTTCTGCCAGTGTTCGATATCGTCATCAATTCCAGATTTATCAGATTCCCTCGCAACTTCGCCACTAGATACGCTGGAGGGAAGAGGTGAGTTTGTTCAGTTTGTCCCGATAGGTCTTTCTTTGGAATACGACGGTCAACAAAAAAAAAAGAAAGCAACATCAACTTCAACTGCCCGAGCTTTCTTACTGGTTCCCTATTTTTTTCCGTTCCTTTTCACCTGCTAAAAACCTGAATGCGTGACAACATTTTGGCTCATTTTGGTCGTGTGACCGACGCCGTGACTGTGAGTGACGGAGACGTGTCAGATCCAGCTCTACTCCCTGCCTTCCTCCCTGGCCCGCTTTTTGAATATCTGAATCCTCTCCCTTCCTTTATAACAATGGTCAGCCATCCATGTGGAACCTTATAACATCCCCCGTTTACGCGCTGCCTTTTCAGTCCGATTCAGATGTACCCAAAACCAATGGCACCCCTGTGAAACCACCAGGCACGCAGATACGGTTCGTCGTCCGCCGTACATACAGCTAGGAGTCTCACCGCGCCATTTTCTTGCAGGCGGCGAGCAGGTGGAGCGGCTGCGCGGCCAAATTCGACCCGTGCTGCTGGTGCTGGCGGGTCTTCGAATACCATGCTGAAACTCTACACGGACGATTCGCCCGGGCTCCGAGTGTGCGTAGTGCTTCACCTTCATAGCTCTTCACAGCCTAAAGGCAAAACCAGTGATCCCTTCATCGTTCTCGTACTTTCGCTCTCGTTCATCGGATCCATCTTTTTCCTCCACATCTCGGCCAAAATCATCCGCGCCTTCTCAAAATAAGGTGTCGCTTCAGGAGGTCTTGTGCAGCTGTGATATGAGCTGGAATCCAGCTGGACGACGTACAGGCACCGTATCTATGGCACACGGTTCGCTTTGTATCAAAAGTATCCCTCTGGAATCCTTATTTTGCTTACTTACGTCTACTCTCTGTCCGTGTTGTGCGAATTACAGTTCATTCCCGAGGTTATACACCCGCGAGTCAGCGTTCGACCTACTGAACCGACTCAAATCGGCGAGGAACTTCTTAGTCGCCGGAGGATGTGCTTTCCTGGTGCCTTTTCCCAGGTTCAGGGTCGCACACTCAAGATTCTTGATCAGATTAGCTTGCGACCAACCTGATACTTTGCAGCTTTCAGCATTTGCCGCTACCGCATGTTTCCGTGCTTTATGACAATTTGTTACCTCGCGAATTTGGCGGCTAACTGGTTGTCTATTAACATTGCTAACTGAATGGATACTGTACTCGGTATTTATTGAAAGCTTCGAGTCCTCAACTTATATTGAGTTCTGGAATGTCAAAACGAGAACATGAATTACAGAGCGCACTTCGAACACGTTGCATGCCGGCAACACTGCGAGTATGTTGTATTTATGAACGGTGAAATCCAACAAACCTGTAGGCTATACACAGACGATATCTTCATGTCCGTGTCGGGGGAAGTTCACTGTGGATGCCGGCAACTACAGGAATCTGCAAAGCCTCGAGAGCATGCATACCCTGGCGAACCCAATGGTTCATAGTTACCTCGCTGTTGAACCACAACTCCTGCGCCAGGTTCAAATTGGCCACTTGATGCGCCAGAGAGTCGGGTGAAAGAGGCTGTGGCGGTTCCACTATCGCTTCCCTCACCCCCCTCGCCAACAAGCTACCGCTCTGTATCCATTCCGCAACATTGGTTTGGGTTTTTATCGTCTCGAGAATGCCCACGACGGCGAGAAGGGTTTCATCGTATCTGGTTGTAGAATAGATAAACCATGCAGGAGGCGCGTTCACCGGGGTGTCCACGGCTGAAACTAAATCTGGCTCCCGGGGCACTTGTTTAGATTTAGATGGACTCTGTTTCTTCGGCTTGCCAGGGATAACGTCGGCTGGCGATCTGCTCCCTCGCCACACCTCCAGGTCGTGTCTCCTGGTCTCCTGCAGGTATTCCAGGACGCAAACATGATTATGCGGATGCAAGTGTGCTTTGCGAGCCGAGTCGTCCAAGAGCAGGGTTGTTTGCTGAGAGTGCTCAGGAAAGGCGGCCCAGATTTTGGCGAGATCCTTCGTGGTCGGTGTCTTTTTGTCTACGAAAGCGAGGGTTAGATAGCGCTCCTTGTTTAGGATGACTCGCGGAAACGCACTATAGAGCGCGGGGGGGAGTCCCATAGTATCGCGAGCCCAAATGGCGAGGAATTCGCGCTGTCGTTGACCGAAACAGTGGTTGAGCATATCCGCCACGCTCGGAGGCTGGGCAGAGCTCCAGACCATCGCATCAAGCCATTTCGTGGTCGACGGATGGAAAATATATTCCTTGAAAGTATTTAAGTACGGCCGCGGGTGCACCAATCTCGAGCGCGTTCCAAGATTTGGCACTGAGGGTCCGCTGCGAGTACGCCTAGTTCGCAAGAGTAGAGTACCGTTGAGATCTAAAACGAGTAATTTTTTGGGAGTGGCCATCGTGACCAGGTTGTGGCTGTGTTGAAGATTGACCATCACGTGCGATTTCACTCTCTTTCCGAACTCTCATTTTTTTTGACGATGACATCTTACGCCACAGAAGATCATTTCCGGACTTTTTGCAAGGCACTCGACTCGAATATCGATGATGATATTGTCCGTCTCATGGCAGCCGAGCTCCAAACTCGATACTCCGAGCCTCAACGGCATTACCATACTCTTGAACATATCTCATATATGCTCAAAGCTCTCGAGCAGAGCGGGCGGGGGAATGAAACCATCGTACTTGCGATTTGGTTCCACGATTGCGTCTATGATCCTACCAAAGGTAGCCCTTGGAACGAGCGCGAGAGCATTCGGATATTCGAAAAGTTTGCTGATTCGACCAAATCGCAGACAATAGTAGGCTGTGGCTTCTATATTTCTCTGGGTTTACTTGTTCACATTCCAGCAGGCAGAGCTAAAAGAGTCTGTTTCCGCCCTCATCGAAGCCACCATTTTACACCGCCTTCAAGAGGTGCTGCCGAAGGGTCTTGATGCATCTCAAGTGGCCGTCTTTCTCGATCTCGACATGAGCATCCTGGCCGATTCTCCACCGGTTTACGAGAAATACGCGCAGCAGATAAGGGAGGAGTATTCACAATATTCTGCAGAAGATTACTGCCTGGGACGCTCCAAGGTTTTACGAAGCTTTCTCCTCCACGAGCGCATATTTTTGAGCCCTGAAACCGAGGCGATGGAACGACGGGCGCGAGAAAACATAGAAGGCGAAATAAACAGGTTGACGATGCCAGCTGTAATTTAGGTTGACAAATATATTCCGTGTACGCCGTACTGTAGAATGAGAACTCACAGCACTGGTTCCTCAATTAAATAGGCATTTTAGTTAGCTGCGCTTCCCAAAATATTACAATACAAATAGTTCGGCCCGAAACTCGATTATATATACCTGATTCTGGACTCGATGATATCTAATCACTAATCTAATCTATTGAAGTCCACATAAAAGTCGACCAAACTCGAAGTATCGCTGTGGGTTTTTACTGCGATAAAATCCAATTTTTAAAAAGAAGAATAGATCATCCCGAAGTGGGTTCGAAAACTAAAGGTATCACGGCTTTCAATATCCTTACCAATACTTTAGATTTTGAGTCACATTTAAAGGACGCGGAAATTCAAGGTATAAATTCTGATTAAAAGGTGTGTGAAACTGGATGAAAAATTTCGGGATTCGGAGGCCATTAAACCTATCTGCCGACGGTCTGCAGATAGTCTGCAGATCATCTGCAGATCATCGTCATAGTTAACTTTTCCGCTTTTTTGGCTTACATCGTCGGCGATGACGAGCATCTGCGGATGATCTGCAGACCATCTGCCGACCATCTGCAGATCAGTTTAGTGGTGTGTGAAACCTGAAATTTCTCATCCAGTTTCAAACACTTTTTAATGAGATTTTATACTTAACATTTCAGCATCCTTTAAACGTGATTCCAAGTCCAAAGTCTCGATATGGGTATTGAAAGCCTTGATACCTTTAGTTTGGCAACTAACTTCGGGACCATCTATTCTCTTTTCTTTGAATTGAATTTTATGGCTGTAAAAACGCGTGATGATACTTCAAGTTTGGTGGACCTTTATTTGGACTTTGATAGATTAGATTGGTGATTAGATATGATTGAGTCCGAGATCAAATATATTAAATTCAGTTTCGGGCCGAACTATGTGTATTGCAATATTTAGGGTAGCGGAGCTAACTAAAAGGCCCATTTAATTGAGGAACCAGCGCTGTGACTGTCCGTCTCGGATTTGCGTTTGAATCACGTGCACACAATCATTTTTTCCACCAACTTTCATGCTGGCAGCCGCCATTGTCATCAAAGACGACTGGAACCGAAGGACAAGTGAGGCTGTCGGCATGTCGGTTCCTGCTCATATTCACTAGTACTCATAGCGTACTACGGCTGGCAGAGAAACTTTTCGCCCTATGGACTCGAAAGAAGAGTATCTCAGCGTTCGTCATCTGGGTTCTCCGCCCATTGAGACTACACTGGGGTTGCTGCGACAAGACGTCGACATCCAAGGAAGTCACCGCCTCTATTCCTCCAAATTTAACTTTCCGGATTCAACAGAAGATGTGCTCTATTTTCGCTATGGGTTTAAACCTCTCGCGTCTGTAGCCCCATCTTCTGTTGGATTGACCCTCACTGCAGTCAGAAGATTACTTGGTGATCCAGAATGGAACCCAACTTCTTTACAGTCTGATACGGACCATGATATCTACCATAATGACGTCTCTCTCTTTCTTGGATATTTCTGCAAAGCACAAAAACTGGAGGACATCCCCCCTGAACTCTACGAACTTCGGCAGCAAGGTCCGTAAGCTTATTCTGACTTTCATGGACCGTATTCATAACAAAATCGCAGGTTCAGCGGTCCTCCGACCCTCCCCGATTCAACTCCGCTGGGAAATCATCGATGGCACGACATATTATTTCCTGTCCCCAAAAGTTTATACACTGGGGAGAATGACTGGACCAGTGGTTGTACGTAGCGCCGCCGTCGCGATTGAGGTCTTACGCCGGGATTGGACCACGATGGAACAGGTGGCTCTGAACCTGACAGCCCGCGGGATACCGTTTAACACGTTTTTGCGAGGTTCAGCTCAGTCTTCACCTCCATTACAAGACCCGGCGCCGTCCTATAGAGGGTTTGGGATACGCCCCAAAGGATTCCAGGCGACTCTCTCAGATTACAGACTATACGAATTAGCTCGTAATCGGATTTTCCGCTCTCATCGCGGACGTCGAGCATTAATGATGGGCGGAATTGTCGCACGACTCGCACGCGGGATCGCCGATGTGCAGAGCGTTTGCTATGGGCCAACAAAAAGCCTCCATCGTGATATAGATGGACACCGCATATGGGACAGCCTCCCAAATTCTCCTGCCTACTGGGAAGACTCCTTCACTCAGCAAGAAGATGATCTCATTTGCGGTTTGTACGAGGTGGAAACGGGTGCGTGAACATCATCTCTGGTCTTTTGACGAGGCTCATATAGATCTCAATAGGCATCGCTGATAAGCTGCGGCACGATGGCAGGCAGAAAAAGTTTGTGTCCTGGTGGCCGCCAGCGTCGGTCTGGAAATCCTGTCGCCTTGAAATGGGATACTGGACCCCGTTGTGTGAAGAATGGTTTCTTTCTCGCCTGGCCGAGATACTCAACGGAAATGCGCAGCTGCATAGCCGGATCGAATGGAGGCAAATACTGGGGGTGGATCAACCGCAGACCAACGATAGACTTGCGGCTGAATTTCTCGCTGAAAATGGAACACGCATTGCAGCGGGGGCTTTTTCTCAGCAATTTCCGAAAGCTATCCGCAGTGAAGATTCGTTGCATTTACCCTCCGGCAGATTCTATTTCACTCTCAGAACCCAACGACCTGACTCTCCGATGTCGCAGACCGCTGACGAAAAGTCTGAATCTTTGCCCAGCGCCTTTCCCAAATTGTCAGTCGACTCGAAAGAAACGTTGAAGCAGCCTGAAATTCAACACCTCACTCGGCAGTACTGGGATATGCGTCGGAAAATCACGGCGTTGGCTTTGCGCGGAGAGGCTATGGAACGAGGTCTTCGGAATTTGCACGTCAAGGACCCAAATATTTATTTGACGTCGGCAGGTGCGCCGCGGTCGTCTAAGGAATTTTCTCAACGCTCAACTGTTTCAGAATTGTCTCGGCGTCTTGCGATGGCGCAAAGAGAATTAACGGAGGAGCGCAATCGATCTCGCAAGGTCGAGCATGTTTTAGAGGATATTCGGCGCGAGTGCAAAACACCAACTGTGATTCCCTTGCTATCGTCGGCTTCAAGCTTCCTCGAGGGTTAATTTACGCATAATCTGTGTTCGCCTTTAGATAATTCCCTCTATGCTCAACCCCATCTGAGTAAGTGTTTCAGGAATTTACTTCTTGAATTCTTGGCCTTAATCTTTGGCCTACGGCTTCGGCGCCTCAGGAGGGGAAGTGTTTGGCTGCACATGTGACATGACCGCTCTCCGAGCCGGGAAGTGTCTCTGGGTAATCACGAGTTCCCGCCGGCCCGCTAGCCACCAAAGACATAAACGCGAGAACTTGGAGTGCGGTTAGGTCGCTTGAAAGATGTGGGCACCCCTCTTCGCTTCCTTGTATGCCTGGTCTGCCTGCGCGAGCGATGCGATCCATCGTCAGGCGCTTGTAGCGCGGTACAACCCGACTCGGAATGCTTCCCGGCAGGCAAGACGATTCAAGGTAACTTACGATGCCCCGCACCCACTCTGTCTTTAAGCTGACCTCTACTGCGCCGTTCAGATGTGTATGACTATACTGGGATCAGTCTGGACAACCATGGTCGTCTGGTTGAATATATGTTCAATGGCGCAGAGCCAATGCAGCAGTGGATGATTTCCAACCCGAATAGGGTCAACCTTGGCGCGCTTGGGCTAGTTTTCTGGTCCGGCCAGGGCGCGGTACTAAATGTTACGGAAAGTGACCTGACCTCGGTCAAACAAGAATTGGACCTTTGGACGGGAACGCTCACCAGCAATTTTGTGTTCGAAGGGACGGGAATCCAGGTGAAAACAAGTGCTGCTCAGACGGTGGATAGCATTGCCGTCACAGTCTCGTCGTCGCTGTTGGAGAGCGGCCGGCTGGGCATTTTCGTGGACTTCCCTTGGAATGACGGTGTGAGTGCCTTGAGATTTTTTTCCGTCTTTATAAACTTTGAATGCTCTAGTCGTTGAAATTCTCGGACCCATTCGTAGGTTCGTGGGATAATGCTTCCATCCACACAACGACCCTGGACGCCAAACCACGCGGAACCATCGGCGCAGAAATTGCCCACACACTCGTGAACTCAACGTTCATCACGTCGGTTGGAGGCGATCCTTTTACGATCATGCGCGACTCGCCAGCCACACATCGATACAGTATTCGCCCGTCTGCAAAATCTAGTACATTCTCATTTTCCACGACATGGGGTCTGACGCCCCCGAAGTCAGTGCTGTCCCCGTCCGCCATTAGCCTGTCCTCTAGCAAAACTTGGGAAGCTTATTGGACAACATCAGGGTTTGTCGACGTCTTTACACGTATTGCAATCTGACTGAATACTGGTAGAAAATTCCACTTGGAAATGTACTTTTGGCACTGCCAACACTGGGCGCTGTGGAATAATTGGGATCTGTTGTTCCGTTCAAGTTCCGTCTATGACAGGTTCCTTGAGACTTCCATTGCCCGAGCGCAGGTCCAGCAAGGATGGGCGACAGGCGCGAGATGGGGCAAGATGAGCGATCCATCTGGTATATTCAAGTTGTCTTGTTCTGCAACAATACTAGGCGTACTAATCCTCCGTTCAAGGACGGTCAGCCCCCGGTGAAATAAACGAGCTGCTAATTTGGCAACAACCCCACCCGCTCGTCTTTGCGAACTACGAGTACCGCGCCTTCCCCACGACGGCGACCCTGCGCAAATGGGAGCAGATTGTCCGCAACACAGCAGATTGGATGGCAACGTTCGCGTGGTTCAACGAAACGACGGGCTTCTACGATCTTGGACCTCCGATGTATGAGGTCGCCGAGGATAATATCTACAATAACACCTACAACCCCTCATTCGAGCTCGCGTACTGGCGTCTTGGGCTCGGATTCGCGGAGACGTGGTTGGAGAGACTGGGTGAAACCGTGCCCCTTAATTGGACAATCGTCAAAAATGGGTTGGCGAAGCTTCCGGTGAATAATGGTACGTATAAAGTATTCGAGGATGTTGAGGACAACTTCTGGACCGATCCCACGTATATTAACGACCACCCGGCGCTGGCGGGCCTCCACGGCTGGCTACCACCCACCGAGGGTTTGGACCTCGAGACGTCGAGACTAACGACGGAAAAGGTCTGGGCTTCATGGAACGTCTCCAATTTGTGGGGGTAAGTTGATCATTCATCCCAAAGTGCAGAACTGAAGGTTTTCCAGCTGGGACTTCCCGCAGCTCGCCATGTCTGCGGCTCGAATCGGGGAGCAAGAACAGGCTTTGGAATTCTTACTTCACCCTTTGTTCCAATTTGACAATGCCGGCATGCCTGTCGGAGGAATACGGGAAGTTTGATCATTTTTTTGGCCAAATTTTGGCGTCTGATATGTGATCTGTTCATAGGGTCCCGACGCCGTACTTTCCCGGATCCGGTGGTCTGCTCTACGCAATCGCGATGATGGCGGAGGGTTGGGATGGTAGCAGTGGAAACGCGCCAGGATTCCCTGCAACAGGGTGGAATGTTCGAGCAGAGGGGCTGAGCAAAGCAATGTAACAATGTTGGCCCAATAGCCCTGTTTAGCTAATAGCTTCTTTTAACTTCATGTCAATCTTCCTTACCGACGTGTCCCCACTTCGAAAGTCGTAGTTGCGTAGTTCCAGTGGGTAAAATTTTTCTGACCAACTACGAGTACGAAGAGTGGAGGCTTAATTGCTCATCTTTGGGGAGGCCCATTCTTCCTCGCCAAAACTGTCGGCACAGTGGAGGATCGAACGGAGTGAACGGTCTTATTTCCGAGGAAAGTATTGCGTCCAACACGGATCGCACATCTGCGGGCGTCAACATTCCCAGCCTGTTTTCACTTCCAATGAGAATAATGAACACAATAGACGTCCAATTCCCTACCACTCTCCATGAGGGAAAACTAAGGCGTTTGCGGCAAACCTAGATGGTTGCAATCAGAATTCACGCACACAAAAAAAAGGTTCCTGTAGAAGTAACTAACACATGTCCGCCGACATGGCCAACCTCGCCGAGAACGACGCGCTTCGCGGGGCCACTGGGATCAGTGCGTATGCGCCCATCAAGTTCGTCTCGGAGGGCCTGAAAAACCTTGCCACCCATATCACCGCAACGACAGTCTCTGGCGCCATGAGTGCATACGTATATATGTACTTCGGGTGCATCCACCGCCGAGGTCATGGGTGGGTCCGTTGCATGCTGCCTTAACTTTTCGGCGATTTCATCCACGTTCGACAGTGTTAAGGTCGGGAAATGAATGGCTCCCCCGAGCGCAGAGAAAGCCGTTACTGAGGTCGACCTGTCGTCGCTTCCTTTGGGCGATCCGGTCCATGCAAAATTGACAAGTCCACCCCATCGCATTGTTTGAACCTGCAGCGCGCGTTGTAGAGAGGTAGAGAACCGGGAGGGAAACACCGATGGAGGGGAAGGCGAATCCAAGAGAATATATGAGCGATGGGATGCGACTGATCCTTGGAGAGGCTTGGTCTCTGGTGCTGTTGTTGAGAAAACGGCGGCTAAGCGATTTCGTACTTGAGACAGCATGCCAGTGGAGGAAATTGCGTCCGATAAAATGAGAAATGGGGTCCATTGGTGTTTTAAACGGATCCTGCCGCTGGTGCGACGACGCAAAGCGGCAAGCATGATCCAAGGATGTTTACGTGAGGACCGAGGTGGCAAACCTCCGAGTCAATGATCGGAGTGATGCCAAACACGTACTCACACCTCTTCTCCAGACGACATGGCGTTGGAACACCCAGGCTACGAGCAGCTTGCTCAGGAGTTTTCGTCTCTTTTTTCTGGTCCTGCTCCGCCATTTCTATATGTCAATGACCCGGTTTCGCCACGGACCACTGCCCTTGTCGCGAACTCGATCCTCTCGTCAATCGCGCACTCATCAGACGCGTCTTCTCGCGTATATCACGCTCAAATCGATGCGGTAACTTGCTTTAATCCCCGAATACTGTACGGCACGGTTTTAAACCAACTCGCCCACTGGGAAGTCAAATGGGTAGATGGAAGCACGAACTGGGGTGCAGAGAGATGGAACGAGAATCTAGATGGTTTTGTCCATGGTCTGAAAGCAGTCCATTCATTCATTCGCCAGGAAAACTCCTCAGGCTCCAACAAGGGAAAATCCAAGCAGACGGACAACTTTCCTACCGACGACGGGCAGATCGTTATTGTCGTGGAACGTCCAGAACGGCTGTCGGAACAGCAACCAGATCTTCTCGTGCCTTTGACTAGATTAGCGGAACTGGTACGTCTTTACCTTTCTTCAGATTTATCCAACCAACGTGCTTGCTCTGTTTCAAGACTCAACTTGACTTGAGTGTAGTTTTCGTCTCCGACGTGCCATGGGAAGACATGCGGCCCCCGTTTGGAGGATCTCCCGATCCATATTACGTGGATGTATTGCCACTCAGCAAAGAAGGTACATGCTCGATCCTCCTCAGTTCGAAATTGCTCATCGGTCAAAAGCGCTACTTCGACGACTCGAGTCAGCTTTCCACACACTATGCTGTGGGTCCGAAAACACCGCTGGGGCAAATCCATATCATCCCAATCTGCGGTCCATTTACTCCCAGTATCTCTCAGTCCTGCTGGATAGCTGTTCACTGTACGTTCAAGATCCCAATGAGCTACAGTATATTGCTGCCGCCCGGTGGCCAGGCTTCGTCAAGCCGATCTTGGACGCCCACAACCACCGCCCTGGTGAAGACGTAGACATGGACGGAAATGACGAGCCTGCGCTAAAACCGCCGCCCGAAGACGTCCGAATGCGTCTTATTCGTATATTTAAGCCCTCCTTCAATAAGGCTCTGGAGACGCTGTATCCGAGATTGGATCATGCCGCCCATTGGGCCGCATCAAATGAGCCAGAGCCAAATTTACTCGCAAAGTCACCGATTCAAACGCAACCGCTGCCGGACTCCGATGGCGAGGCGCAAAACGAGGATAGACGACTGGTTGATCTGCCTCGCATGTCGAAATTCATCCTCGTCGCGGCGTATCTGGCCTCGACCAACCCGCACACTTCCGACCTCCGGATGTTCGGAAGAGGATTGGACGAGAAAAAGCGAAAACGGCGGGCTCGCAAGTCCAAGGGGGGTTCAGCCAAGGCGAGTATCATATCGGGCGGCGTTCCGTGGCACTGGCCCTGACGAGCAACTTTCATTACAGGCCCCTCAGCGTGTTCTTGGCCCTAACCCATTCCCTCTAGACCGGATAATTGCGATTCTCGGTGCACTTTTGGAAGAAAACGACGTCGACCGGCGATTGGCGGCTCCGGAATATACGATTCCTGGAGAACAGACTGATATGGAAATCGCCCGGGTGGGCATATACAATGCAGTAGGTTATACCACAGAATGAGTGTGCCCTCTAAGCACGCTTTAGATCATCGAGCTTTCTGATATAGGCCTTTTGCATCGAACCTCTGCTTTGGACAAGTTGGATGGCCCACCGACTTTCAAGTGCGGCATATCGTATAGCACATCTGCTGCTTTGGCACAACAGATTGAGGTTCCGTTGGATGATCTATTATGGGATCCAGCCTGATTTATTTGTACAATGTATTTACAGGGATTGATTTTCGTCGCACCACTTGTGAGACGGCGAAAGAGCCCAGAAAGTTCAAAGTAAAATCATGTAAACCATGCACGCAAACATAACTTCAGGACGCTGTGTTCAACCGAGCCTCAACTTCCATAGCGAGAGGGATGCTCGCCAACGCGCCGCGCTTTTCTACACACATTCCGGCAGCCTAAAACAATTGAGATGTTTTCCAACCGGACACAACCGAATCCCCAACCTGTACGGCTCGTTTGAGGACAGTGATATAATCTGCGGTTGTAACCTCCTGCGCCTTGAGGTGCATCAAGCCAGCAATCATGTATCCCGTGAAACAGTCACCAGCCCCAGTCGTGTCGCGCGTTGTACCCTCCAACTTGGCTGCTGGAAGATACACTGGCTCCGACTTTGCGTTGAGGCGGGTGAATTGTGCCAGCACACCGTCCGCACCTAGGGTGCACACCACGTTTGTGGTATGCATGCGGGAGGATAAACGCGACAGCAAGGGCTTTGCGGTGTCGATGGCCGATGTCGACGCACTGACAGCTGGCACCTCCAAACCAAGCGCTTTGCAGAGGTCGAGTGCCTCGCCACAGTTGACGATTAACCAGGTCAGTTGGTGCCAGGGAAAGGTCTTTAGTTCTTCGGGAGTGGGCATCGGAGATGGGTTGAATATTGTGGCGATCTGCGAGGATGAGGCGCGTGTAAGGTATTCGAGGGTTGAGGCTAAGGGAATCTCGTTTTGAAAAACAGCGTGCGTTGTGTGGGGATGTATTATGTGCGAAGGGATGGGTGCGTAATTGGCACCCTTGTAAAGAACTTGGAATACCATAAATATTAGCTGGGTAATCCTGAAATAGAACCTACTGATGCTGTTCTCTCCAACGTCGTTTACTTGGATAATTGCTCGCCCTGTGTTTGCCTGGAATCAAGAAGGAAAATTCTACGATCCGATTACAGTATTCTGCGGACGAACCTCAACGATCGATACTCCTTCGACGCCTACTCCGGCCTCCTTCAATTCATCGCGCACCCAAAGACCATCCTGGCCAATCGCGCCAACGAGATCGACGATGACTCCGGCGCGCGCAAGAGCCCCCGCTTGATTTGCGCCTTTGCCACCGGGTCGTTTGACAAGATTTTCAGACGAGATCGTTTCTCCAGGGCGGACAATTTCCTTTACTACGATTGATTCGTTCGATCACTGAGTCCTCAAGGATGAATTCCGCTCGCCTTGGAAGAACTCATCCACATCTGTAGGCTATTAGTATCGGCTTAGATTGAATATCTAGATTATGACACACTGACGGAACCTCTAACGAGACAATGGGCATGCATTAGATTGTAATGCGTACACCGATAGAGGACTTGTGAATGCTGGAAGCAGAGCCTGCAGAGGAAGGCAGCAAAGCCGGCAATCAGATCCGCCAAACTTTCGGTCCGACATCCGGAGGTAAATGTCGGGGGTTTTGCGATCAAGATAAGTACAACCGATGGTCAAAGATGCTCAAGTGCGGAGTGTTCGCAAAGCAAAATGCCGGAATAACAGGACAGAAGAGGGTATTATTACTTACTAATACTATGCATAGTCGCAATAATCAGCTCCATACCCGCCGCGTGAAATAAAATGCTAGAAGCACAAGGTGCTGCACAACGGGACTCTTGTTTGGATGGATATTTTGTGAGGCAAAATCACTTCCGATCTAAATCATTGAAGATGGGCCCCAAAGAACTCGGCTGAACAAATAATGAGCTGGAAGCACCGGTGAAAGGGCCTGACTTACACAGGGAAAGCGCTGAGCGCTTATAGGTTCGTTCAAGCGTGGTGAAATTCACATATTGAATCCCCAATTTTGCCTGGATGCCATCGGCCCATTCCGCGTTGTCAAGCATCGCTACGGTTTCATTAGTAATCGATTGAGGTGAATAAAATCCGCCCGCACACCACGCGAAGGCTCCCATAATGGGGACTCCGTCTTCGTGAATCGATAGCAGCATTTCACCCAGATACGCCATATAATAGTCTGCTCCTAATATTAGCGACATTCAACAGTTGACAGTTGAACAGACTTGTGCGGCCGGAATCTTCCTGTAGAATGAATGAGCAGCCGATTTTGCCCGAAGAAAACTGTGCTGACTGTAATGGCGTACATATCGGTACGAAAGGCCTCGAACGGCTCGTCAAACCCGAATTCAGATATGTACTGTGGAACGTTACATAATCAGGACCCAAATGCCTAGATGAGAAAATTCGAACCATCTTTTTGGAGGGCCAGCGCGAGTGTAATCCCTTGAAATAGCTTCTGAGGTTTTGCGGAGTGGCCTGCAACCAGGACGAAAGTGGGTCTGCATTTATCCCAGCGGACCAGCCGGCATTCGAGTCGAATTCCATAACATTATGACATTCCGGCCACAAGGGGTCGGAAGAATTCGACACGCAAGCGTCTATACCCTCAGAGGGAGCGGAGACCCATTGTTCTCGATACGCGTCGATGGCGAAGAAATCCGCAGAACCTATCATTTTGGAGTCTGTAAGCCGCTATGCAAGATGAGCAGTTTGATTGTGAACTAACCTAGAAGATCTTGCTTTTCCTGGTCTGTGAACCGGGGGAGGTAATCCGGTGGGAGAGTATCGGTCAAGATCTTGGGCCAATCCCCGGTGGCGTAGACTGGATCAGCAAACACGCCAATACGGAAGGCGGCATGGCGCTCCACAGCGAGGGCATCTTCAGACGTGTTCGACCTCCATGGGATTCCGCTATACAACGAGGATGGTGAGCCTAAATTCACGAGGGAAACCAAATCACATGCATGAAATCATCGCTTTTAAAGGCTATTTCTCCCGAAATGTTCATTTGTCTGAACGCTACAAGACTGCGCTGTGAGACCAGTCAAAGGCAAATAAGTCAAGTTGATTTTGACCTTTGACAGCAGCAGCATGAGCTTTGACTGAAAATTGCTCGTTTAGTTTGAAAAACATTGCACAAGATGAGCACGAACGGAGGTTATATGAACATTGGAAAGGCGCAGTGGAAGCATTAACCCCTGGAGCCAAAGCCATATCTACGGGACTTGTTCAAAGCCATGGCCTACATGAGCATGTCACGTACTGAAAGGATAATAGGCAGCCTGGGCACAGAAAACACGGGGTTCGTTGAACGTGTACCTGTGAGCGGTTATGTGAATTCTGTCACTGCAGCAATACGAAAGAGATTGACCAAGTCTTGACTCTGCCGTTATATGCCGCGAAGACAGTTTTCGCGTAGCTGATAGCAGTTAACGCATTTGAAATCGTATGAGTCAGAGAACCTACTTGACAAAGTCATCGACCACTTGAGGAGAAGTAAAGCCGCCATAATAAGCAGCCAAAGCGAGTGGAGTATCCCAGTGAACTATCCCTTGAACATGAGTACCAATTTTATCAGTCATGGAGTGTCCGTACACAATGTAACCACAGGCTCAACCCCATGTTGAATATGATAGTCAATCACTGGAGTGTATCGGCATAGAATACACTGGTGCAGAGTCCGCACTCACGATCGCTGTAGTGATCTATACCTGCCTGGTTCACAGGTGAGCCCGCCGTCCCGAATGGAAGTATTCGGGCCCACGAAATTCTGTGAACAACATGCGTAAGCCGAGGTTGCCGAAACTTGAACACACTCACGAAAAGGAATGCGCATTAACGCCTAGGGCGGCGACTCTGAGCACATCCTCTTTGTACAAGAAGTACTGCAGATCCACAACGTCGGCTGATAGAATAAAGACGGTGAAGGGTAGTAGTATATACATCAGTCGAAAAAAAATGCAGCATACCCGTTGAATTGTCGAAAATCACACTCGGAGTCAGGTGGCCCAGCCAATCCCACACGCTCGGTCCCTTGCCTTCATCCTTGACGGCTCCTTCAACCTGATATGCGGCGGTAGCGACGCCGAACTTGAACCCAGCAGGGAACTTGAGGGTGGGGAGAATATCCTTTGGTGCAGGAGCATAGAAAGAAGGATAGAGCGGCGGAGGCGGGGATGGCAGGACGACCGAAGTGCTAGTCGGGACTCGGGTGGTTGTGAAGGGTGGGGCCTCGACAGGGCCGACCTGTTACTGCCGTTTCAACACATGGCAATCAAGCACGGAAATGGACGCACGAGATCCCAAAGTCTGTTAAGCCCCTGCGAAGAGAAGTCCTTCGGGAAGGAACCCACAGGCGGGAAGGCCGATGCCGCGCCGGGTGCAGAAGTCGTAGTCGGCGTTGCGCTGGCAGTTCCCGATAGTCCAGATTCGGCAGCAGATATCCTCGCGATCCACAGAAGACAATTTGCCCGCAGGACCTTGGAATACATTTGAGTAAACTTTCTACGTCGGAGTTAGACGGTCCAGCTTCTTATAGGGAGAGACAGGCGAATCCCAGAACGGACGAGTCGACGGACAGACCAAGATTCGAAGCCTGCGCTGCCCTGAACTGCGGGCGACATTAACCGTATACTGAGGATTTAATCCCCAATTCGTTTGGCTCTATCCCCTTGGGTCGCAAGCAGAATCGGGAGGTACGACTGCGATCTGTCAGTACATGTCAGTCTTTGAGGACCGAAGCGGCCCAGCGAACTCCAGCGAAAGCCGATCTTGTAGCGATGATTTTTGCGGCGCTTGGTTCGCCCAAAGGATCCCATTCGACTGCGGACTCTCAGTCAATTGTGGAGACTCGCAAAAGTAAACACCCTTCGAAAATTTAGCTTGTACCTCATTTGGTCGCCATGGTCTGCCAGCCTGAGTCCGGTGGAATTATTATTTGCTATTCGAGAATTTTTCCGACATTGCCAAGGGCCAACTGTATTCACTTGATGAGCCCAAGGTCAATGCGCTGACCTCGATATTGACCGAACTGAACCATTCGAGCATCGGCGTATGTACATCGGGCCAACGGGCCAACGGCGAATGTTCATCGGACTTGCAGGTATCCAACGGATATCACAGACGCCCGTTGGCAATCAGTCTTGAAGTCACTGTGGCGGTGAGATTATTGAAGTTCTATGCCGTGAGGGCGGAGGCGCTCCAGTGTGTTCCCGGGTATCTGATCGCGTTTTCACCCCAACGGCGAATCGGTCGCGAAGAAACACAGCTGGGAAGGGCGGGGATGCCGATGGCACTGGCAACAGAAAGAAGAGAGACCGAACACAATTGGTGCGTCGGGTGCAATTTCTTTTTGGTTTCCACCTCCCTGCTGACGAGTGTGTGGACACCAGCGAAAGTACTAGAGTTGGGCGCCGAGGTGAAGGTTTACGACCTTCACGAACACACATGAGCGCCAACAGCTCGACATGCGCGACGCGGAGGCCGTCCTCGCCAAGATTCGAGCTTCCCCATCGCCTGGCATGGTTAGTGCACGCTCACTGCGTCCTCCGACTCGCTGCGATTCCCTGAGACATTTCTGCGGCTCTTGCGCCGTTCTGGGCTCGTGCTTACGGTTGGCGAGGTCTGGTGCGACCTCGGTTGGGGAATAAAGAGGCTGGTCTTTGTGGATGCATCGGTAGCGGACGACTTCCACGACTAGCTGCTGTCTCTAGCCTAAGGCTACTGTACACTGTGGATAGCTGGATGTCGCATCCTAAATCCTGGTGTACTCAACTCGTAGCTCCGCCAAGGCCCGCTTTTTCCTCGCGACTTTGCGGCTCTGCCTATCGCTGGCTTCCCTTTCGTCTCCTCTACTGCTTTCCTACCCCTAGGGCCCTCCTGCCTCTCTTCCCGCATCCTCTCCTTGCTCCCTTTTATACCTTCCCTGCTTCCTCTTTCGGAGCGATTTTCCGCTTTTTTTTGTGCTTTACAGTCATAACCTCCGTTATATCATCCCATGCCCTACCCACATACCTTCCGCACCTCCTCCCTCAGCTGCAGTCCCTCTTCCCTCCCGCGGAATGTAAATTCCTTTTCACTTCACTTCCACCCTTTTCGGCCATTTTACCCTTCCTATCGCCTCCTCTCCGACGCTATACTTCTCTCCCGCTCCTCTTTATATACCTTCCGCACGTCCTCCCCGGGCCCGCTCTCCCGCCCCGCGTCCTTCCTTTCTCGACGAAACTCCTCTTTCGGTGGATTTGTCGCCTTTTGCCTTCTACATGTACTACGCCCGTCACTCGTCCTCATACTCACCCCACGTCCACCCCGCACCCCATCTCTCCTTCATCGACCCACATTTTCTCGCTTCTTCTCTTGCTACCCCCTCTGTTGCTCGCCCATACCTGCCTCCCGGCCCACCCGCCGTATAGCTTCAGACAGCTTCAGACATCGCCCGTTCCTACACCGCCCTGACCTTTCTCTTCTCGTCTTCGTCCGCTCGCCTGTCATCCCTCCGACCGATTGCTGACTTTTTCTTTTCCCTACAGGTTGTCGACCCCACCACGGTGTCTCCTGCCGTGAGAACGGAGCGTACTGGGAGTAAGAAGAGCATGGTGTACGCGTTCCTTTCCGCCTGCGAAGAACATGAAGCCGCGACGAAGGCCTAGAAGGGCGGGAAGGCGAAGAAAAGCAGGGCCGCGGTGGAGAGCGAGGACGATGCGGCTAGGGAGGATAGTGACGGCGATCGGACGGGGATGTTGATGGTGATAGGAAGGAGGAGAGACCGAGCAAAGGAGCTCATGCCGAGGACGTCAATGGTGCGCCGGGCCTTTCCGTTTTCGCCCAGATGCTGAGGTGCGTGTGAACCAGCGAAAGTGGAGTCGGACCCCGAGCGCTGAAGGCGCGCGAGTGGAGGCATAAGCTGCAGACGATGTTCCTGAGCGGCAATAAAGCGTTGCCCAAGGAGGATTGCGTCTCCCTGTTATCAGTTAGTACTCCCCTCCGCTCTGCTTTGACTCCTACGGTTTGTCGGTCGCCATGCTGACCATCGCACCCCAGGTAATGCGGCACATCCATGGCCTCGATGCAGCCAAGGTCCCGCGAGATGACGACCGCGACCGCGACCGTCCCAAGACGTTGGTGGACAAATAGCACGAGATCTGCTGAACTCCAATTCGACCAAGGCGAGGAGGACGCGAACCTCGCGGACTTCAACGGAATAGCGCAAATGCGAAGGCGGCCTCGTGGTTATTGATTTTGCGATGGCGATGGACGAAGCGTAAATTGGCACTCGAACTGATTGGTGTTAAGTATTCGAACAATGTCATCGACCCTCTCGTCAGTGCCCAGTCACGCGTGACTCTGTGACATCAGCTGCCTCTCTTCCTCGTTTTGCGTGCGGAAAAGCGAATCTAAACGGTAGGACTCTCAAATTTTCAACGTGGCCGACCCCGCCGTGGGCTAGCGCGGAGAAACATTTGTGATTAAAAGCAAGACTAAGTTACTAAAAGGACAGCGAGAAGGAAGCCAGATCATTTTTGATCCGGACATGCCGAAGGTTGAAGTTCATCTTCAACGGAGAATTCAAGCTTGGAAAGACTATTCATTGCTGTCGACCTTAATCTACTCTTATAATTCGATCCCAATTACTAAACTATTCTCGTTCGCAACTTCGCATTCTATGTACATTTTATTTCTTTTCATTTCGTCTTTCTTCTGCCCATTCATTTCCCACTATCGGAACGCGCCCACGAACCAGGCATTGGGCGCATGGAACCCATGCACCTTGTTGGGATTCGGGGTCATCCTCATGTCCCCGAACGGATTCCTGACGCCGCTGAGGCTGGGCACGAGCTCCGCGCCACACTCTCGCAAAACAGCCTGTTCGGATTCCGCAGAGGTCCGTGTGAATGTCTGAGAAACACCTGAGCGGGGTGGTCTTGACGGGACGGGGCGGGGCGGGCTTACCGTGAAAACGCTCGGAATGCGGCGGGCGACAAGAAGGGCGATGGTCCGACGCCACAGAGCGGGATCATGGTGGGCGATGATTGAGCTGCTCGTCGCGATGAAGAGGTCGGGGTCCACGAACAATTCAGCCTCGTTGTGCACAAATGATTCGAATGTCCTAATGACACTCTCAGCCGGAGCGGATAGATGGTCACGACGTACGCACTTGGTCATTATAAAATGGTTGAAGATCTCTTTCCCTTGTTGGGTGCATTCACTGAGAGGCGTGAGTCCAACAGGTCGTGTATGCAAGATGAAAGGGTGACCTGCAGATGTCCAACCCCCACGCTTGAGATACCGGGCCAGAAGGCATTGGTAAGAAGAAATAGAACTACACCATGTGGCGGACATTAGTCGATATTCAGTAGAATACAGCAGTCGTTCCGCACGATGAGTTTCTTGATCTTGGGTGCACGGTGGAGGATGGCTTCGTACATAAATCCACCCTCAAAGAAGTCCAATGGGGACCCCATGAGTATCTGAACCGGCCATGAGCGTCGGCATAACGCGCGGACCGTGGATAGTGATCGTACGTTAATGGTGAGTTCAGACTTTTCGGTCCAGGCCGCGCTGGGGTTGAGGTGCTCAAGTGCGTACAGAATGGTAAACGCGGTACTCGCGAGGGATGAAATACGCCTGGTGCATGCAGGAACGTGGCGCACAAATGCGGTCCCCGTAGCCGCGCTTGCGACGTCGTTCCCAATTACATCTTGCCAGGTGCGATCCGTGAGCGCTATCCATGCAGCTTGCGGCTTAATGGCGTGCCACATCAAGTGCTTCTCCTGCGCCTTCGTGAGCACGGAGTCGTAGGCCACGTCGGCACACTTTTCCAGGTTCATATCACATTGGGACACTGTCCCAGGGAGATCGTCGCTTGGTGCTTGATGCAGGGCCCTGACGGCATCCCAATGCTCATCGCAGCAGCCAAATGACATTTTGCAACGCTCGCAGGGGGTGAGAATGGCGTCCGCCGACTCAGCCTGGGGCATACGTGGTTCAGTCTGCAAGATCATGTCTGTTCGAGCGCTGCACAAGCTAATCGATTATTCTATGCGATGATTGAACAGCCAGACGTACCAGGCTAAGCATCTGGGCTCATACACTATGAAATCGTACTCGCGCATTGTCAAAGATCTAGGGAGTATCTAGTAAGTTGATGCGAAATATTGGGTCCCGCCTCGACTCACTTTTTCAACAACTTCTCGCATAGATCGATCATTTGTTGGGTGTGGGCGATTGAGATGCGATCCAATATCTCGAAACTATTATGGGCGGACTGAGAATACGCTGCGGCCATCTCGCTTGTAGCTTTTGTGTCCTTTTCCACGGCCTGGATGGTCTGGCACATGCCCTTGTGGTGTCGCCAGTCCGCCTGAAGACGCGGTCATGCCAGTTAGGTATGCAATAAGACGCAGGAGGCGCATCTCACTTTCTGACACTCTAGAAACGGGTTATTTGAACAGTGGATGGTGGATTTAAGTTAGTGGCACGTACCGGCGTTGCAGTACACCGGCCTGCGACACCCACCACATCTGAGAAGGGGCGCGTCGCTCGACGACTTCATCTTATGGCAGTGGGAACATGCCAAACCAAGAGCGGCTAGAATATCGATGGAGCTGGAAATCGACATTGCGGTGGAGGCAAGTAAGTAAGTCACGGTTGAGACTTCAACAAAGAGAACTTAAAAATTGTTCGGCACGTGCGTGGCAAACATTGCCAAAGAGATGAAATCAGAATAAGTAGTATTCGCAAGGTTACGCGTCTGAACCGCAACAACCGGCAATGTTTCATTTCTTGATTGTGGGTTTTTTTTTGAATGGTGCACGAGAGATATTATGGGATTAGAAATTTTTTCAACTCATTCGGACACAGATCAGGAATCGGCAAGTTTGAAAACCCGCAATCTTCGTTAATCCTGAAGGTGAGCCTTGAAAAATTCGGCTGAAAAATGTGAGCTGGAAACACTCGTTGAGAAGGTTGTCTTACACAGAGAAAGCGCCGATCGCTTATAGGTGCGCTCAAGCGTCGTATAATTGACATGTTGGATCCCGAATTTGGCACTAAGGCCATCATTCCATTCAGCATTATCGATCATAGCTGTTGGCTGGTTAGCCGTGGCATGAAGGGAACGAACTCAGTTCTCACCCCAAGCGAAGGCTCCCATGATGGGTACCCTGTCCTCGTGAATGGAGAGTAAAATTTGACCCAGATACGTCATGAAATAGTCTATGCAGAACATCGAAAAGTTTTGGTAGTGAGCACTTGCGAACATACAGCCGTACCTGTACGGGCCACATCTTCCTATTGAACGAGTGAGCAATCAACCTGCTCAGCGAGATGGTTCTGCTGACTGTTATTCGGAACATCTCGGTACGAAGCTCCTCAAATGGCTCGACGAATCCGAATTCAGATACGTACTGGACAAATCAGTAACATACTTCATGCAGACGAACGACCAACCATTTTATTTGTGGGCCAGCGCGTGTGCAACCCTTTCAAAAAGCTTCTGAGAGTGTTCGGCGTGGCTTGCAGCCACGAATCGGATAGTGGATCCGGAGATATGCCGGCTGCCCAGCCAGCGTTCGAGTCGAACAACACAACAGAGTGACATTCCGGCCACAGTGGGTCTGAAGAATTAGATATGCAGGCGTCGATGCCTTCGTCGGGAGCGGCAATCCACTGTTCCCGATATGAATCAATAGCAAAGAAATCCGCAGAACCTGCCATTCTGGGGTTTGTAAACTTTTCAATTGCTCATTATGGGCGAACCTAGATTATCTTTCTTCTCCTGATCTGTGAATCGTGGGAGGTAATCCGGTGGAAGAGTATCAGTCATGATTTTGGGCCAGTCGCCGGTGGTGTAGAGTGGGTCCGCAAACACTCCAATACGAAAGGCGGCATGGCGCTCTACGGCGAGGGCATCACCCGACGTGTTTGACCTCCACGGGATTCCTCTATACAACAAATAAAATCAACCGAAATCCATGAGGGAAGCGAAATTACATACATAAAATCGTCGCTTTTGAAGGCTATTTCTCCCGAAATGTTCATTTGTTTGAATGCTACAACTTCTGTGAGATCGACGAAGAGACAAGAAAAAAAAACGTCAGTTCACCCTTCACAGCACCAACATGCGCTTTGACTAAATTCGGATGTTCAACTAAGTAGTTTGGAGGGAAAACGGTCCAAATGACGCACGGAGGTTATAAGCACATTGGTATGGCGCTGTGGATGAATTAACCCCCGGCGCCAAAGACACGTCTATGAAGCTTGTTTCAAAACATGACCTGTGTATCTGCTGATTGCTCACTGAAAGGGTATCCGGCAGTCTGCGAACAGAACACGCGGGGCTCGTTGAAAGTATACCTACCATGGAACATGAGAATTCATGAACTCGGGCCTTACAGAAAATGAGATTGACCAGGTCTTGACTCGTCCATTGTACGCCGCAAACACAGTTTTTGCGTAACTTATCCCGCGTTTAGCACATCCTGCAACACTTGCGGTAAATGACCTACTGGATAAAATCATCAACTACTTTAGGGCTCGTGAAACCGCCGTAATATGCCGACAGTGCGAGGGGAGTATCCCAGTGAACTGGTGCATAATATGAGGAAGGGTCCATCTGTAGACCAAAGAGGAATGTCGTACACAGTGTAGCGACTGGAGCAACACCGTTTTGAATATGGTAGTTGATCACTGCCGTGCCGAGAGAAAAAAAATCATAATTACACCGTTGAAAACATTCCGCACTCACGATCACTGTAATGGTCGATGGCTTCTTGATTGACAGGCGAATCGGCCGTTCCGAAAGGAAAAATGCGAGCCCACGAAATTCTGTGTGCAATACGCTAAGCCGAGGTCCCCGAAATTCCACCATACTCACGAAAAGGAGTGCGCGTTGACGCCTAGGGCTGCGACTCTGACGACATCCTCCTTGTACAAGAAGTATTGCAGATCCACAATGTCGGCTAACAAAATAAGAACGGTAAGTAAATCAATCGAGCAAAAAAGAACTATACCAGTTGTATTGTCGAGCACACCCCCTGGCTGACGGCTGTTCCAGTCCCAGACGCTAGGACCCTTCCCCTCATTCTTGACGGCTCCTTCGACTTGATATGCGGCAGTCGCGACGCCGAACTTGAACCCAGCAGGGAACTTGAGGGTGGGGAGAATGTCCTTTGGCGCAGGAGCATAAAAAGAAGGATAGAGCGGGGGAGGCGGTGACGGCAGGACGACAGATGTACTCGTGGGGACTCTGGTGGTCGTGAAGGGCGGGGCCTCGACCGGGCCGACCTTTCGTATTTCAGCCCACATACAAATCAAACGAAAAATTGTACACACGAGATCCCAAAGACGTTTAAGACCTTGTGGAGTGAAATCCCGAGGGATAGACCCTACGGCCGGGAAACTCGCTGCCGCTGACGAAGATGCGCTGGTTGGAGTTGAAGTGGATAATGAGTTAGTAGCTGAAACGAAAGTCGCTCCTGAGGATGCCGCAGATATCCCGACCACCTGCACGGAGAAACTTGCTATCAGCACCTTGAACCTCATTTGGGAAAAAGATGTTCAGAAGGTCTCTTTCCAGCTTCTTATAAGCAGAGGGATGACTCGGGACCGGCGGCCCGCCGTGCACTTGTCGTAAATGGATCTCGTGAGCTCAGATTTGAAGGCAAGAGTGTGACGACAGGGACGACGTAGATGAATGTGGTTGAAATCGGGCCAGAGACCGCAGAAAGACTTGAACCTTGGCTCCCTTCGAAGACTTAAAGAAAAGATATAACTGCCGGGTCGAGAGTCGTTGAATTTCCTGATTTTGGGGTCATTGATCACCGTCTAAGACAGACTTGGCATAGACCAGATGACTTGATGAGCTTCGAGGTTTTCCCGGGCCGAACAGGGGATACGACATTGTAAGCGGGTTCTGTTGAACATAAACCAAGGCTTGGTCCCAAGTACGATTAGTTCGGCAAATGTTGCATTCTTGAAACGCCGCCTGGCAGTCGGAGGACAAATGGCAGGACGAATGGAAGTCTGAGCTTGAGTTCGATTTTTTCTGGCTCAGCCTGGCACAAATTTTGAAATGGGCATGTCGGAGCGGTTCGGAAATTCCCCTGTCGAACCAAGCGAAAAACTTGCAGCCGCCGCCAGAAAAAACGGATGCCGGAATGGAGAGATGTTGGAGAGAAGAAAGAAAGAAGACGCCGAGTCATCAGATCAACATCAGATTGCTCCAAAGAGTCCAAACAACGCTCACATCAGACAGCGTGACAATGTGACCCACCTGATTAGCGATTCTGCCACCATTACCGACCGCGTGACACGCAACTAATCTATCTCTGCTCAAACCAAGCGGTACCACTGCACGGAGTTCTGAATGTCTTCTTCCGAGGACGAAGAACATCAACCTTCAAGCAGCAAGCGGGGTTCGCAAAAGAAGAAGAGGCTGCAGCGGTCCTGTGATCTTTGTCGCAAAAGGAAGAGTGTGTGATTCAAGCCTTCTGAATCTGGCAAGCGTCGCTGACATTCGAGTGCAGTTCGATGTAAGGATCCAAAACTAGCTTGAAATCTCTCGGATTCATCACCCTCGTCAATTTCAGGCGATAGCGCCTCTATGCCGAATGGACGCTGCTCCAGCTGCATTTCCTTCAACACTGCCTGCTTGCACACTCACCAGGCCCTGAAACGCGGCCCGAAAAACAGGTTCGTGTCATCCGCTGTATTCTACGCTTTCCAACGTTTTTTCGTGATTCGTGGAGACGTATCGAAGAGCTGCAGAAGCAGCTCGCGGCCTTAGAAGCCAAATTGCAGGCGCAGTCGGAAGGTGCCAGTGCGGGGTCGTCCACATTACCGCCGACTTCTGAGATTACCCCGCCTGTTGATGCGTCTCCTTCCCCTCCGTCGCTTCCCGAGGAGGACCTCGCAATAGATGAGCTGGCGGGCCGATTTCGACAGTTCTCGTTTGGCGCTATGAAGAATCGATTTTTTGGATCTTCCTCTGGCTTCAGGCTCATATCAGATGCGCTGACAGTCAAGGTCATTGAATTTTTGAACCACGTTAAAATATACTGAAATGGAATTCCAGGAGGAAGTTCTCGGGCGCCCCATAATAACGCAGTTCAGGCGTCCCGAATATTGGCATATGCGGCCGTGGGAGGAAGGGCCGCACGACGACAAGCCGCGATATGTCTACCCAGAGCAAGACTTGATTGTCTCGCTCGTACAGCTCTACTGGGAATGTGTCCATCCGACAATGCCGCTTTTGCACCGCCCTACATTCGAGAGGTCCGTGGCCGAAGGTCTCCATCTGGAAGACTATCGCTTCGGCGCGACGCTACTTGCCGTCTTGGCCCTTGGATCCCGAGTAAGCGATTCCAACTTACGGCATGTATTAGTGCTCATGTACAATTCAGTACTCAGACGACCCGCGCGTATTCATCCCAGGACCCAATTCTTCCCTTTCATGCGGGTGGAGTTTCTTCACCCAGGTTCAGGTCATCAGAAAATCGTTGTTTGATGAACCGTCAATATACGAGGTCCAGCTGTACTGTGTCCGTCCTAATACGTTTTAACGTTCTTTTCTTCCTATCTCATATACTTCCTAGCTCATATCTCTATATACTCTTGGCACGTCTTCCCCACACGCGTCGTGGTTATACATTGTAAGCTGCGATTTACCACACACAACGCGGATTGTTGAACTTATCTCTTAGGGACTTGGCATACGTTTCGTCCAAGAGCGGGGCGAGCACCGACGAAAGCCAGACGGACATAAGGTCACAGCCGCAGATGAGTTATGGAAGCGGGCATTCTGGTTCGTCGGTGTATCACCATTTTCAAATAAAAATAAAAATAACACTTGTGCAGGTGCTTGCTTTCATTGGACAGAACAGTCTGTTCCTTCCTCGGACGCCCATCTGCTGTACACGTTGAGGACTATGATCTCGAGCTCCCACTAGAGGTAGACGATGAGTACTGGGAACACCCGGACCCGGACCAAGCGTTCAAGCAGCCGCCGGGAAAGCCCTCCCTTATCGCATACTTCAACTGTCATATCCGACTCTGCGAATTACTCGGTTCCACTCTGCGCCGAATGTATGCGTCCAACAAAGCCCGGGTGCTCTTGGGTTTGGTCGGTACCGAAGGGGAGCAACGCGCTGTCGCGGACCTTGATTCGGCGATGAACGAGTTCATTTCTTCCATCCCCAACCACCGTGAGGATTATGTGTTTTTTCAATTCTCGCGTTCTTCGCTGACGTGTCTCCTTTATTTTCAGTCCGCTGGGATCCGAATCGAACCGGCGTCTTTTTCGATCAATCTGCGGTCCTTCACACTTTGTATTACGCCCTGCAAATAACGGTGGCGCATTCCGGCCTAGTCAAACATAGATAAGCCTGCTGACCACGCCGTTAGATCCACAGGCCCTATATTCTTAAACCGACTAACCTGGCCCTGCCGTCGTTGACAATCTGCACCAGCGCCGCACGCTCGCTGATCAATGTCGTGGATGTATGGCTCAATCGGCTGCAGCGCGTCGCGCTTGCGCAGATGCACGTATGTGTTCTGCGTTCGAATTACAATTGTTAAACCGAAATGTTTTTCAGACCAGCATTTTCATCGCGGCGATTGTGCTTCTGCTCAACCTCTTTGGCGCCAAGCGAGCGGGGCTACCGATCGATGTGGCGAAAGAGCTCGCGCACGTCAGCACCGCGATGAGGGTGCTCAAGTTTCAGGAGTCGAGGTGTGTGCAGTTTTACAAAACAAATAAACGAACCGCTTTCGCGTTATGAAGAGGTATCGCTTAATTTCTTTCAGATGGCAAACAGCAGGCCGACTATGGGAACTGCTTCAAGAGCTGAACTCATGGGATGGCCCCCCGCCTCCGAAGTACAGACCTCAACCACTCGCAGCACCGCCTCCAGCGCTGAAAGGAAACGTGATTCACGACACGGAGGAGGACAGGCGGTCGATGTTCACCACTGCTGCTACTGCAGAGGCCTCTGCGGGTGCGAGTAATAGTGGCATGTTTTCCAGCCTCGCGGACGAATTGTCGCCCTCCGTGCCCGCGTATCGGCCTCCAGCGCACCCTGCTCCCGCTCCCCTTGGTTGGAACGACATCATGCTTGCATCCAATCCGAGTCCGAGCCCGAGTAACTTGTACAGTATGGGTGTGGGTACCCATGCTGCTCAGGCTGCTGCCCGAGACGCGGGGATGACGATAGAGCAGCTGCTTGCGGCGACGGCGGAGTACGATTACGCGACGGGGCTGACGCAGAGTGCGGAGCAGATGAGCAGCACGACGGGGCTGGCGAATATGATGGTTGACGACGATTTGCTGTCGTTTTGGAACGCGGCGCCGACGACTTTTGGGTGCGTCCTCTTCTTTTTTTTGGGTGGCGGAATAGGTTGATCGGACGTTTGTTTTCAGGAGTGTGGCCGATTGGGATGCGTATATCGAAAATATGAACGGAGCAGGCCCGGCGTGGTCGAGCGCACCGCCGCACAGATAAAATTGAGGAGATTGTTGTATATCTCGTACTATATGTATATCTACGCTCGCGGATGGAAAAGCAAAGGTTTGACCAAAATATGATTGCGCCCTACAGCAACCACTGACCGAGCCGACTTGAACTACCACTGACCGAGCCCCCCTAAAAATCACTGACCGAACCCGATTTTTAACTACGAACCAACCCTAAACCAAACCACTTACCGACCCTAAATGCAACCGTTGTCCGACCCAAGTTCAACCACTGACGCACGCTCATTTTCAAACTGCTCATTGAGCCCAACTTTGGCCATTTTCTACCACTGACCGAATCCCATTTTTAGGAATCTGTATAGCATTTTTAGCTCTTCTAGACGGTGCTCTACGCTTTGCGGCTGGATTAGCACAAGATACTTGGAAATAATGCTTGACAAGTTTTCCGAATGGCTCGCTACCCAAGTCATACATCCTCCTCATCCCAATAAGTCTGTTTCCAAAATATGATTGCGCCCTAAACCAACCAGCTGACCGTGTTCCGGTACTCTGACATTATTAGTATGGCCATATGTAGGTAGATTTCGACTAGACCAGTTACCATTTTCTGAGGGGGGTAGGGAATTGTACGCAGCTCCGACTCGAATCATTCAGTTAAAAACGATATGGCTCACTGCCGTACTTCTGGCGATACGCCTCCCGAGCCCTCTCGTCCATCCTCTCCTCATCCTTGATGAACATCCACCATCCCAGCAGTGGGCGCACCGTATCATTCGTACCGCTGGGGGAGAGCCCGCGGTCACCACTGGACGACACACGCAAACCGACACTACCCGCAACCATCGCGCAATCGTAGGTTTTGCCGACATCGAAATCGTCGACCTTGATGTCGACCTCCGCGTACCCAGGTGGGACGCCATGACCCGAAAGGCGGTGGTAAGGTGTTCCATCGAGAACGAGGTCGAAGGACATGTCTTGGGTACCGTACGTTTCCCAAAACTCTATGGGTCCAAGCGTCTCGGGGGCGGCCGAAGACAGGACACTCTGATAATGTGTCAGTGTAAGTAGGCTATCTGTTATCCAAATATGCGTTCGTTCGCACATTGTTCAAGGTATGCCCCAACCATAGACCGTCCTTGCTGAAAGGCGCGAATGCGATGATCCACCCGGTGTAGTAGTCGCCCATCCCGCTGCCGCCCGGCTCGTAGTGTGCGACGCGCTGCCAGAAATCGACGTTATACGGGCTCGTGGGTTTGTCAAACGCGGCAATGAAGCGGGTGATAACGGGGCGCAAGAGATGGTACCACGCAATAGTCTCGAGTCCGTATTCTTTGAGCTTCTCGAGCCGAGTGAGGATGTCAACCCAGTCCGACCTCTCCCCCTCGAGCGTGACGCGGGGGATGCCACACCCACCGGCCATGAGTCTGTACTCGAAGTAGTGCTTGAGCGTCGCCATGAGCAGCACCGCGCTCACGGTGACGTCGTTAAGCGTGGTTGTGGTGAAGTCTGGGGTCGCCCAAGCGCGCAGGGAGGGATCGACAACGTTCTTCTCGACAAGCTCGGCCATCTGGCGCGCTACATGCGCTAAATCGATGCTGCGGAGGGGGTGGGGCCGGGCATCGATGATGAGCGGTTTCTTGCCTTTGTGTGAGACGAAGCTAGCGCGCAGGAGGTCCGCGCGGGCGTTGACAAAGAAGTTGAATTGGGATAGGATAGCCAACCACACATCGTCGGGGCGGATGACGAGTGCACGGTCCTGGGTGTACGCATCCAGCAAGGTAGCTACGAAGCCGTTCGCGTTTGGGACGATTTTGGGGATGGTGGCGTTGAAGTTGCGCCTGCTGAAGAAAGTATTACGTGGCAGGACTTGGAGGTGGTTCGAAAGCTTGCGGAACATACCATCCGCCGTCGGTATCGCCACCTACAGGAAGTGAAAATTGCAGGATTTCACCTGCCTTTGTGTGCTGGTCCTTGCATGCTTTGGCCAGGACTTGTTCAGCAGTGTAGCCGTGGCTGCCGTGGGGGAATGAGAACGATTTGGCAGGGTGGTTCGCGACTGGGAATGAGACGGGCATGATGAATGGAGGGATAGGAGATCTCTCGAATCAGATTGTGCTTCAGGCTAGGAGTCGAGTACAGCCGAGTACGAGTCGCCTCGGAGTTTGAAAATTATGATGGCATGTCCTATGTACCCTCGAAAGCTCTTAAGGAAGCCAGTCTTTTTACAGGTACAAATTTGGATCAATATGAGACGCTGAGATTTTTCTCGAGGATTTTGGCGCCAGGTGAGAGGGAGCTCAAAGCATTTCTTTTCGAGGTTTTTGGCGATATTGATGGGCCTGATCGTTTAGCGGTCGCCAAGGCGTTTCGATTTCAAACTCCAAGGCGACTTGGAAACCCCTCGGCTATCAAACATGTTATCTGGAAACCCGGCTTCCACAGGAAACACCATTCTCGGCACGAGCCGGCAGCTCGGCAGATCAAAGTCCCACGGTTCTAACTTATTTTACCGCATAACAATCAACTTGAGTACACCGGCCACCCTCCCTCGTTGGCGGTACGTGGCCGACTCTCATGGGAAATATGTATCAAAATTTCTCCCTGCGAGCTTCATCTATGTTTCCCTGACTGCAAGAATGCGTTGTCGGCCATGGAACGATTGATCGAGTACTTTGTGAACAAACACATGCCCTAAATCCTGAAGGCTTTGAATGAGCTCTATAACATGTTCACGGCTCTGGATACCCGCAATCAGCCTGGAAAACATCGCGGGGGCCAACGGTTTTTGTGCAAGGCAGCGGTGTGGCCAACAGGTTCGGTGCAAGATGATCTTGGTTGTCCTGTGGTCCAAGCGCCCGGGTGCGAGTCACAGCTTCAATAGCTTCAATTCTAGAAATTAAAATTTTGAACAAGGCGCTTCCTGAATTTCTAAACATCGGATGGCGATCGGCCGGTTTGCCGAGTTGAAACTCCGTGATGAGCCGACATCAGAGGGATGGTTTCCAAATAGACCGTTGTGTGGGTTTCTCGGCTTGGTGGGGTTTCCGCTGGTTTCCAAACAGATTATCCTCTATAGTATACGTGACTAGCCGAACCCCGTGAATAAAATTCACGGCTTGTAGAAGAAATCTATTCAAGAAGTTCTCCATATACAACATTCCTAGTAGTACGGCCTTGGATACTTGAGTAATTCTGAGTCGTTCAAAACTGTGCGCGAACCTCCCCGCGTGCATCACATCCCATCTCCGCCGCAACCATCGCGCTCATGCGCACGAACCGCACATTTGCCTCGAGTAACCCGCCGCCGCATTCCAACTCTCATCCTTACTCCCGCCCAGTGTCGTGCGCCTCAGAACCGTCCCTAGGCACGCGGGCCCTGCTAGCCCACTCCCGATCCCACTCTCGTCCTGTCACCCCGTGATCCTACCGCCCTCGGGACTCATCCCTCCCGGTAGTTCCAGTACTGCTGCCCAGCACCCGCCGTACTCCGCGCCCCTGCTGCTGCTCCCGAACGAGGTCCTGTCACCCCGTGATCCTACCGCCCTCAGGACTCATCCCTCCTGGTAGTTCCAATACTGCTGCCCCGCACCCGCCGTACTCCGCACCCCTACCGCTGCTCCCGAACGAGGCTGTGCGCGCACATACCCCGCCGTTGTTGCTGCCGCGCACAGATGACTTCGCTTGGACACAGATCTTGCAGCCAGTGTGGAGGTGGCACGGGGCAACGGAACGCCGGGAGCGAGATGGTCATGTTCGGGTCTGCGCCGGCATTGTACAGCACACGTGCGAGCGCTCGGAATGGGGAAGCATGACTGGACCTACATTGTGCGAAATACAGAGAATAATGTTGAAGCCTGAAATCTTCGACCTATGTACGGGATACATGGCCCTTGCCGCATGTTTGAGCTGGGGCACGTCGGCAGCTGGTTGGTCGGGGCATGCCGTGGATACGGCAGCGAGCATTGTTAGCGCAGGCGCAGCCGCACACTGTTTGGCGCGCGTGTGACTGCCGGTGCGGAGGATGTGCTAAGTTGGTGGCGTAAGTGAGGAGCTCTTCGTCGACGGAGCAGTGCGGCGGTGGCGGCTGGTTGAGCATACTCATACTCGTGATGACCTTCTCGAGGTCCTCAGCACAAACGTGCAGGGAACGTGGGGCCGGGGCGTTCCGGCCAGCTGTGGTCTGTCATGCCAGCTCGGCGTGCGCCTGAGGGAAGCGCGTGAGTCCTGTAATGTACCGCATCAACCCAAATAAATAGAGCAAGACCATGCGTACCGTGCACTTAGTAGCATATGGTCGATAATCAGGGTACACGTATCCTTCTCGTGCGGCGGGATAGAGTGCCAAGGGTGCACATGTCTGTGCACAGGCGCGCGAAAAACGGTATTGCGAACTTAAGCAGCTCGCATTCGCGCCACACGCCGCGGGTAACCGGGTTTGCCCAAAGTGGAACAGAGGCGAAGTTGCAGCAGCAGTTGTTCTGGTGGTTCCTCACCACCATCGTCGTCCTCGTTCTTCCCGTTTCCGCGTCCGCAGAAAGGCATTGAGGAGCTCCCTGACAAACTACTTTTCCACTTGGAAGAAGCATGGGAGGGTGTTTGAATTTTTGGTGTTGATGCTGGATCAGTTAAGGCCTTGACTTGTGACAGCCGGGTCACTTGTCTGGCCTCACAGTGCTGCGATGAATGATGAGAACGCGCCGAGACTGATGAGAGTGTTATTTGGTTGTGTCGGCGTCTTCGTCAGACCATGACGTGAGCTGACATCAGCGTTTTGACAAATCGCTTGTGGCTTGTTTGGCCTTGTGAGCTTGTTGACAAGCTCGCATGGTCAAAGTACAAAAATTTCCCCACCACCTGTCAAGTGCGGTGTTCCGGATCCGCCGGATTCCGGCGGCGGCCGAGACGGGTTCCGACCGGATGCGGGCTTGGCTTCAGCTCGTGCGCTGCGCCCGTCAATACGCCCGAGGCCCGATTTCCGAAGAGACAAAGACTAGAGGGAGAAGGTAATAGGGAACCAACTAAGTCGATATTCGAACTAAGGCTACTACTTTACAATACTACATATTTATACTAAAGTCAAAATCCGAGAATGATCCGGGAAGTACAATAAAGACAATAAGGGTTGTGAGTCATCCGGAGATGGAGAAGATGTAAGAACAATAAGGACGACCTTTAACAATAAGATCCAATAGAGTGGCAAAGATTAGAGAGCCGGATCCGCGGGATAAGTCGGCCGGTGGAATTGCAACCCGGGTCCGGCCAGTCCCGGTACGGGACCTGACAGTATCCCCCTCTTAGGGCCGAACCTTGAGGCCCTAAGATTAGATACGGAGTTAGGACTGCGGATCAAAAGAAGTCGACCAAATAAAAAGCGGTTTTAAAACTCCGCTCGGCTAAATCTCTCTTGCTTTCGTACCACCACCATCTCCGCAAAAAATGCCCAAACTCCCCACTGAATCCACGGCCGAATACCACAAGCGCCTCCTCGCCCTCGATACCGACGCCGTCGACAAACTCAACGACGCCGACTACGCGGAGTGGGACGCGGCGCGGGAGGCGGACATGCAGCGCGCCCGCCGGGAGCGGAGCGAGCGGAAGAAGAGGGAGGAGGAGGAGCAGAGACAGAAGGCGGCCGCGGAGGAGAAACGCCGCAAGGAGGAGGAGCGGAAGAAGAAGGTGGCGAAGGAGCGAGCGGCCGCGGAGGAGGCGAAGAAGAAGAAGGACGGTGCGGGCCCGAGCGGCTCCGGGAAGCGTAGTGCAGAGGGGGAGGAGAACCCGCGCGCGAAGAAGAGGGCGAGGGCCGAGCCGGAGCCGGAGGAGGAAGAAGACGGCGATGCACCGGTAAGTGGCACGTCCGCCACTCAGCTTTGCTAACCATAATATCTTTAGTGCTCCAAGTGCGTCGAGCACAACGAGATTTGCGTCCGCGCGGCCGGCAACGTCCGCCAGAAGGCCTGCGAGCCCTGCCGCGTGGGCAAGCGGCAGTGCGACTTCGCTGCGCGGTCGCAGGGCGGCCGGGCCCGTGCGCCCGCTGCGGGAGCGCACGAGCTGAGCTCCATCGCCGTCTCCCTCATGCACATGGTGGATGGCATGCAGGGATCCGCCGCCCGCCGCGATGTCGACTTCGCCGCGCAGATGACGGAAATCCGCATCTTCAACGACTCGATGCGGATGATGGCGGAGGGAATGGCGATGGTGGGGCAGGCGATGCGGATGGTGGTAGAGGAGGTGAGGAACGAGCGGCACGGCCGGGCCCCGCGGATGGAGGAGGGAGTGCAGACGACGGCTCCGGTTGCGGCCGCCGCCGTTTCGAGTGCGCCGCCCACGCCTGCGGTCTCGCCGGCCCCGGAATCTCCGCCGGTGCGCGTACGTCGCGGAGGACCCCCTCCCATGCGTTACATCGACGAGGACGAAGAAGAGGAGGGTGGTGGTGGCGCGCGCCCGGCCCCGGCCGACAACGAGAAGACGGAGTTGGAGCCGGATTCGGGTGAAGAGGAGCCGGTCGAGGGGGACAGTGCGTAGTGTGGTGGAGGCGCGGCCGGGGATGAAAAAAAAGAACAGTAATGTACATACGGACACCATCCGGGGCCGAGACCCCTATATATAAGTTTTCTTGGTGCTTTTATGATGAGTGATAAGAAAGGAGAAAGAATAATAAGTAAGAAGGGGAAACGCTCAGAAGACCTTCATTGCGTAAAAACCCCTGCAGCGGCCGCATGCGGCCGCCGAAATGTTAAAGTGGGCCAGGAAGATGTGGATACTTGGCGTGAAAATCCGAAACAAGCTCGTCTGCATGTTCGAGCTCGTCCGCACGGAGCCATTGAGTTTCCTCGTCGGTTCCGGCGTACCCGAGCCAGCGAACGAGATAGAGCAAAGGCGGCTTCCGCCGCCGGTCAAGCTTGCTGGATAGTATCTCAGCGATCTCATACTCGAGCTCGCCATCGACAGTGACAGGTGGAGGCGGCGGCTGAACGCGGCCGGGAATAGTGTTAGGTTCTCCAACCTGTAATTGAGAAATATGAAAGACTGGGTGAATCTGGCGCATGTCGCGGGGAAGGCGAACGGTAAAGGATGCGGGTCCGGGCTGGGCGATGACTTCGTAAGGACCGTAGAATGTTTCGGAAAACTTCTTGGTCGGCCGCCGCTTTGCGAACTTAAACGCGTCTTCGGCAATAAAACTTGATCACCTATAGTGATCTTCGGGTCCGGTGTTCTCCGCGCATCCGCCGGGCCCTGATAACGAGCCTGAGCGGCGGCCATTTGTTTCCGTAGCTCTTGGTGGAGAGCATCGAGATCGGTAACAAACTCGCGGGCCCGGGCGGAACGAGGTCACGCTCGGGATGGACGGAAATGGACGGGTGATAACCCTTGTTGGCGAAGAATGGAGAGACGCCTGTAGTGGCATTAGGCGTATTGTTATAGGCGAATTCACCGAGAGGTAGCAGCGAAGCCCAGTTGTCCTGCTGATAGTTGCAGTACATCCGGATATATTGCTCCAGAGTTTGGTTAACGCGCTCTGTCTGTCCGTCGGCGGAAGGATGATATCCGGCGGTGTAATGGAGACGCATATCGAGCGCTTCACCCAGTGAGCGGAAGAAGTGGGATACGAATTCGGAGCCGCGGTCGCAAGTGACATGGCTAGGGACTCCGTGTTTAGAGAAAACGTGAAGGACGAATAGGTTGGCTAGACCAGAGGAAGTGATTTCGTTGACGGTGGGGATGAATAGAGCCATTTTTGAAAGGCGATCCACGACTACGAGGACGGTGGTAAATCCGTCGGATTCCGGCAACTGTTCGATGAAGTCCATGGAAATCGAGTTCCACGGCCGCTCGGGAATAGGAAGCTGTCGAAGGAGTCCGTACGGCCGGTGATGGACGTACTTGTTACGACGACAATTAATGCATGAACGCACATACTTCTTGACGAATTCCCGGAGGCCGGGCCAAACGTATTCTTGACGAACCATGGCTAGAGTCTTGTTCTGACCCCAGTGTCCGGAAAGCGGATGATCGTGTTTATCGCGGAGTACGCGGACCCGGAGGAGACCGGAATCCGGAACCCAAATGCGACTGTCGTGGTAGAGTAAACCGTCATGAGTGGTCCAGCGCGGGTCCGAGTCGGAATTAAGGTGAAGTGAAGCAATAGGATCGGAGGGAAGCGCGTCTCGGATGTCGGTATGCAACTGCTCAATATCTATCAGCTCGGCCGCGCGGAGAACTGGAATGTAAAGGGACGAAGCGCGGAGTGATGCATTAAGCTGATGCTGAGTGAATACCGGACGGAAATTATGCGGATTTGCACTGGCGTAGCCACTATCCCCCTCTTTCGGGTAGACGTCCCATCGTCTAGTGAGAGCGTCGGGCTTGCCACCGAGACGGCCGGGGCGGAACCGAAGGACGAAGTTAAAAGCGGAAAGAAGTTCCGACCACCGGGCTTGCCGGCGAGTCAGGAGCTTAGTGGTCGAGAAATACTCCAAGTTCTTGTGGTCGGTGACAACGTCAACCGGCGGATCCGCGCCTTCGAGGTAGCGTCGCCAGACGCGGAAAGCCTCGAATATTGCCAACAGTTCCTTGTCGTGGGTATCGTAGTTGAGTTCGGCGGCCGAAAGCGTCCGGGAGTGGAACGCAATGGGATGTATATCACCATCGGCCGGCGAGACAAGGGATAAAATGGCTGCAATGGCGTAGTCAGAAGCGTCGGTTTCAAGAATGAGTTGTGCACCGGGAACCCAGTGGGAAAGGATCGGAGCCGAAGTGAACGCTTTTTTAAGAGCGTCAAAGGATTGCTGGCACTTGGGCGACCAAACCCAAGGCTCAGATTTCCGCGTCAAGCGGGTAAGCGGAATAACAATATCCGAGTAGTCCGAGATAAAGCGCCGATAGAAGTTGGCAAAACCAAGGAAAGACTGGATGTCCTTGATTTTCCGGGGAACCGGCCAATCCTGTATGACCTTAACCTTTGAGCTATCCATAGAAAGACCTGCGGGCGAAATAATGTAGCCCAAAAACTCCACAGTGTCGACGCTGAAGTCACATTTCTTCAAGGAGGCGAAAAGTCCGGCCGAGCGGAGCCGGCGAAGGACTTCTCGAACGTGGTTCCGGTGTTCCGCCGGATCCTCCGAGTAGATAAGTATATCGTCGAGGTAGACAACGACATAGACGTCGAGGAGATCGGAAAAGAGGTCGTTCATGAAACGTTGGAAAGCAGCCGGGGCGTTGGTGAGACCTTCAGGCATAACCATCCACTCGAAGGACCCGTACCGGGTCCGGAAAGCGGTTTTCCATTCCTCGCCTTCTGCGATACGAACGAGATGGTAAGCATGTTTCAAGTCAATTTTGGAAAACACCTTTGCCCGACGGCCGGCGTCAAGGAGGTCGGCAATGAGCGGAAGAGGATAGCGGTCTTTGCGCGTAATGCGGTTAAGTGCGCGGAAGTCGACGCAAAGCCGGAGTTCACCGGACTTCTTCTTAACGAAGAGTACCGGGGCGCCGTGCGGAGAAGTGGACTGACGAATAAAACCGTTGTTGATATTCTTGTCGAGGAATTCGCGCAAGGCCTTCAACTCGAGTTGTGAAAGGGAATAAATGGGACCGGGCGGAGGTACGGCGCCGTTCTCGAGGTCAATTTTGAGGTCGTACGGCCGATGCGGAGCCAGCTTCTCAGATTCCGAGGCGGAGAAAACGTCCGCGAAGTCATGATACTCCGGCGGAAGCCGACTGAGGTCTGGAGGCGATTCATCGACGGAGGCCGAGCGGCCGTTAACCGTAGCGAGAGTGAGGCGGTACATAGTACTGCCCTCGGCGCGAAGCGCACGAGCGAAGGCAGCTGCTCCTATGAAGGAGATCGACGGAGGAGAATCGTCGGCCGGAGGAGCGACAGAAGGTTCCACAGAGGAACCTGCGGAAATCCGGCGGGAGCCGGAGACGGAATGTCAGCTGAAACTGACGGAAGAACACCAGACGGAGCCGGTGCGGATCCTACGGAGCTAGGCGAACGGAAAGAGATATGGCCCGAAACCCAATCAATCAACGGATTGTAGCGGGTGAGCCAGTTGTATCCAAGAACGGCAGAGCAGGCGGAGTCCAGAGTTGTGACATAGAATTCGATTGCCATCGAGTCACCAGAAGGGAAGAGAACGTCAAGGTAAACGCACTCAGTAATGACGGACCGGAGGATCCGTCAAACAGACGGAGGCCGATCGGAGAAACAGGAACGCGCGTGAGATTATTGGTGGTACAAAAAACAGAGTCTATGAAGCAATGCGACGAACCGGAGTCCACTAGGGCCCGGAACGCGGCGCGGAGGAGCGGAGATCGTAATGAGAGGTAAAGGGCATGAGGGTCCATCAAGGCAGAGGCATTAAGTCGTACAAACAAGTCGGCCGCGCGATCCAGACTAGCAAAGCGACCCTCGGGTCGCGCGGAAGGCCGAGAGTCGCTAACTAGTTTCCCGACTTGTTAGCTGAATCGGAAGTGGAGGCGGCCGGAGGAGGTGTCGTTTGGGCGCCGCGGCCGCGGGCACGACGTTTGTCGCACTCGTTGGCCTTGTGGCCGGAATCCCCGCACAACAGACAAAGGTCGTTATCGATCCGCCGCTTCCGCTCGGACTCCAACAGTTTCCCGTCGGCTCCGAGGAACTTCGCCCAGGGTTTATCAGCAGGAGGCGAAGATTTACCGGGGGATCCACCGGCGTTCCCACCGTTCCCCCCGGACTTCTTCTTCTCCTTGTTGTCACCCTTGGCGTTGTCCTTAGGCGGGGAAGAAGTCTTGCCGGGTCCGGACGGACCCGACTTGTTAGCGTCGTTGCGGGGAGGATCGGGTTTACCGGCCGCCGGGTTCCGAGACCGGCGAAGTTTCTGCTCTTTAATCCACTCCCAATGAGAGGCATCGATAGCCTGAGCGGAGACCTTAAGGAGGTCGAGCGAGGTGGGCTTGCCACCGGGAAGATCACGGAGCTTGATCTGGATGCGCTCCGGAAGCCCGTCGTAGAACACTTTGCGGAGTGCGACGGAATTCCACCCGGTAAGTTGGGACAGCTTGTTGAAACGTACCAGATACTTTTGAATAGTCTGGCCTTCAGTCATGTGGAGCGCACGATCTCGTTTTCGGCATCCTGGCGGGGATCGTATGTGCCGAAATTGAGCTGGAGCTCAGTGACGAAGTGATCGTAGCTGTCAACCCAGGCGGGAATGTTGTCCGGGTCCGGGTTTACGAGGGCGGGTTCAAACCAGCCGAGAGCATCACCAGTAAGGTATGAAATCATATAATTCACCTTCTGGGAGTCAAGGCGGAACGCCGCCGGGCGATCACGGAAGTTGAGGACGCCTTGGAAGAGGAACGTCCGGAGTTTTTCCGGATCCTTGCCGTCGAATGTGTCCGGATCCCGTACGCGGGCACGAGATTTGTCGCCATTACCTAGGGACGAGAGTGCTTGACCAAGGCTAGCGCCGAGAGCGTCAGCGAAGTGTTCCATTTGCCCTCGGGTCGTTGGAGAAGGACCACGAGGAGGAACGCCTCCGCCTCCGCCCCCACCACCACCTCCGCCACCACCACCAGGACCACCGGGTCCACCGGGACCGCTAGGTCCACCGGGACCACTCGGACCACCGGGTCCACCACTAGGGGGTGATCCACCAGATGGCCCTGTGTTACCTGCACGATCCCTAGGAGGCGACCTACTGCGTGAGCGACCATGGGATTGATTTCCGTCACCGCCATTTCCGCCATCTCCACCATTTCCGCCGGAGCCGCCGCCAGCGGCCGGAGCGGAAACGGGAGGAGAATTAGCCGAGTGTCGAGTGGTGCGGGAACGACCGCGAGAAGGAGAGCGGGAATGCCGCGGTCTGCGTTGAGTGGCCGGGGATACGTGCCGGGAAAAGACAGCGATTGGGGGTACGGACTCGACTACCGGAAAAATACTGCCCCGGCGGCCCTGGGAAACAGAGTCGGCCGCATGTTCTGGTGCAGTAGCGTAAGTTTGTGTAGTGGTGAATGTAGCCATGCCTGATATATGCCCCGCTTGTCGAATAGTGTGAGCGTCCTGGATGAAGCGACTGGAATTGTCGCGGAGTTGTTGGTTATAGGTGGTGCGATCGGTTGGGATTGTGGTATTTGTACGCGGAGCGGGAGACAATTCCCGAAGAGTTATAGTTTCCGAAGGGGTGCGGCGCTGTGCCCGTAAATCGCGAGCAAGATTGTTCTGTTGCCTGCGAAGCTCGGCTGCACGTTCTTCTGTACTTAGAGCAGCAGTGAGCTTTTGGACATGAAAGGGCGTAATGAACGGTGAGTTCGAATATACTGTCAAGTGCGGTGTTCCGGATCCGCCGGGTCCGGCGGCCGAGACGGGTTCCGACTGGATGCGGGCTTGGCTTCAGCTCGTGCGCTGCGCCCGTCAATACGCCCGAGGCCCGATTTCCGAAGAGACAAAGACTAGAGGGAGAAGGTAATAGGGAACCAACTAAGTCGATATTCGAACTAAGGCTACTACTTTACAATACTACATATTTATACTAAAGTCAAAATCCGAGAATGATCCGGGAAGTACAATAAAGACAATAAGGGTTGTGAGTCATCCGGAGATGGAGAAGATGTAAGAACAATAAGGACGACCTTTAACAATAAGATCCAATAGAGTGGCAAAGATTAGAGAGCCGGATCCGCGGGATAAGTCGGCCGGTGGAATTGCAACCCGGGTCCGGCCGGTCCCGGTACGGGACCTGACACCACCAAGGGAAATACAAGTCTTCTCAAATGTATGTATGAACCCTCCTCCAATTTCTCACAACTGTGCTGTACCAAAAAATGGCAATTAACTTTGATTTATTGAATTTTGAGCCTCCTTCCGGAGCCGAACTAGTGACCTTGCGGGAAATCGAAACATGGTTTGTGGGCTTGTCAACGTTAACTTGCTGCCTTTTCCGCGCTTTTTCGGGCTTTTTCGGGCTTGTACAAGCTCACAAGCAATCTGTCAAAAGTCTGATGCGACGTGAGATTTTCTGTTTGGAATGTTCTATATCCCCCCCCCTCATATTATTAGTATAGAAGATTCTGAACGACTTTCTTCAGAAAATCACGCCCGGTAGACTATAGAGGCTGAAACGAGCCTAATTGTTTGATCCGTGTTTCAGCTCTTTTAAGTTCTTTACTTTTTCAACTTGGGTCAACCACGCTAGATGTACCTACTACGAAAAACTCCGAGGGAAAAGGGGTCGAAATGCCAGAGGAAAACGCGAAATTCTGGCCCATTGTGCAAATTCATACCCATTGGCGGAATAGTATTTGTTCAAATATTTTTGTGAGGATTTTCGCCTCCGACTGTTACGACTCACTCCGAGTCACTGTCAAGTCTATATGTATGCTTCGAGTTTTGTTCCCTTTGAGAGCTACCAGCAGAGCCTGCAGCACCCACGTCGCCTCTAGATCTACAACCGCCAGCACCAGGCCCGCTACCAAGTTTAAAATGGGCAAAAAGAAAGCCGCACCTCCGCCTGAATCGCTCTTCCACCTCACACACCCTTCAGTCTCATCCTCTCCTTCCTCTCCTTCCTCTCCCCGGCCCATAGTAGACACCCACACGCACCTCGCCTCCACATTCGAGGCCTACCGACACAAATACCCCGCCGGCCAGTACACGACCGTCTACGACTTCGTGCGCGGGCTGTATGCGCCCGCAGGCGTCGCGGCAATCGTAGACGTATGGTGCGAGGCGCCGGTCCGAAAGCTGTGGCGCGAGTTCGCCGATTCCGCGCTGGAGGAGGAGATGTGGGGCGGGGTGGGGTATTGGTTTGTGATGGGCGTGCACCCGCACGAGGCGAGGCTGTATACAGACGCTGTCGAGGCGGATATGTGCGTCTCGCGGGGGCTGCTTCAAGTTGCGTGGTTCTTACTGATTATTGGATGGATGGTAGTCTCGAAGCGATGGGGCACCCGCGGTGCGTTGGATGGGGCGAGATAGGGCTGGATTACCACTACGACAACTCGCCGCGGGAGGTGCAGCGCGAGGTCTTTGCGCGCCAGCTGCGGTGTGCCGTGCGGCTGAATAAACCGCTCACGATCCACACGCGGGAGGCGGACGCGGACACGGAGTGTATTTTGAAGGAGAACGTGCCAAAGGAGCATAAGGTACGTTGCCTGCGTCCTATGCTCAAAGAGTCTAATTTATTTCGCCCCAGATCCACATCCACTGTTTCACCGACTCTCCCGCCTTTGCGCAGCGTCTCCTCGAGTGGTTTCCGAACCTCTACATCGGAATCACTGGTACGATCTCCTCCATCTCCCTTATCTTATTCTACTCACACAACACTTCTCCAGGCGTAATAACCTACTCTACAAACACCGACACCTCCACCACCGTCCGCAACATGTTTGCCTCCCCCGCCTCCCCCTCTGCCCCTGGCGACATCGACCCCCGGCTCCGCATCCTCCTCGAGACCGACGCGCCCTATATGGTCCCCGCACCGATCTACACCATGCCCGCGTTCGCTGTGCCCGAGGCGAAAGGGAAGAAACTCCCGCTGTGCCACTCGGGGATGGTGCCCTGGACGGCGGGGTTTGTGGCGGGGTTGCTCCCGACAAATGAAGGGAAGGCGGAAGATGGAGATGAGAAGGAAGAGGGCGGCTCGGGCTGGGACGCGGCGCGGGTGATGCGCGTGGCGCGGGAGAATGCGAGGGCGGTTTATGGGGTTTGAGGATGTAGAGTATTTCTGAAATCTTTCTATACAACGTTCCGCAACAAAAAAAAAAGGCGCATCAGAGGATCAATGATCCCATCGAGTGTGACGTCACATTCTCTTTTTAAATTCAACTAGAGTTCAACCAGTCACAGCCTGGGCCCTGGATCCTCAGCGCTCAGCTCCCACAGCCTTCCGGACGGATCTCGCTACTTGTCAGCAACTGTATCATGATGCTTGCATGATGTATGCAGATCTCAAAATTAGTGACAACTCCCGACGCGTCGCGGAAATTCTGGAGGGTCATATATACCTCCTTCTCCTCCTTCAAAAGCTTCATTGAACTCGCCATCATCTCCTCCCTCCGTCTCGTGCTGACAATGGGCTCTTCTGCTCCAGCGTTACCTCCAAAACCCATGGACCGAATCATCCACCACGTCTACCTGTCCCAGTGTTTCTCTCAATTCAACACCAAACACCTCTGTTCTCCAACCGCGCCTTGCAGCGTCGCGCACGCCCTCCTCGCTCCGATGCTCTCCCTCCGGCTCGTCGACTCAACTTGGAATAATGCTGTAACGAACTTCCGACATTCCCTGAACGCGTTTTTCGCCCCAGTCGAGGAAGGGACATACTACCCGCACGCATGGCACGTCGACACACGCGCGCGGAAAGCGATGCTCCTTTCGCGCTATCGCGTTTTTCGAACCATTTCTTCCGAGGAGGGTAAGTTTGATAATATATATAACCATCCCCGTCCTCCAAGTTTCATCGAATGCTAACTAACACATCACTGCCAGGAAGCCGGGGCGTATACCTCGCGTACGACCTCGGCGGGGCGCAGGGATGCTCTTCCACCCCAACGGAGGTGGTGATCAAAGCCTGGGTTGACGCGTCGGATTTCGAGTGTCAGCGCGAGGTCGCCGCGTATCGTGCCCTCGCCCTTGCTCCCGGGGGCAACGACACAAACCCGTGTACGGGCGTCCCGGTCCCGCGCGTCGCGGCGGCGGTGCACGACGCGGCATGCGATGTGCACGGGCTCGTTCTTGCCAAGCTGGGCCCGACGCTCGAGGATCTGCGTGCGCTGCTTCCTGGGAATCGATTCGACGCGCGGATGGTGCTTGGGGTGGGGATTCAGATGGTGCGTGCCTCCCCTCCCTGCAGATTGTTTGATGTTACCTTCCTTTCTTCTTTTTTTCTCGTCCTTTCTAGTAAATAACAATTCAACAATTCAACGCGCTGAACGCGCACACAGATCGACAGGTACCAAATCATCCATGCCCGAGGCCTGATCCACAACGGGATCAAGCCCGGGAACATCTGCCTCGCTCCGCGCTACAGCACCGACGCACCATCAATGCTTTACGCCATCGACTTCGGGTTGTCGTTCGCATTGGATTTGAATTCGGATTCACCGCCGCTGCCGAGCGCACATCGAATCGATGCGGTTGGGAATCGACGGTTCATGAGTGTTTTTGCGCATCATGGGATTAGTGAGTTTTCCTCCCGTTTCAACTCTAGTTCAACCACCCGTGCTGTCCTCAGCTCCTTGTGATTTTTAATGCTGAACGATATGATAACAACAGGCCAATCCCAACGCGACGACCTCGAGTCCCTCGCATACCTCCTCTCGTACCTCTTTCACGGGTCGCTGCCGTGGGATATCCCCAACGCCAGAAACGGCAATGTCAATGGCGTATCCTCAGCACCGAAATCGCGATCGCGCACGGCACAACAGCCCGCGCACATCTGGCGCGTCAAACTCGCCACGCCCGCGTCGGTGCTCTTCCGCGACATGCCCGCGTGCTTTGTCGAGTTTTGGCGGGACGTAAAAGCGCTGGCGTATGCGGAGGTGCCGGATTATGGAGGGATGAGGGAGCGGTTTGTGGTGTGTCTGAAGGGAATGGAGGGAGAAGAGGGCGCCGCGCCGAGAGGGTGGTGGGATATATGGGATGCGTGCAATTGATGTGCTGGGACGCAAGAATTTGAAGGAAATGTATTGTATATATCTAGGGTAATTTGGGTCTCTCGATTTCTTTTGGTTTTTCGACGCAGTCTTGTGCAATTCAACAAGTCCCCATCCTTTTCTTTCTGTGTCCTCGGACGCCTTTGCAGATGAACTTCAAGTTTACGTACGTTTGAATCAATCGTAGCGCTTTTACCCCGTTGAACCAAAATCGAACCATACGCTCAGGCTATCGCAATCGGCTCAAGATTTACACCGACGCCGGCGACTGCTTGCTGACTGCGGTATAAAAGGCTGTACTCAAGGAAGCCCATGACCGACGACAGCACTTGCTTTCGCCGCACTAGTCGAGATACTTCATTTCCTCTGGCTATCAACCCGTCGCAGTAGGCACCTCAATAACCCAGTTCAGTACACACTAACAATATGGGAAGCTATGCAGCTTGTAAAGAATTGTTGCCGCCCTCTTGGTTTCATTTCCGCTATGGTCGACCACGAATTACGGCTGTTTGTGGCCTTCACCTGGCGGGATTGGTCGACCACCCTCGTTCCTGGAACGATGCGCACGATAGCTGCCCTTCGCTCTCTAGACTCGCCTTCGCTAGGGTTCGTAATTGAGTCCCTTGCACACTCCCTCGTATATTTCGTCCTCTACATCTATGCCTTCGACATAGCGAACCAAATCAATGGCGTGGAAGAGGATCGCATCAACAAGCCCGACCGCCCACTCGTCTCGGGCCGTGTTTTGCTCCAAGGCGCATATATTCGCTGGTACATCACGACCTTCTTGCACCTCGCCATCGGCGCAGCATGGGGAGTCCTACCGTGGACCGCGCTGTGGGTGTTTGTCACGATCTACACGAGCTTCTACAGTGGGGACAAGCACTGGTTCGCCAAAAACCTGATCTTCATGTCCGTGGGCTCTTTTTGTCTGCTACAGGCGGCGTGGGGACTCGTTGCACCGATCACTACACGTGAAATGCGCTGGGCAGCCGCTCTGAGCGGCGTGGTTGGTACTGTAGCGAGCGTGCAGGATATGCGCGATTTAGAGGGGGATAGGGTTGCTGGCCGGCAGACGCTACCCATCGTCCTGGGGGCCAATTTTCGCTGGGTCATGGCCACGATCATTTGTATCGCACCATCCATTTGCTGGTTGTTCGATTTTTCGACCGGCTACTGTGGACTCGGGTTGGCGGTGTCAATGTTCTACCTAGCATACCGCGTCGTCTCCGGGGACTCGAAGGAATATGACCATAAAACGTACATGGTATGCTTTGGATTCAATTATTCCTTCCGCCTCCACCGGATGATTGGTGCTGAGCGACTGCTAGATTTTCACGTATATCTATTGTGGCTGTATCGCCGTTCCTATGATGTTTCCCATGACAAGTAAGTTACGAAAAACCTATAACATATTTAAATTAGTCTTCAGTACTGACACTTCAAAGCTCCAGTCCGACAAATCCATCAAGCCTGATTTTTTTTCGGGTTCTTAATCAACTATTTTTTCATCGTTGGTTGGTAGAAGTATAATTTGTTCCTGCGCTAATTTACTCCGATTTTTGTGCCCAAAGGCTCGACAATCGCGCTCTAGCGGATTTTGTGTAAACTGCGCTAAATTCACGTCCTGTCACATCACGTGTACTGTTTATGAAATGTGACATTAAGTACTTTCTGAGTCCAGACGCATATATTGATACCTACTTGTTTGTCATCAATATATCGGTTCTGTCACAGAGACTAGTCCAGACGAGCAGGCTGCTTGCGGCAGTTAACCGAGATCTATTCTCAAGATATTATGAAGTGTCTAGATCCCCCGCCATTCGAATGCTTTCTCGACGACAAATGTCTCTTCCAAAGACAACTGGTCGCTGCTGGGTCCGGCGCGAATCAAGTACTCTCCCTTCTCCACCACCCACGTGGAGAAGCGATCATCCCAGTACGATACCGCATACTTGTCCAGTTGGACCTCCACCATCTCGCTCTTTCCAGGCTCGAGATTCACCTTCGCAAATCCCTTGAGCTGCAACGGCGGGTGGGTAAGCTCAGACGTAGTCGGAAGTGTGACGTAGATCTGAGCAACTTCGGAGCCAGCAACAGCGCCGGTGTTGGTGATTTGAAGCGAGACAGTCAGGTTGAACTCGTCGGCTGATACGGTTGGCTTCGAAAGCTGGATATCGGAGAAGTCGAATGTGGTATAGGATAGGCCGTGCCTATTTCCAAAGGTTAGTGCGCTCAGCCTTGATATAGTCCAACTCACCCGAATGCAAAGAGAGGTTTGATTTTGCGATGTTGAAAATGCTTGTAACCCTGAAGAAAGTAGTTTGCACGAATACTCTGGTGAATGGGTATTATTTCTTACAACATACAAATCCTCCGCATAGCGAACCTGAAATAGAAATCGGTTTCTCCGAGTCCGGTGATCAAAGTTCAACTCGAACTTGCCTTGCCATTCTCGGAATGGAAATGCCCGAAAGATGGAACATCTTCCTCTGCGTTAGGGAACGTAAGCGAGAGCTTTCCGCCGGGGTTCTGCTTCCCGAAAAGTACATCTACGATGGCCTCTCCCGCAGCATTTCCGAGGTACCATGCGTGCACAATGGAAGGAACTTTGTCCGCCCACGGCATGAGAATCGACGATCCCTGGATTCAGAACGCCATCAGTCTAAGCGCACAACGAACGCGCCAAAAAGGCACCGACCGATTCGGTGACGACCACCGTCTTCGGATTTGCTGCGGCAAGCTTCTCAACGAGCTCGTCAGTGCGTCCAGGTAACGCCAAGGTAGAACGGTCATTTCCTTCCGTCTCCCAGTCGCCGTTCAGTCCAACTATCGCGATCACAGCATCGGCCTCCTGTGCCAGCGCGACAGCTTCCGCAATGAGGTTGTCGGGCACGACCACCTCAGCACCTCCGAGTCGCACGCCAGGATTGCTGAAATTGTATTAGTGGATGCGGTTTGTATTCATTACTTTCGCGTTTCGCACCTATCCATGACCTGCTCATCCTCGTCTCCGTCTGCAGGCCCACGTACGTTGCAGAATTCGACGTAGATATTGTGCCGAACGCCAGCTTTGAGATTGAACACTCCGTGTTCTTCCTCCGAACCAGATCCAAAGAAAGCATCACCGCGTCTCTGGCGAGTCCAATTATCAATCAAGAGCTCTCCGTCGACATACAACTGTTTCGTGAACATGAGAATTGATTATTATTGCTGCTATTGAAATTGGACACTTACTCGAGCGCGACCGGCGGAGATGAGCCCGAATTCGAATGGAGTATCCTTGTCGCGAGGGAGGAGCTGCCCGCGGAGCTTGAGGGTCCAGCGCTTGGTCAACCCTGATGGAGCGGAAGTACTGATGAATATCCTGGTCTCGTCGAGATGGTCAACCCTAACAGGCTCGTCTAGCGGCGTCATACTGTCGTCGTCGACGTGACTATGCCACGAGCCGGTCCATCCACGCTTCCCGTCCCCCGTGAATAACTCGTAATCGAGGGATGGCGAAGTCAGATACGCTAGAGAGACGTCAGTAGGAATATTCAAATATTAACAGCGGCAATTTACCTCTGGCGCCTTCCGAGTAGGTGATTTCTACGTCTGGATTTGCAGCGAGAGCGTCCACAAGACCCTGGTATGGAGACACGAAATACGAAGATTTCAGGGCAGCTGATCCACCACCGCTTAGCACGATCGCTTTAGCATTTCCGCCGATGACTGCGACCTTCTTGAGGTTCTGCGGTTGGAGTGGCAGTAAGCCGCCTTCATTCTTCAGTAGAACAATAGACTGAGCGGCAACGCGGCGCATGAGATCCTTGTCCGTATCGCTCTCCAGCGTACGTTCTTCACCATCACCATCGAGGACCTGAATTATGGTTATTCGTAAAAAATATTATTTGAGGAAAAGGAAAGACCTCGGGGGCACCAGCAGCACATTTCTGCACGAGCTCCAGGACCTTGGTGGCTCGCTGCTTGATTACGCGCTGAGTCACCTTGCGCGAATGAATCGAACGATTAACGAGATCGAGAGACCGCCACTTGTTTACTCCAGGCATCTCGAGATCCAAGCCAGCCTTGATACTGAGATCCACACTATAGGTACCAAACCTGTGAAGAGAATAAACAACCGCCAACGGAAAAATGAGTGATTCGGTTACCAGTCGCTCATGAGCTGTTCGGGTAATCAGCAACAAGCAGCGGAAAGTCATTGGATACGACGCACCATGCCCTCAAACTTCCATTCGTCGCGGAGGATGTTTTGCAAGATCGCGGGATTTTCCGAGACGTGTGTGCCATTCACACGGTTGTAACTGCAGCTGTAATTAATACTGGGGCCGAAAGGACGTTGAACTTACGCAGTCATGTATGACCACGGCTTCGCGAGCTTCTGTGCAAGCATGAACGGCATCAAGTAGACCTCCCGCAGTGCACGCTCGCTGATTATGCTATCGTACCCCATGCGATCGTTCTCCTTGTCATTTCCCCTGTTGAAAGTCAGTTCCCGAGCGATAAATCAATCCAAGGCACCTACACAAAATGCTTGATGGCCGTACCAATGCCGCCATCTTGAACTCCGTTGACGTAGGACGCAGCAATCAAACCCGAAAGGTAGGGGTCTTCAGAGAAGCTCTCGAAACTCTGTCGTCGACAAAAACGTTAGTGGGTCTTTGTAATCACTGTTTTTTTTACCCGGCCACCGAGAGGGTTCTGCATCAAAATGGGTAAATTGGCCGATGGATGAAGCTGGGGCGCACTCGTTGGATATTACAGGTGGGCGCAAGAATTACAGAAGCGGCACGGAGCTTCGCCTCGGGCGCGAGGAGCTTGAGTCCCACTTCGTAAATGAGTTTCGGGTCCCACGTGGCACCTAGAGCTGTTGCAGCAGGTAGACATTTCGCAGGAGTCCCCATAACGAAGTGATTTCCTCTGACGCCGTTGGGGCCGTCGCTGACCTGCAGACGCATGAATTGGCGCCTTTTCCCGGAAAAACCGGGTAACTACCTTGATTGCAGGTATACCCAGCCTTTCCACGGCGTGTGTCTTCCAGAAACCGACTCCTGCGATAAGCTGGATCGATTCATCCGTTGTGAGCTGGTCGACAATCTCTGGAATGCTGGCGCTGGCAAAATCCGACGGAGCCATGCAGGGTTGAAATAACGAAGCACTTGTCTCGGAATGTTGTGTTGACGACGAGGGGGAGAGGATAAAGGGCAAGCGAACAGTCTGGCATCGTATATAGGTAGAGGTGGTTTTACCGAAGATTCACCGAGATGTCACTTGACCAATTTTTGGGTTGCGTGCCGCAGCGTGCGTGACCAAATGGATGTCCGCGGAAACTCGGCAAACTCGAAGTGCTTGTCATTGGGACGAAGGTCGTTCCTGCACAAGCACTCCCGAGGGTATTAATTCTCCCTATCTGCCAAATTTTCCGAGGATAGGATATTTGAATGTTCAACTATATATTCGAACATTTCCCAAATATTTCCAGCTGGCACTGGCAGCGAGTTCGCGGTTTCTTCCCTTAGTGCGAAAATTGATATAAAATTCCAAGGAAATTCACACTTACAGGTTCCTACGTGAGCGATTTATTGTGTGCCGTCCTCAATGGAAACGCGATTCCACCCACTTATTCAGCATTCATCGGGATTCAGGAATCAGGACGAAAGTTGAACCCGAGGTTCAACGGTGGCAAAAAAAATCGTTGGGCAATATTGAGTGGATATAACATTCTTGGACATCAATTACCGGAAAACGTCGACTGCATTGGCACAGACCTTGCCTTGAACAGCCTTCAACACAGAAAAGAAAATGTGTCGAGCACGTGAACACGGAGAAAACAGGATCACGTCGCGGGTTGGCCGGATCATGGTAATTGACAATGACATGTCCACCACGGTCACGTGTGTTCGCATATCTTCTCCTTTCGTTTTTCTTCCTTTCGTCACCATCAAGGCAAATCCAGGCTGCTCTGTCGCGATGCCTCTTAAACTCACGATCTGGATTCAATATGCAAGAGAGAAAGCAGAGCGCCTCATGTACGAGGATCAAGAGCGAGTGGACCAAGTTTTACTGGCAGACTTGACCCGCTTCAAGCTTCCCCATCCACCGAGAGCGAATATCAGAGCGCCCACGACGCGTGGCGTCGAGTTTTTTTATACCACAAAAGAGAAATCGGTGATGCCCTTGGTGCTTCCCGTACTTCCTTGTTCAATCTTGTCATTCACAGCCGCTTTTCTCAATCGTGATGAAAACGTTTGATATGCTACATCTGGCAGGCAGTCGCAAATATATGATGAAGAATAACGCCGAAATAGACGCCTTGATGACAGAGTGCTCTGTGTGAGTGTCTTCCTGGATTCTGGCGAAGCTTCCGTTGAGGTTCTCTCAGAGAACACATGATGCTGGAGGAAAGCGAAGCGGAGTGGACCAGCCGAAGCCTTCCGAAATGGGATCGTCGTCTCCTCGATCGTCATCGTGCACGCAACCACTCTCCGCTCGTGGAATGCTATCGCCGCGCACCAAGCCCCGTGTCATCCGTGAATAACTGGCGCCGTGTTGACGGGAAGCCACCTGGGTGGTACAACTCTTCCGACAAGTGGACAAAAGATGTGTCCTCAGAAGTGTGTCGAATTGGCTGAGAAAACAGGCTGAATATCGACTCAACAGTAGGAAAAAACTGAAGCAGACAAGAATCGCGTTCAACCCGAGGCTGAAAACGGTATACCTTACGAAAAAGCAGCAGCGGTGCAGAACACTGCCGTCACGCGCCTTACACGCGAATACTGCGATGCACGTTGGGAGATTTCGAAGGCCGCTGCCCAAGGTATATTGCTCGAGGCTCAGTTGTCGACTCTTAGACTTGGCGACTATGTGACTGTCGATGGTTCGCAAGGTAAGAATTCGATAACAATTATTTCATGCACTTACAATTATCTGTCAGACTTGGATTTTGCCGACCAAATTTGCCAGCTAGAGTTGAAGCTCGAGAATGAACGCACCAAATTGCAATCGGTTGAAAAGCTCCTTGAGGACGTGCTCAGAGAATGTGAGACACCTGTCGTCGTTCCCGAGTTGCGCAAGCTGGCTGAGATGTGCGGTGGGGATGAATACACAATGTCTGAAGATAAGTGAAGCCACGACCTTACCCTTCTCTGTATTCCTGTTTCTTGTAGAGCGCTGGTTGAAAACATACGGGTAATCAAATGTTGAATTTCATCATATCCGGTCCGATTTTGCCGTGATTTCGATCAGCTTGCACCTTTTATCCTGCACTACCATGACTCGGCAGCTTAGATTCACCAAACTCGACGTGTTTACCTCCACCCCCTTCGTCGGAAACCCACTCGCCATTGTCCACGTACCGAGCGCTGTAGAGCTCTCTCAGGCTGAAAAGCAGCTGATTGCCCGAGAGTTCAATCTCTCCGAAACCGTCTTCCATCATCTACAGGATACCGTCGGGTCTGATTCCCCTGTGGTCATCGACATCTTCACAACGAGCGAGGAGCTCCCCTTTGCCGGCCATCCGACCGTCGGCTCGGGCTTCTACCTCCTTTCGCACACCCCCGAGCTGCAAACCGTCACCCTGCGCACGAAAGCAGGCGACATCCCTGTCGTCCGCGGCACCGGTAATCGTCCAGGCGTCCGCTTACAGGTCCCAATCGACTTCAAGGTGCACAGCCCACTCTCCATCCCCTCAGTCAAGCAGTCACAGCCACTACTCACCGATGAGGACTACGTGAATGGGCTGAGCGGGGCAGAGGCTTGCGCATCCATCGTCAAGGGCATGACGTTCCTGTTGGTCGCCTTGGCCTCCGACGACGCGCTCGCGCGCGTCCAGCCATACACCACGCGGCTTGTCATTCCCGATGCGCAAGCCAAGCTTGGCGCCTGGGGGGTTGGATTCGCGGGCATATACCTGTTTCACGAGCGTCCCGATGGTACTGTGCGCACACGTATGTTTGACGCCACGCTAGAGGATCCAGCCACGGGCTCGGCAGCGTCGACGCTGGGTGGCTGGCTCGCTCTGCGGCGTGGGCTGGGGGAACACACGATCGACATCGAGCAAGGGATTGAGATGGGTCGGCGGAGCGAGATCAGGGTGGTCGTGCGTGTCGAGGAGGGTGAGATCGCGAAAATTGAGCTGGAGGGTGCAGCAGTCCAGGTCATGGCAGGTACCGTCGACATCTAAAACAATTCTGACGCAACGAATGTATTAATCGAGCATGTTACTAAGAAGAACCGTTGTATTTGCGTTGTATCTTCAATGCATGAATCATGATCGAGTCAGATTCAAGGTGAATTGCTTCTTTCGTTTCGGGCCCTACTGAATCCTCGCACAAAGAGGCACAAAGCCTTCATGATTTTTCTCGATGCAATCACCGCTAATTCGTTGAGTCCATCTTCAACTTTGTGCTCATACGAATACTTTCGGCAAGGCAGCCGAACGTGCGGTGCTGACAAAAAATAAAATAAATCAGGTGACCGCGATGTGTGAAAGGAATTTGCAAATTGCGTGTCGCCGTGCTAACGCGTCAGAGCGCCGTGTGCACCGTATTTATGCGGTCATCTTCCCAAGATATACCACCACAATGCCCGCCCTCACAGTCCACCACCTCAATGTCTCCCAATCTGAGCGCATCCCTTGGCTGTGTGAGGAGCTCTCCATTCCCTACGAGCTGAAGACATACAAACGGGCTCCCGTCTTCGCCCCGCCCGAATACAAAGCCCTCCACCCGTCGGGATCCGCCCCCGTCATCCAAGACGGCGAAGTCACGCTCGCCGAGTCGGGCGCCTGCGTCGAATACATCGCACACCGCCATGGCGGCGGCGCGCTCTTCCTCCCACCCACACACGCGGACTATCCACAATTTCTGTACTGGTGGCACTGGGCCAACGGCTCGTTCCAGCCCTTGCTGCATCTGACGATGATGCTAAGCCGGTCGGGGCTCGCCGACGATAACCCGCGTTTAGTGGCGACGAAGGATCGGATGGCCAAGGCGCTGGGCATGCTCGACGCCTGGTTGGAGAAGAACGACTGGCTGGCGGGCGAGGAGTTCACAGTGGCGGACATCATGATTGTCTTCTCGTTGACGACGATGCGGTACTTCTATGCGTACTCGCTTGGGGAGCACGAGAATGTGGTCAAGTATCTACAGCGCGTCGGAGCGCGTGAGGGGTACCAGAGGGCCATGAGGAAGTGCGATCCAGAGCTGGAGCTGGTTCTCGGAGCGGGCCCGCCGAAGAAGCTATTCGGGACTCCAAGTAAATAAAGAGTGGACAGAGCTAAAGAGGCGGAACCTACCATATTGTATCAGCTACTGCAGCTACCATAATCAAATCCTCCATCCTCACTCATACGACTTGATAAGAAACGACGTTTGCTTCATTTTCGGGCTCTTTCTAGACATTAAGACGCTGTGTCTTCTTCCCATCGTCCGCGGAAGGGACAACGAATTTAGCCCAAACAGGGCTCTGAACTGGAAGAAGAAAGAAGTTAGGCCGAGAGTATGATCAGGAGCCTGACATGTACGGAGGGAGGATGTCTTTTCTGGGAGTCGACAGCACGGATACCATGTCCACCGGCGTCTTGAGCGATGAGGGCTTGCGCGGCCGTTAGCTGAGCGCTGGGAGGACGCGTCAGCGGTGATGAAGGTCAAGAGGGGAAGCCTTTCACCTCTGTGGCGTGCAGCGGACTTGGTAGGATTAAGGTCGAGTATAGGGCTTGCAGTCGGAGCTAGCTCCACGCAAGTAAATGACCTAGAACAAGCGAAGCGGGCGCATGGGGATCCGGAGGGTTGCTTCTTCGTTAGTGATGACGGCTGGTCTTCCTATTAGGCTGGCCCTCTTTGAGCGACATCTTCAGCTGCAGAATTGCGACAGATGGCCTGGATTTAGGGAGGAAATAGGCGACTTGGTCTGGGGCTTGAGGGTTTAGTGATTCTGCGAAGCGCTCATGAGCTCTAACTAATCGACCTGTGAAGTGTATTAGCGAATCGGTCGCGACCGCGTAGAAAGCATGCACGTACCATCGCTGATCAGTCACGCTTGGGTGACCTTAGGAAGCTGTGGATGCTAAAGCCAAGTGAGATAACAAGAGGGAAGGGCTTTCCCAGCCTCCTGCGGACTTGATAGAATTTATGCTGAGATCTCGTTCATATCCCTATACATGGCGAAATCCCTTTGTCATTTCAGTTCATATTACACGTCTATATTTCAGTAGCTTCTTCCTTGGATTTTTCTTCTCTATATCGATTTACTTGCTCAGCGTCGAATTGATAATGTCGACAAACTCGGGCTTGAGCGAAGCGCCGCCAACGAGGAAGCCGTCGACGTCGGGCTGAACAGCTACGCAAATGCCGATTAGAAGTAGATTGCTGATTTATTTGAATATCGCGATACTCACAAAGGTCCTTGCAGTTGCCCTTGTTGACGCTGCCGCCGTAGATTATCCGGGTCGCCTGTGCGACGGCGGGCGACACAGCGGTTGCCAGGAACGCGCGAATTTCTGCGTGCGTCTCCTGCGCCTGTGTAGAGGTCGCGACTTTGCCTGTGCCGATCGCCCACACGGGCTCGTATGCGATCACGATTTTGCTACAGTTATGTCAGCTCGGACATAGACCAAGGGCGGCCATGGCGTACCTCCAGTCGGCCTCTGTGAGGATGTCGACAACAGCCTGCAGCTGCTCGGAGCACACTTTGATGGTCTGGCCGGTCTCGCGCTGCTCGAGCGTCTCACCGATACAGAGAATGACGGAAAGGGACGACGCCAGTGCCGCCTTGGTCTTTTTAGCAACGTCTTCGCTCGTTTCGTGGAACAGCGTCCGCCGCTCCGAGTGCCCTTTTCGTCCACGTTAACGCCGCACCGTCTTAATATCGTAGAAAATAAATTTCACCAAGAATGACATACGGGATACCTGCGTCCTTCAGCTGAATGGCGCTGATAGGGTATTCTCCGGATGAGCGAGGACGTCAACTAAAGAATTAAGACAAACCTGATTTCACCAGTGAATGCGCCAGAGTCCTTGAAGTAGCAATTCTGCGCGGCGACCTTGATTTCCGGGCGCAGGATCTCCTTCAGCTGAATGAGATATAGGAACGGCGGCGACACAACCACTTCTGTTAAACGCAAAAGCAAATGAAGACCAAGAAATCAGCCCAAGACGCGTCGACCGAATCGCGCCACCTGCCGACAGATGGATCGAGATGAGCCTGGTTTAAAAGCTCGGTGAGAGCCCGTTTCTCCGCCACAGAATTGGGGTTCATCTTGAAGTTACCGCCGACGAAGAATTGGCGAGGCATGGTGGCAAGGGAGGGAGGAGGAATCAAGGATCGATTGAGATTTCTAGATCACGTGCAGAGCCTCTTCCTGTTCTCGATTGGTTCTCGACTCTTCTCAACTTCCGTCAGAATCCACGATGATGTGGAGGGAAGCAAAACTGGAGCTCAATAACGCAAGGCCATTTATATGGCGCAGACAGTCACAAGAAACGGCTCAATCAAAACAAAATTCCCCGTGGAAAAATACGGATATCTTCAAGTGAGCACCTTGAACCCCCAGGATCTAGAGGCAGAGGACAGAGGAGACCCCAAACTTCCGTGAACTCAGGATTCTCTGTCAGATCACGGAAAATCCTCAGGCGCGAAGCTCGAAGGGAATTGGTCTACTCTCCTCTGGGAGACTAGGATCATTATTCGCTCGGCCGCGGAGTCGTCGCGCGCGACGTATGATGCTCAATGGCTCTGAGAAAGCAGACTTTCAGACGCAAGTAGACGCTTTGGGTATAATAGGATCTGTACCAAGGCTCCATTTCAAGTTCGACAACGCCCTATAATGAATCCTTACTTCAGTCCATGAAACATGCCGGCGTGCCCGGTCGCCCACTTTCGACGACGGACTCTTCGGTTAACCCCGAACCAATCGCAACTACCCCGACAGTATCTGTGTGTCCACAGTGTTGCAGTGTTTACTAGGATGGACTACATGTCTGCTGCCTATGTATTGGTCTTGTCCTTTGCCCTCCTTCCGGTGTTATATCGCAAGCTCACATCGAAAAATGTTACGCCCTTTCCTCCAGGCCCTAAAGGTCTACCCATCCTCGGGAATGCCCTTGAAATGCCTACCTCGCACCCGTGGATAACCTTTTCGCTGTGGGGCAAAACATACGGCTCGTGTATATCCTGTTATCTGACAATGCCATTAACACAGTATTCTCTCAGGCGGTCTTGTGTATCTCAATGCATTCGGAAAGTCCATTGTAGTAATTAACGACGCCAAGTATGCGTTCGATATTCTGGACAAGAAGTCGCGTTTCTCTGGTGAAAGACCAACACTCGTTATGGCCGGTCAACTCGTGGGTTGGGACAAGCTGCCGGCACTCTGCCCAACCTTGCACCCCTGGCCGGAGTTTCGCCGCTTGCTCGCTCAATTCATGGGCTCACGCAGAAAGGTTGAAGAATTCGGTGACATTTTCGAAGTAGAGACACAAGCCTTTTTGAAGAGAACTCGAGAGGACTCCACCCAGTGGCTTAAGCACACGAAGAGGTATCGTCGCCCCTCATCTCAGTATTGCACTTCATGTTCACTTATTATGCCTCAGATTTGCGAGTGCAATCGTGATCAAGGTCGCGTATGGATACACTCCCTCTGATGAGAACGACGAGTTGTTGATGCTGGCCAACGAAGCGATGGAAGGGTTTTCGGAGATGACTGCGATAAACGCCTTCGCAGTCGATTCTATCCCAATTCGTGAGTCGTCTAAATTCATAGTGCTCCTCTTTCCCACCAGCTCTTGATAGTACGTTTTGTGCCGTCCTGGTTTCCGGGAGCCGGGTGGAAAACAAAAGCCAAGCTCTATCGCCACTCGCTCCAACTCATGACCGACCGTCCGTACGAATGGACTAAGCAGCAAGTGGTTTGTAATTTATTCCCCTTCCGCAAAGTCAGTTATTCAGTTCTCTTCCTGAAGCGTGCCGGATTAGATGTGCGCGGTTTCGTCGCGGATCAAATTGGACACACACAACCTACGCTCGAGGAGGAAACTATAATCAAGCGGGCAGCGGGAGGGATCTACAGCGGTTCGTCATTTTATACGGGAGTAGGCAGTGGCCTGATGTTCGTATTGACTAGGCGGAGCCGATACGGTGAGACGATAGCACCACGGGATTGAACGAAACTGATTCGATATGGTGTTTTAGTCCGTTGCTGCCATTGAATGCTTCGTTCTTGCTATGAATCTACAAATCCCTGAGCAGACGAAAGCTCAGGAGGAACTGGACGCCGTGCTCGGAGTCGGCGTCCTTCCGACCCTGGCTGATCGCGACCGGCTTCCCTATTTCAACGCTCTGTTCACGGAAGTGCTCCGGCGGTATACATTCGGACCTGTCGGTAAGCACTTGCCCACTCGAAAAAACCTGGCCATACTATATCAGAGTAGGTTTACCCCACGTAATGGACCAAGACGACGTGCATGATGGGTACTTCATCCCTAAGGGTACTATCCTTGTCTCTAATAACTGGTGCGTTCACTTGCCTTATGTGTACCGGCTCGTTCAAATTCGAAGTCTCTAGGGCATTTTTCAACGATCCTGATATCTATCCAGAGCCCGAGACCTTTTCTCCCGGCAGATTCCTAGTTTCTCCTTCTCGTGAAACTCCACAACAGGATCCCCGTGATTTCCTCTTTGGTTTTGGACGTCGGTGCGTTCATGGGTTTTCAACAGTGCCGTTGATTTTTAACCCTGTTTGATTTCAAGCGTCTGCCCTGGTATGTGCCATTCATTTTCTTCCGTTCTAATTCCTCTGTAACTCATCTGTGCCAGGAATCCACTATGCAGACGCGTCAATTTGGTTGCTATGCGCATCTCTCCTCGTAACCTGTACGGTGCGACCGGTGGCACCGTGGAGGTGAACGGCGTGCCAGTGCCGCCACTCGCACGGTTCACAGATGGCGCGATAAGGTATGTTCTGTCCAGCTTCTGGAATGTTGTTCATTGGTTATCACAGCCATCCCGCCCCATTCGAGACCAATATTTCCCCTCGCGCAGTGCTCAATAAATGAATCTCTGTATGTCTGTTACGGTTTGAAACTAATCATACTGGGGACGCGGCAATTAGGTTAGGATGTGAGGATAGGATGTAGGGAAAATGTCAGAATGATAAATGGAGTTTTCTCCACGGGTTCCTTCTTGCTTGACAAACGTAATCCGGGCCGCAGCCAATACATACGCAGCGCAAGAATTCCGGAAATCAAGGCCGTACTGAGAACAATCACATCGAATGGGGTAATTCGCTTCTTGAAATTTGTTGAAAAGCTGCGGTAGGTAGGTAGATAGAATTACGGAGTCCAGATTAAGCTTGGTTCGGACTGAGGTGAATCTTTTGGTGCTGAACGGGCGAGAAGAGACTGAATGACCAAAAGAAACAGCAACGAAACCTCGTCGTTTCGTCGGGAAATCTCTATGACGTGAAGATCAACCATCACTTATATCTGACTCTCAACCACATCAGTGTCATCACTCAGGTTTTCGCCACCCCTTGGGGTAGCCATTACGGCGTACGCCTATGGGAATAAAATGGCCTCCTTGTGCTCTGGCTTGTTGAGCTTAGGTGTCTTTTCGTTCCCTGCTCCTCGTCCAGCCTCGTCCAGCCTCGTCCTCGCCGTCGCCCTCGTCCTCGCCTCGGCAATCGGTATAGCCAAATGCTTGCCAAGATGCATCTTACCGCATTTTTATTACCGGCACTGCTCGCCCTCGCCGAAAACCCTCACAGGCGCGCCGCGACTCTCAAGAGCAGAGCGCCCAAGAGCGCCTCGAAGCCGGCAGCCCCGGTGAAGCGTGCCCTGAGCGAGCACTCCCAGTTCCTGAACTCAAACAGCAAGAGTGAGTGTATTCATGCTTGAGCACGACCCTCTGACCCTCTTCCAGAGTTCGTCGTCGACGGGACCGGCGTGCCAGAGGTCAACTTCGATCTCGGCGAGTCTTATGCTGGCCGCCTTCCAATCACCAGCCCGAACATCAAAAACGCCACCGCCAACGAGCTCTTCTTCTGGTTCTTCCCCTCGGCCAACAAGCTCGCCAGGAACGAGATCGTCATCTGGCTCAACGGCGGGCCGGGATGCAGCTCCATGGACGGGCTGTTCCAGGAGAACGGGCCCTTTCAGTGGCAGTCGGGCACCTTCGAGCCCCAGCCGAACCCCTTCGCCTGGACGAACCTGACCAACATGGTGTGGATCGATCAGCCTCTAGGCACGGGCCTGTCGCTCGCGGCTCCGGGGGCGCCGGCGCAGATCAGGAATGAGACGGACGTCGCGAGGGACTTCGCTGGGTTCTGGAAGAATTTCATCCAGACCTTTGAGATGCAGGGGTTTGATGTCTACTTCACTGGAGAGTCGTACGCCGGACAATGTAAGTCTTAGTCAAGTCCAGAGCAAATGGCACCCGGCGCCAATGCTGCACTGCAAATTCCAGAAGCTAACCTCACACCCCAGATATCCCCTACATCTCCAGCTACTTCCTCGACCAGAACGACACGACCTACTACAATGTCAAGGGGATCCAGATCAACGACCCTTCCATCGGCTCGAGCGCCGTCCTCGGGGAGGCTCCCGCGGCGGCGTATCTCAACCACTACAACAACGTGCTGAACCTCAACGACTCGTTCGTCGCGGCCATCAACGAGCGCGCCGAGGCCTGCGGGTACAATACCTTCATGGACCTAGCGCTCACCTTCCCGCCTACCGGCAAGTTCCCCGCGCCCACCTCCTTCGCCACGGGCAACCTGACGCGCAACGACTGCGACGTTATCGACGACATCTACCTGGCCGCGCTGTACGTTAACCCGTGCTTCAATTTCTACCACATCACCGACTACTGCCCCTTCCTGTGGGACGAGCTCGGCTTCCCCAGCCTGGGCGACGGGCCCAACAACTACTTCAACCGCACCGACGTGCAAAAGGCTCTCAACGTGAACCCGCACGTCAACTACGCCATCTGCGGCGACGATTCCCTCGGCCTGGAACACTCCCTGCCGTCCTCCTTCACCGTCCTCGCGGGCGTCGTCGAGCGCACCAACAATGTCATTGTCGGCAACGGCAACTTGGACTACCTGATCCTGAGCAACGGCACGCTGGCCACGCTCAACAACATGACCTGGAATGGCGCGCAGGGCTTCTCATCGAGCCCTTTCACGGACAAGTTCTTCGTGCCGTACAATCCTACCATCGGCGACGCCATCGACGAGACGTTCTTCCAGAGCGAGATCCCCACCGTCAACGTGGGCCTCGTCGCCGGTGGCGGGTTCTATGGCACCACGCACACGGAGCGCGGGCTGACGTTTGTCACGGTCGATCATGCGGGTCATGAGATCCCGCAGTATGTTCCCGGCGCTGGGTACAGGCAGCTGGAGTTCTTGCTGGGGCGGATCAAGAGTCTGACCCAGCAGGGAGATTTCACCACCCAAAGTGGCAATTACACGGGTACTACGCCGCTGTGAGGGCGATAAGATGGTGCGGTGGAGATTGTATATACATAATAAAAGACAATTGAAACTGACAACCCACGGGCAAGGATCCTCGGCATAAAGCTTGACAGCGAAAAAGACATCCGTTGGGCCGTACGGGTAGTGGCGAAGCCGCTTCGACCAGAAAGGACTATGGTAAGTTCACAATTGTTGTCCGGGCCGTATGTTCCTGCGAAGCGCAGACATCACTACTTTTGGAAGCGGAGGTGTCTCATGGCCGACTCTTGGAACCATACCAGTTGTAGCGGCAGTTTCGGCCTTCCTTCTCGCAGCACCGACTTGCTCCGCCATTCCATGACGCGTGGTTGAGCCGCCATTTAATCACGGAACACATTCATAACCGGTAGAGCCAGACAGCGCAAGACCCACACCCGAGTCCAGGAAACCGCGTTAAGCCATCGCTGGCAGTCTGTTTGAGGGCAAAATTCCAAAATCCCGAGTCTGAATTCTACCATTCCTTTTCCGATTCAACCACTTCACTCGCGCCAGATAGACTTGAACTTATTGATCCCGTTCCAAAAAAAAAAAGTTTCTAGTTTGGGGCCGCTCTTGCGAAGGTGATGTCATGCGTGACATCACAAGTCCTGACGTGTCGCGCTGTCTTTCTATATCCTCCAAGTATCTTAGCATCTATTCCCTATTCCCAATCGACACATTGAGAACTCCGCCAAAACCATAGCTATTCGCCTTTTGCAACGTGGACGCGATACCCGCCCTGAGATACTGTAGCATTTCGACTGAGTGTTCACGTAACGTGTAACAGGGACCTCTGAACTGAACACTTGCGACATTCATAACAGTAACATCCAGATTTTGAGGCTCAAATAGGCTAAAAAGAGGCAAAATTTCTCTTCCGGCAAGTGCCGGATTGCCTTTTATGGTAATTTTGCTGTGATTGCCAAGAAATGAACACTTGAAAAAATGAACACCTTGCATAACGCGTAACATGGGGTGAACACTCGGTCGAAATGCTACAGTAGCCTAGAGCTTCAACCCGTCCGTCTTTTCAACGGGGCGACAGACGGGACGGGCGGGTTTTGACCCGTCCGTCTGCCGACCTGATGTTGAGTTGAGGCGGGACGGGTGCGGGACGGGTCAACCCGTTGACGGTGTGCCCGTTTGACGGGTCCGACAGGTTTTCGAGAGTCGTTGTGTTGTGTGGCCCGAGCGGAGTTAGAATAGGGTTTATATATCATTTTCTCTTCAATTGTGCGAGTAGCAGGGGAACATAAACTTCAGGCAGCGTTCATCGTATGCCGATAGGTCTGCACCTGCGTTGATGGTTGATTTCATCACTGTTCCGTGTGATCCTTGATGTCTGTGGCGGTCAGACTGCGTGTTCCACGCCCGCAACTGAAGAGCAGTGAAGAAGCAACCAAGTTGAGATAGATGTGAATTAATTAAGGTATGTGTACAGGTTCATTTATCACCACGAGAATGTTCTCACTCATGCTTTCCTCCACACCCGTCGAAACAGCTGTTACGGGCGGGACGAACGGGACCCGCCTGTCCTGAGGCTCTGTGCCTGCCTTCGACAGACGAGTAGACCCACCCCGTGGGGAAAAACGGCCGTCTTTTCGACGGCCGTCCCCGTTTAACGGACGGGTTGAAGCCCTAAGATAGCCAAAATCTGTGGATTCTCCATTAGGACTCTTGGCCGTACGACACGTCGCTTTCGTACAACAGGCAGTGTTGCCAAAGCTATCGCTATTGGCCGTGGACGTCCTCGACTTCTTCACACAAGGGACTCGGCCTATTTACTAAAGCTAGCACGCCACAATCCTTGCTACTTTCTTGATGAATATCAACGATTCCTCGAGAAATACCGCCACATGCCCATACACATCTCTACCATGCACCGCACATTTGAGCGAGCTGGACTTAGCGTCAAACGGGTACAAAAGATGGCTTCAGAGAGGGATCCACTTGCAGAGGGCTACTTTATCAATCACATTTCCCAGTATCCTGCACATTATCTAGTTGCCTTTGATGAAATGTCGAAGGACGACCGGACATATGCACGGCTGTGGGGAAGATCTCCGAAGGGCGAGCACATTGAGGTCTACACCTGTAAGGATCCAGCCCACATACGCGGGCCAGATCAGTACATAATATATGTAAACTGTTATAATTGCTCGCGGGAGTGCACGTGACGGGTAGCTTTTATCCACCCTACGTTGCACTCCTTAAGGTCTATTGAATATAGTCTTTTGGATAGTTCAATTGGGTGTGATATCTAAGTTAAAATACCACCACCCTTATACTTTTTTGAACTCCCTTTGCTCTCAAAAGAGCACTATATCACAAGAAACCAAAATCTTGAAATTTATCGTATTACGATGATTAAAAGAGCAAATACACGATGCCCAGCAACCCAAGCATCGTAAATACAGAGGGGAGCGCAAGCGTCGGGCCCAAAACTGGCCCTACAGCTAGCGCGGGCACGACCACGTCAACTCACTTTGAGTCTGCTCGGTCTAGCCCGACTTCCCCCCAACACCAAAATAATGCACCCTCAAAGAACCCTCGACTCAAGGTGCATACTGACGAGGACGGCGTAGCGTACCTCGTGGACCCAGTGTCTGGTCAGAGATACGACGTCTCCGACGACGAATCGATACTGACGGACACACCGGGACGCTCCCGAGGTGCAGCCCCTGCGCAAGGGGCTAGGAGCGAGACCGACAGTCAGTCTCCTATACTCGAGACCGACGCACTGCCCAGCCCCCCCACCGGGGCTTTTGCTAGTACGGAAGACATGCTCATGGACTTGATCAATACAGTCCGTAGTGCACCGCTGTCAGATGACTAGGCCGAGCGGTACAACACCCTACGAGGGGTGTTGTTGCTGAGTAGGAATGCCCTACTCACTACCACTGGGCTAGTATCCGGACAGCGCGCTCAGATACGCGCGCTGGCAGGCAACGTGCGCGACTTCCGCAATGAGGTAGCAGCCCGGATAGATGAGCTGAGCGACACTGTAATCAACTCAGCCCATAAAATGGACACGGCCCTCACCAACAACTTGCGTGTACTTCACGCGACGGGCGCCACCGACGAGCAGCTGCGACAGCTCACAGCCATGGTACAACGCGGGCGCACTCGCCCCATGCCCGCGATCATAATGCCTTAGGTGTCGGTGGACCAACTCCCCAAAGCCCCGGAGATGGGCACCCTCAAGCATGCAGTAAATCGTGCCTTGTCCCCCCCTAGGGATGGCGAAACCCCTAACGAATTCTACGCTCGCGGCGCGGCAGCATTGGGACGTAGGGTAAAGGCTACCGCTCAATTCGATAGCCATTCAAACTACCCCCCGGACATTCTGCCCGTCCCTATACTCAAGGCAACTCGATTCGCAGGAAACAAAAGTGCATCCAGCGCGGGGCATCAGCAAGGCATCAGCAAGGCATAGTGGGCGCTATACCGATAGCGCCCATGGGCCTCAACCAATCTGCCTCTGGATACGTATTTTCCCAAAACAATACGGGAGCAGGAACCAATGCCATCGAGGCGTTCCTGGCCGAGCAAAGTGCTCAGATAAGTCGTATCATCGGGCAGCAGTTGGGGCAGACCATGGAGGCTCCGCCCCGCGCTCCTAAACTCAAGGATCCTCCCATGTATAGAGGTGAGGATGATAACGAGGCTTTCATGAAATGGCTAGGCCAAATTTGCACTTGGATGCAAGGGTATTCACTGGGCAGCCCCAAATACGACATGAATCGCATCATATATGTTAAGGCCGCCCTAGACTCCCACGCAATAGACTGGTTCAACTCAGAGGTTGAGCCCAACGACCGCGAGAGCGAGATCGAATATACGTTTGAGGCAATAATTATTGCCCTACATCGTAGGTTTATCACCTTGGCCACGGCCATTCGCGCAATCAAGAAGTACGAGTCCGTACGATATGACCCGACGCGTGGAGTAGAGTATCTCGCAAGCGAGCTCCTCCGTACCGGTAAGAAGATGAGAGAGCCGCCGACCGATTTCGACATTAGACATCGGTTTATGCAGCTACTTCCTGCGGACGTCCACAATAAGTTGGTTGGAAGTGGCCTCACAGCGGTATACGCCGACCTGGGCACGCTCAAGAGTCATGCCCGGGCTTGGGTAGAATCCCAGGAACAAATGTGGGGCAGGGCGACTACTCAAATCGCCCGCGAGATGAGGGCGGGAACAACGCGCCCTCAAGCACGAGCAGTCGCACGCCCACGTGCCAACTTGGGCTCTTCTACTCCCACGACGAATATGGCACGGGCAGCACCCACTGCTGCACGATCGCCTACAACACCGAATACCCCTCGTGTGTCGTTCAGCAACCGGCCACCGCAGGGCCCTGCCACCAATAGCGGGCCCGCAGCTAGTGCTAGCAAAACTTGCTACGGTTGTGGTCGAGTTGGGCATATTGCTAGCGACCCTATATGCCTGCGATACCAAGAATCAGCCTCCACTCGTCCTCGCCCTGCCGCCCAGCTTAGGTCGCAGAGAGTGCTATCGAGCTACTCTGCTGACAATGACATTGAGGCGGACAGGGACTCTGACCTGGAGGATCTTGATCCTCACGTCGAGGATGACGACAAAGGATTGGAGCGGTGGATGGGGAGGAGCCCAGTACGAAGCCGATGAATTAATCGACGACTACCCCGCCGACCACGAGGCGGAATTGGGCACCCCATCAGATGAGGGCGACCCTAACGCCGCCCCCGACCTTATCGACTTAATGGACGATGCGGAAACATCAGAGGTGTGGGTAGGAGCAATGCGCCAGTACTACTCTATGCGCATCGATGCCTCCCAGCACGCCGCCAGGATCACTCCGGGTAGAAAAACCCCCGTAATGATACTGGATATGGACCCTATTGTTATTGGGGTTGATGGGGGCACATACCCTGAGTGGACTGCGGAGCACGAAGCTCAGGGTATAACTGAGCAAGGTAATGGGTGGGAAGGATCCTCTTCCACCCATGACGAGCTCCAATCTGCCATGTTATCTCACTATGGGACTATACCCACTACGGGGCCAGCAGTGTTAGAAGCAGAAGCAATAGAGCTATTAGGAAACGAGGAGCGAGTGAATGAGGAGTGGGAAGGGCTGATGCAATCTCAGCCCACCTTCATCCCTGGATTCTCCGAAGTCTTCTTGCGGTCCATGGCAATGGATATTGAAGTGGAGACTGCGAGATTTGAACGTATATTCGCCGACCTCCAACGAGCCCTCGGAGAGTTAGCAGGGCTAATTGACCTGCGAACCTCCGCCCAGGATTACTTGCGTAGACTCCGTGCACTCGCTCCAGCAGCACAATCGCGCGCCCCATGGCTACTCCAAATAGCCACGATCCGCAACCGTCGACTATTGATGACGATGCGTATGAGCGTGCATATATTGGAGTATCGACTGGTCCGCATACAGGCCACCCAGGTACAACTGGAGGAGGAGTTGACCCGGAGGATGCTAGAGCGCGAAGAATACCAGCTGCTGCATGAAGTCCACAGTGAACCTTCCTCTCCCGAGCTCATTCAGAATGAGGGCAATGATGCCCCTTCGTCCCAAGGGTCTCCTCCACCGAGTTACCCTGGATCTCCACACGGGTCCGATGAGTATTACTGGTCAGACGAACAACCCTTCCTATCTCGAGTACCGGGATTCGACAATATAACTGAAAACCACTCCCCATCACCCGAGTTGTCGATAGCGCTGTCCGCGGCTCGCGTAGCCAGCCCGATGGCCAGTCACCTCGGGTTTGAATTGGGAGCTATCGAGGAGTCCGACGAAAATGCAGGGTGAATTGAAGAGATTCACGCCCTAGCACAGCGAGTGGAGCATATTGCAACTGTACGCCGGCCCAGGGCACTGCCTTTGCAACAGGGCTCTGGAGAAGTAGGGCTGATGGATCAGCCCTCACGTACGAGTAAAACCATAGCGTGTCTATCGGCGCTAATAAATATCGGGACCACAAAGGCCTACGCGTTATTCACCTCACTGAGTAACACCGACTCAGTTACTCCCGAGTATGCGAACACCATAGGCGGAGTCCGCATCCCACTAGTGGATCAAGTCACCCTACAATTAGGGTGCGTCGGGAGTCGATCGAAGATTAGTTTCGGCACCCGACTACCCGTAGAATTCAGCGGAGTCAAGGGCCACATATACTTTGACCAAGTTAACTTGGACAGGTACGACGTGGTAATTGGCACCCCATTCATGAACAAGCATGGCGTGGTGCTAGACTTTGGGAGCCGAGAGATCAGGTTCCCCCGTGGGCAGTCTATTACCGCCCTCTCAACGCTCGAGGAAGCTTCGTTAGTCGACTCTCGGAAATCCCTAACCAAAGGGAAGGAACGAGCCGATTGACTCTCCATGCAGGCGAGGGAGCGGATGCCACAGCACAACCCTCCTGCGACGATGGAAGATGGGGAAGATAGTGGTGAGGGCACGACACAATTACCATCATTGCCCCGCGACTGCCCCTATGTACTTATGCTTGAAAGTGAATGTAACCTCGTACTTGGTCCCGTAAAACCCCGACCGAGCCGACACCCTACTGTGGAGGAAGTTGAGGATGAATCTATCACCACACCTCAACTTCCGTCGCTCCCCTGGGAGCACCCAGCAATAATGGTGTACGAATATGAAATAGACTCCGAGGATTCCGAGATGATAGACCAGGAGTCTCCGGCGGAATACTATGAAGATCAAGATTACTTGACGACCATCTCTTTTGGGCTGATTAATAGCCCACCAGGTTTATTCAAGGAGAATAAATGGCATCCGTTGTCGAGGGTGATGCCTGGGCTATTCGAAGCAGCCCAGGTATCTGCCCATTCGTCGAAGAATCACATATCTAACCTGGGTGAGATCGACACCCATGGCCTGAGCGAAGAAGCCCTCGACGAGGCAGTGAAGATACTATCGATGAGGAGTTCCCGAGTAGTTGAGGGATTGAGTCGAGCGGGATCAGACGACGACTCAAACACTCGACTACATGAGCTCAGGGCCAGATGGTTTGCGAAATGTGCAGACCTAATGGGCCCTATACCACTGGAACTCCCCCCGCTGCGAGAAATAAATCATGAGATCAACCTTATAGACGAGAACACTCAGTATAATTTTCATCTACCTCGATGCCCTGAAGCACTTCGCCCAGAATTACGGGCGAAGATACAGCGATACACCGATGCGGGATGGTGGGAGCTTACCCCTGTTCCCCAAGCAGCGCTGCTACTGTGCATACCCAAGAAGGATAACAAACTGCGGACAGTGGTCGATGCACAACAGCGTAACGACAACACTGTTAAGGATGTTACTCCCTTCCCGGATCAAGATTCTATTCGCATGGATGTGGCGAGGGCAAAGCACCGATCGAAGATTGACATGTCTGACGCGTACGAACAAGTACGCATAATAGACAGGGATATCTGGAAGACGGCATTTGCCACTCCATTCAGGACCGCACTATCGCGAGTAATGCAGCAGGGCGACTGCAATGCGCCCGCTACATTTCAGCGGCTAATGACTTGGATATTCCGTGACGTGATTGGAGATTTCATTCATGTTTACCTGGATGACATCTTCATATTCTCGGAGACCGTGGATGAACATGAGCGTCACCTAGACCTCGTGTTTACCAGACTCCGAGAACAGAAGTTATTTCTTAGCAGGAAGAAATGCGACTTGTACTCGAAGGATATGGACTGCCTTGGTCACCGTATAGACGACCGAGGACTTCATGTAGACAGCGACAAGACCTCGAAGGTATTGGACTGGCGGACCCCACGGTCCCTTGTCGAGGTCCAACGACTACTCGGACTAATCCAATACCTCTCCCACTTCCTCCCAGAGGTATCTCACTTCACATCACCACTAGAAGGAATATGTCGGGTGGGCAAACATTTGTCTGGCGCCCCTTTCATCAGCTATGCCTTGAACGTATCAAGGCCATAGTACGCAAAACACCTATACTACGGCCTATAGACCCTAAGAGCCCTGATCCGATCTGGGTCATCTGCGACGCGTCGGTAGTCGGAGTGGGGGCGATGTATGGGCAAGGACCGGACTGGAAAACCTGCCGCCCAGCGGGATTTTTATCCAAGAAGTTCACCGCTGCCCAACGCTCATACAAGACGTATGAACAGGAGGCACTGGCAATCATCGAGTGCCTCCTCAAGTGGGAGGATAAATTGATCGGTCGCAAAATCACTATTGCAACAGACCATAAAGCCCTGCTTGCAGTGAAAACCGCTGCTCGAAGCGGGCTTAATGGACGGCTGATAAGATGGGACGAATACTTGTCCCGATTTGACTTTGAGATAGTACATGTGGAGGGTGTACTAAACAAAGTCGCTGACTGTCTATCCCGTTACTATGAGAATGACACGAGTGAAGACTACTACGAGGACTTCGAATACGTCACTGCAGACGCTCGATTAGACCCGGAGTTAGAATTCATGACCCGAGGACGCGAAGACGAGCTAAAGGGCGCTGATATCGCCCTCTTAGCCCGCCGTGTAACGGACCCTGTGGAGGCTAGAGTCATCGAGGCGGCTGAGCTGGAAAAGCATGCCGAAACTATGGATAACCATGGGTTCGACACGTCTGCAATATCTCTCGAAGAATCCTTGAAGTCCTCCAAGTTGGATCGCCCACTAATGGAGGGCGATACCTCTTTTATTGCTGCGGTCAAGGCGGGATATGATAAAGACTCGGTGCTATCTAAGGTAGCGGCCCACCCTGAGGCGTACCCGCAGTTCGTAATGGATAGCGGGGTCATATATGCCCGCAATTTAGCTGGGCATCTATGTCTAGCCATCCCGAGAAACGTTTTGCTAAATAACAAGCGGAGACTCACCGAGATAGTGATCGACCAAGCCCACAAGACCCTGGGCCACCTTGGAGACAAGCGCACGGCTGAATATGTCAGGCGCTGGTACTGGTGGCCCAAGATGGGCATTGAGATCTCGGCGTTCTACGACGGATGTCAGGCGTGCAAGATGTCTAAGGGCGATACTCAGAGCCCCGCTGGACTATTACACTCGCTGCCGATACCAAGACACCCATGGGACTCCATAGGGATGGACTTTGTAGGACCATTCCCCAGTTGCCTGGGCTACAACTATATGCTGGTCGTAATATGTCGACTTACTAGCATGGTAGCCCTGACTCCCATGAAGGTCACCGATACATCTTCCGACGTCGCTTGGTTCTTCGTCAGAGACATCGTGCGCCTGCACGGAGTACCCTCGACGATAGTCTCGGACCGCGATGCCAAGTTTACTGCAAAGTTCTGGCGCGAACTCCACCGACTGACTGGCACGAAACTGTTGATGTCCACATCGTTCCACCCTCAGACAGACGGAGTATCGGAACGGGCCATACGGAACGTCACGCAGATACTCCGTGCGACGGTGGACCCTACACAGCGCGACTGGGTATACCTTGTACCCATGATCGAGTTCGCTATCAATTCCAGTATCAGCGCGTCTACCGGGTTCGCTCCCTTCGAGTTGAACTATGGCTACGTACCCCGCATGGGTGGGATCGATCCTGAACCCACTGAATTCCCGGGGGTACGTGACTTCGTCAACAAGGCATTGGCCAACATCGCCCTCGCCCATGACAATATCATAGAGGCGAGGGTGCGCACGACATTCCACGCCAATAAAGATCGACGAGTGGAAGTCCCATACGATGTGGGCTCATTGGTATACCTGTCTACCAAGAACCTAAATCTACCGAAGGGGCGAGCCCGCAAGTTGGCCCCAAAATTCATAGGGCCTTATAAAATTATTAAGGCCCTCCCCGAGACATCTAACTATACGCTGGATCTACCTGCGGAATTAAAACGCAGGAAGATACACCCGAATTTCCACGGGTCATTGTTGCGGCCTCACGAACCCAACGATGAATCCATTTTCCCCAGCCGAGAGGCTCAGAGGTTCTATGATTTTGGCGTTCCTGACGACCAGGAATGGCTTGTGGAAGAGATAGTCAAACACAAGTGGATAGGGAAGAGAGTTGAACTGTGGGTGAAATGGACCGCGGGCGACTACACTTGGGAGTCGCCCAGGGCCATGAACGAGTTGCAGGCGCTCGACGAGTATTTCGACGCTCATGGCGTGTCTCGTTGGCAAGATCTGCCAAAGTCGAAAACCCCGTGACCGCGAATAGCCATCACCCATCACAACACAAAGATCCACAAACATACTTCTCTCTCTCTACACCCATGTCCGACGAGCCACCGCAAGTCGTCATGTCCCCGGGGGGCGTCTACTACATACGCCCCTTGGTTGGAAGCAAATGGGAGGGCCTCCCCGGCGATCGGTTCTTTGTCAGGGCACTTGACTGGCCCGACAGTTTACCTCCTCCCCCGGATACGATGAATCGGACAGTCACTCCGACCACCCAAATGCAGCCCGCAGACCGCCTCCCGAACCCTCGGCTAGACAAACTCCGGCGACCACAGTCGTCTTGCCAAATCCTGGGCCTGGGCATCACAACCCACGCCCACCTCCACACGATATGCATAATACCGGGCATGGACAATTCAATCCACGCCCGGACCGTCCGCTGCCCCCTCACCCGTCTGTGACTATGCCGCCTGAGAACCAACAATTCTATCGTGGCGGGCCCCAACCTCGGTACCCTGGCCCGATCATGAACGAACCGTCGTCTCGCGACCGTGATCGAGAGCGTTACGCTTCCGAACAGGCCCGACGAGAGCGGTACGATGTGATAATCCAGCAGCGGGAGCGTCATCGCGAAACCTATGGACGACTGCCTACATTCGGCAGCCTGGGCGGTGCTCGCGATGATCGCCCACCGGTGTTTGGTAATACGGGCGGCCTGCGTGAAGACCAACGCCCACCGGGCGCGCGTCGACACTTCAGCCCGCCCCCACCGGAATCTCGTACACCTCTCGGATCCCTGCCGTCGGTACCTGAATCAACCGCGAGCGATCAGTCTAGTGGACAGCCCGCTCGTGATGATCCACCTCTGAGTGGATCACGAGACAGTACCACCGCGACGCTCGCCCTGGTCCTGCTCCTTACCGCAGTTTGGGCCCATTGGATTTGAGGCCAGACCGGGGTGTAGGGGATCGGAAAGCACGAGGAGGATCACTCCGCAGTGACTCGTTCCACTCCCGCAACCCCAGTGCGCGCCGATATCCCAACTCGCCATAGTGCGGTGCCCCCCCTGGCTGAAGGGGCAGTATCCCTGATGTGGATAGCGCGCCCCGCATGGACAATGGGCATCCAGCACTGCAAGAGCGATAACGGCTGAAGACGTGAGCGATATGGCGACTCTGAAGGGAGCACGGACACCCAGGCGCGTGAGTCGCGCCGTCTCAAAGCTAGAGAGATGGACCGCGTCACCAGGGGCGCGCCAGAAAAAATACTGCTTCATCGATCCCGAGCATTCCTTCTCCCCCCGCTGAAGTCGGGCTGTGGGCTACATTGTCCATCGACACGGGCGATGAAGCCCGCAACTTGATTCGTTGGTGGCGCGCTGGGTGCCCCAAAGCACACGCGATGGCTCACCACATCATAGACTTCTACGGGCACAACGCCAATGCAGCACGAATCAGAGGGCGTATGCGTATACTCAGCAGCCAGCACCAAGCCGAAGCTGCGTTCTTGCTTGCGCGGACGGGCGATTCCACGCCCATGTCCCGCCGCAATCAAGCGCACGCGGGATCGACGGCTGGCTCCGCTCGCAACGCGAGGCGCAAACGCGCCCGCGAACGGATTGCAAATGCAGTCGAGTCAACCCCACGCACCACGGATCGGATGAGCCTATGCCCCCAGCGGCAGATACGTCGTCCGAGCCGTTCGAAGCTTCCTACTGGGCACATCCGCCCCGCCTGCGGAGCCCGACTTCACGGATCTGGGCCCCCACGCGTCTATGCAATACGTGATGAACCATCTGTTGCGGGAACACCCATGGATTGGCCAGAGGGCGTTCGACTTGAAGACGGGAATTGGCCAGAACCCAATTCGCCAATAGGGTCGACGCCCCTCCGCAATGATGTGCTAGCAGCCCGATTTGTACTTTCTCTCGCCCCGCGCCGCGACGACTCCTCGATACACCGCGTGCGCTTCCGCGATACGGTCATCGATGGATTTTCGGTGTTTGGGCTATTCGAACGCCACGTCACCCGAGGTCAGTGGGTGGCGTCCTCCGATCCACTGGAGCGCTACCCATTCGACTGCATCAACATGACGCTCGCCCAGGGATTCGCATGGGTACTCCGTCACGGAATATCCCCCGGAACACCTGAGGCTATGGCGCTTCATCAGTATGCTGCCTCCTATCGCAATCGCCGACAGAAAAACATGGCCCCGCTCGGACAACACTTCCGCGGCGAACCCGAAAACACCATCGCGGTACTGAGCTGGGACGATGGGCGCATTTCGCCCTGGCACCAAGTTCAGCACGGCCCCGTGCGCGCTGGGTCCGTACCAACACTCCGCGCATGCCAGCAGCTCAGAGGGAGACAATACCCGTCAGCATTGCACCAAGCATGGATGTCGACTCTGAACCGCCTACTGGACCCGCGGATCCAGTAATGGAACCAGGAGAAATCGAGGGCGATTCGCAAACGGCCCCTGCTCACAATGCGGATGGCAACACCGTGTCCACTGGCGTGACGCTGGAGGATACGGCGCCCGACCCATCAGAGCAGGCGGAACTCGAGATATGATGACATGCTGCGACTACGATTCAAATAACACTCCTTCGCAGAATATCGGACTGCAATAAATACTCTACTTCATGTATATTGTCGGACTCAGAATTTCGTCCTGGGGGGAGGGTGTAAGGATCCAGCCCGCATACGCGGGCCGGATCAGTACATAATATATGTAAACTGTTATAATTGCTCGCGGGAGTGCACGTGACGGGTAGCTTTTATCCACCCTACGTTGCACTCCCTAAGGTCTATTGAATATAGTCTTTTGGATAGTTCAATTGGGTGTGATATCTAAGTTAAAATACCACCACCCTTATATGGCGCTACTCAATACTCCTGAAGTCGCTTCAGTCGCGTGAGAGTCACTAGGATTGCGACTCGCGCGGGTCGGCAGATGAGAGGGATTGCCATGGTTGTGCCTGAGCTCATCGGATATCTGGCCCTGCCGACGACCACCGGTTTCAACCATCCTGACCTGCAGAAACCCCTGAAGCGGTGTCTCTGAAAGAAGGATTGGATACCATCGGGACCCAGGTCTGCTGGGCCGCAATTCTGGTTCTGCGACATGATGACGGGATCGGAGAGGACACTAGGTAGTTAGAGGCTCGTTAGCGCGTAGGCGTGGATTAATAGCGATTAAAAACAGTCGGAGTTCATGGGCCTGCGAGAAGTAGTGGATGTGGGAGGTGTCAACTCACTATCCGTTGCTGCAGTGTAGACACCTCCCTGGAGATCACAAAGTAGAAGCTGCCGCGCGAGTTGTGGTATGAGAAGTGACTCAACGCCTGCATGGCCTCACTCCAAGCTCCTCCACTAATGGACGCCCAGCCGGTGTTGCTGTTGAACTTCTCAAAGTTCTCGATCATCGGCTCGACCAGATTCTGGACTCCAGTTGTCTCATAAACCCAAATCTCGGGAGTGTTGAGGAGGATGTCACGATCGATGATTCGTTCGGCATGCCAAGCGTCAATGACCGTTTGCGTACGGGAAATGATGTTCAGTTCCTCCTCGAAGTAGTGAGCCTCATAGACCGAGCCTGTCTTGACTCCTTGGAGACACATGGTTGCCCGATTCGAGTACCGGCCGTGTAGTTGCCCTTCCAGACATTCTTGAAGCTGCCCGACGCGAAGATTTCCGATCTATCGATGATCGCCTCCGTGGCGTCGTTTAGGCGTGAGTGGGACATTACTGTGCTAGAATCTGGTATCGGTCAATTGGGCCGTCGGAATAAGGACGAAAAAAACAAAGACGAGCATGAGAAATGTAGTCCGACCGTCGGACTAGTAGTCGTAGGAAGAGAGAAGTGCGCTTTCAGGGGTCCATTCCATTCATTCTCTGGTAACGAGGACCCCGGAATCGGTTGTGCTCGACCATCCTGTCAAGCACTAAAATTTGCCTCGCTTCTTGAAACGCCGATTTGCGCTACAGTCTGCACTCCGTCGTCAAAAAAAGCCACAGATTCATTTTAGCCTCGAAACCCATACATGAAGAGTCAAAGCCAAGCCAAATCCTGATTTGAGTCCTGGGCTACAAACAAGTTGAAGCGAAGGCGAACATAGCCACTCGTTCAAGTTAGGAAGTTGAGAGATTGTCACCCACCCACATGAAACACAAGGCTGGAAATGATATTGGGTATTCCCAACTTCTTCGAGGACGAGAACAGCACTGTGGCTGTGCTGGAAGCCATATCGGGATGTTTGTACATGATTAGCAGTTGCATTTTCCGTTTCTCTCTCTTCCTCTCTAACTGGACTAACCCAGCTCGGGTTTCTGGACCATTGCTCTGCTTCCGCTCCGTCCGAGTTCTACCATGTTCTGCGGCATTATTCCAGCGCCACTAGACCCTTGGCGGTAAAGTGCCTCCAGGTTCAGTCGTCGCAGGCTCGCAGCAGCGGCGGGCTCCAGCGGCGGTATGAGCTTGCCAGAACAGCTATACTTGAGCTTAGATCACTCTAATCAACACTCTGCCGTTACGCCGTTGCATCACCAGATGTCATGAACTACGGACTCTTATAGTGCCTCTCAGTTCTTCTGCTTTTTGGCCTGACTCGGTCCGTCGGATGACTCAGATCCTCCTAGGATTTTGGCGTTGTAACTGGAGAGTGAACCATCCGCCAAAAAAAACGGACCGGAAGGGATGTTCTTGTAAGTTCCACGTTCAAATTCGATCTAGACCTAAACAAGGATTCAGGAACGGGACCGTGAACCGCTGCAGTTGATCGCAGTTAGGCAATATGTAGTTGCTCATGTCGGTAAAGTTTTCCAATGAATGGAGCTCAACTTGGGCTCATTCCCTATCCGCCATGATCACTGGCAACATCCCAAAAGCCACTCTGAGTCGACGCCTCCCTTGCCGGACGGCTGTGGGTCAAAGGCACCGATTAAGAACACTCAGATTCCATATACCGTCTATCAGGTCGTTACAGTCTCCCAAGGCCAGCGACGGATAGGAGCCTTTGCAAGGCCTGCTTCATAACGTTCGGGCTCTGGATATTGGTGTCTGCGTTGTTTGGCAGCCTTAATATTCATTCTATAGAGTAAGAGTCTCTCTTCAAGACTCCGCATTTTAAGCACATAATGACTAACGGACCGTTAAGTCGAGAAGGATCCCGCTTGCGAGTCTGAAGTGCAAAGATCGGAACCGCACAGTCCACATCACGGCTGGGACGAAGCGGAGTGCAAAGGGAGTTGTCCACCCGCCAGTTTGTTGGTTGTTGATCTGTATACGTGTCGTACTCACTTGTCCTGCACAATTCAAGCCACTCTCAGGACTCCGATTCTGTTACACTCTTATCTTACATTCCATGGTTGAAGACATTCAAGCAAACCCCAGAACTTTGAACCCAGATAATACCTTTTCTCCCAGTCCCACTGATCCTCTCCCATCTCCAGGAAGGAAGTTTGATATGGTTCGTCCCATCCAACGCACAAACAATATCCTCCAACAAATCGCCTTGAATGACCAGCCTGATTCTTGACTCTGGCTGCTCCATTACTCTTGGAGTGTCTGCAATCTCGAGAGAGGGTTGCGGCTCGCGCGAGTCGGCAACTGAGAAGGATTTGCCATAGTCGAGCCCTCTCTCATCGGATACAAAGCCTTGCCGACGATCTTGGGCCTCGCCCATCCTGACTTGCAGAAACGTCCGCAGCGGTGCCTCTGAAAGAACGACCGGATGCCGTCGGGACCCAGGTCTGCGGGACCGCAATTCTGGTTCTGCGACATGATGACGGGATCGGAGAGGATACTAGGTAGGTAGAGACTCGTTAGCACAAAGCGGTGAAAGGTAGCGATGAGAAACAAAGCAGTTGAAGTTTCATGGGCCTAGGAGTGAAGTAGGGGAGGTGGGAGATGTCAACTTACTATCCGTCGCTGTAGACGCCTCCCTGTAGATCGCAAAGCAGAAACTGGCCGCCCGAGTTGTGGTATGAGAAGTGGCTCAACGCCTGCATGGCCTCACTCCAAGCTCCTCCACTGATGGGCGCCCAACCGGTGTTGCTGTTGAACTTCTCGAAGTTCTGGATCATCGGCTCCACGAGAATTTTGACTCCGCTCGCCTCGTACACCCAAATCGAGGGAGTATTGAGGAGGATTTGCCGAGAGATGATGTGCTCGGCGTGCCAAGCGTCAATGACCTTTTGCGAGCGGCGGATGATGTTCAGTTCCTCCTCGAAGTAGTAATCCTCGTAGACAGAGCCCGTCTTGAACTCCTTGGCGACGCATGATTGCCCCTTCCGGGTACCAACTGTGTACGTGCCCTTCCAGACATTCTTGAAGGTGCCTGATGCAAAGACTTTCGACCTGTCGATGGATGCGTGCGTCGCGTTGTTTTGACGTGAGTAGGACATTGTGAAGCAAATCCTGTGATGTCGGTCAATTGCGCCGTTGTAAGAAGGATAAAAGAAAAATGTTGTCAGTCGGGCCAATGAAAGAAGGAAAGGAAAGGGAGCGCACAAGTACGTATGGCAACGTGGTAGATACTAGAAAGAGAGTCGCTACATTTAGCATTTAGGGTCCTGATGGGACCCCTGGAACCGATACTGTCCTTTATGTTAAGAATCCGAACACACACACGAGCGAGAAGAGAGAGATGTTCCTTCTCTGATTGATTCTCAGGTCGATTGACCCGGAATAAGACAGCTTTCGAGAAGCCAAAATAATCTTGACTCGATTCGGAGACGAAAGCTGTATATTGATTGAATAGAGAAGAAAGAGCGCGGATGCGACCGCCGTCGAGTGAGGTTGAGAAGTAACGGTAAGGTGGCCTTCTAAATCCTTGTCGATGTGCCGATGTAATTCTAGCAAGCACGGTGAAACAAAGCATGTTCGATGCACCCCGGACCCCGTTCCACAGGACCACAGTGAGTCGTCAAACTCGCGTCAACGCTTGAAGATTGATCAGTAAATTAACCATGCCTCCTCATCCTACGCACCGCATGAACTTCAAGTTGAATGTTTCATCTCGCGCGCGAGCAAGCAGCGCGACCATGTCAAACGCGTCCTGGTCGCGCCCCAACGCGTGTGGTCACACCGCGGCTGAAGCCGGTCACAAGTGATTGATGCACACCAGATGTCGATAACGACGATGGCGACTCGCCCAGAGTCGCCCAAGCCGAGTACGCGTGCCAAGGGCCCGGCGGTCAAGGCCTCGAACCTGAAGACTCGTCAGGCGCACCATGCAAGGGCGACGCAGGTCGTCGATACCAACCTGAGCTCCTATGACAGGACAGATCCCTTCATGTAGCAGCTGTCTCTTCTTATCGGGAAAAAAAATTACTGACGCTGCGGCTGATAGGGCATTCAACGTTCTGCTCAAACTCCTGGGATCTCTACCGTCTCGAATGGGAGGCTGTCAGTTCAAATTGACGCCAGAGGAGCACAAGCTGACTTTGCACTTGCTCGCGGTTGTCGAGCCCTTCGTTGGCCTCGCGCCGTCGCGCCGTACAATTACCCGCCAACCCACGGAAATTCTTGATTCGATCGCGTTCCATGTCGACGCGAAGAAGGACCTGCTTTCGCTCGCGTTGTCGTGCCAGCGGATGAGAGATATCGTCTTCCCGCGTCATATGCAATACCGCCACATCCGATGCAAGGTTAGCTCGCTGAGCGTCTGGAATCACCTCATGGTTCACCGCTCCCTTGCGCGTAATGTGCGCCGGTTGGAGATCCTGGACGAAAGAGCCGCAAGCACTGAGCTCCTCATACCTAGCGATATACTCAACAGCGATACTGACATGGACTCGACCGACGACGAGCTCGGGATGCACGAGAAACAGGAGCGCTTTCTCATCGGTGCCCTGGGGAAGATGACTAGTCTCCATAGCTTCACTTGGTCGTGCAATCACTCGCCTATCTCCATCGACAACGTCTGGCCTACTTTGCTCAAGTGCCCCTCGCTTCAAGAAGTGGACATCAGCGATAACCTGGTCTTTTCAGACGGCGGTGACGCGGCTGAGTCAGACTGTAGCTCTTCCACTGCTTCCAAACCTCGTCGGCAAATTGTGGCAAGTGGAATTTCTTCTGCTTCGCCTGATGCGCTTAATAAATTCACACAGCTTCCAGATCTCAAATCGGTGGCGGTAAGATCGACGAAGCACGCTTATGGGTCCACCAAGCATCCTGTGCTTACCCGCATAGGCGGAATGCTAACCCACTGTCCTAATTTAGAAGTGACTATCTGTGCATCCAGCCTCTTTTTGAATTGACGAAACTTCGCAGACTCTCGACATCGCCTATTCGCAGGCCCGTAATGCTCCCAGTGCACACCCAACTGCGGATGAGCTCCTGCTATACAGCCGTTTCCCCCACCTCACCTCGCTCACTTTAACTAACCTTCGCTGTTCTATCGTCGACGCACCTGCGACCTTCCTCTCCACCCACACGCACCTGACGCACCTCCGCCTCGATCTCGGTTCCTCTCTGCGCTTGACACTTCCGCCCAATGCTCTCCCTCATCTACGCGAGTTGCACTGCAACCGAGACGTCGCCACCGCCGTCCTGTCTTGCCCTTCTGACGCTCCGCGCCCTCTGGAGACGCTCAAAGGCGTACGCCTCACTGGTCCCACTGCGCCCTGCTCTGAGACTGCCGCCACTTCCGCGGACCAGCTCTTCCTCGCGAGTTTGCGACGCTACGGCACAGACGTGCGCCGCATCGAACTCGCCGGTTGGAGCGATATGGAGGACATTCGGCGTCTTGCGGAGAGTGCGCCGGGGCTCGTGTGGCTTGACGTGGGCAAGAAGGGCGCGTCGCGGGGCCCGCCTGTCAGCAACGCCGCGGAGTGGGCGCAGCTGCTCGCGGGTCTACCGGAGCTCGCGACGTTCCACGGCGTCCGATTCTTCTACGAGGTGTCCGCCACGGCGAGCGGCGTGACCACCAACTTGACCATGGCGGACCGGAGCCGCGTGCGTAAGAATGATGAGGTGGCGGGGGTGCTTGCGTGGAAGTGCGTAAAGCTGAGGAGGGTAGATCACTGGGAGGAGGGCGGCGGAAAGGTCGTCGTTCTGCTGAGGGATGGGGAGAGGAGGGAGGTGAGGTGGGAGGTAAGAAGGGTCAAGGCGTGAGTCAGGTCCACAATATGCTTTCTTTTCTATTTATTTGCTCGTGGATCTAGGTATACCTGGACTATAACTATGATACTTGCACATGGGTTTCCATTCGTTTTAATGCACATTCCTTGCACAACCAACAACGCTCCACGAATTCACTAGTCTAGGCGTGAACATGGTATTTAGGCGCAGACACTAAACTTCCAATGAGAAATCATTAGCTCGCACCTAAGTAACAGAAAAAAAATTATCGAGAGAAAAAAGTGGGCACCGCAATAGCTGACATGAGAAGTGCTTCGATTTTCGCTGGCCATAAACGGAAGGTTTCAAGTTGATGGCACACCCAAAACGGACTACACGATGGAGGTGCTGGCGTCAGAGACGCGTTTCTCTCCAAATCATCACTTCCCTTTAAACCATGTCGAGCAAACCCTCCGTTCTCGTCCTTGGTGCCACAGGTAGTGTCCTATGAACTGGCTGCCACCTTCATACTCAAGCTGTCGTAGGTTTCACTGGAAAGCTCATAACAGAATACCTCGCCGGCCACAAAGACAATGCAGCTTTTACTTTAGCACTTGGTGCCCGCTCCAAGTCCCGCTTGGATGCCCTAGCAGCTAGCCTTGACCTTGGAACTGCTGTGGAGCTCCACGTTGTTGATACAACGCGTCAAGACGAACTCGAAGCTGTCGTAAAGACGGCCACCGTGGTAGTCAACACCGTCGGACCGTTCTATCTATGGGGTACTCCAGTCGTGCAGTGAGTTCTTCCCCTAGGTGGTTTACAATGTTTTGAATCGACTTTAGAGCATGCGTTAAGCATGGTGTCCACTGTCCGTCCACTGCTGCCCTGTCGTATTTTTGCTGAATTCCTTGCAGATGTCGATCTTACGGGCGAGACACATTGGATCAAGCGTATTATAACGACGTCTGAGCAGCTCTTCTAGTGTGTTGTTCGCCAGTTAAGATGTCTTTCATAGGTGTCACTACGCTGCAACCAAAACCGGCGCCATTATCATTCCGTCTTGCGGCTTGGACTCTCTACCGGCTGACATCATCGCGTATATCTCCAGCAAAACTCTCCGTGACCATTCAGGCCAGCCCGTAGACATCGATACGTCGACATCCGCGTATTCTATGCGGGGCGGAATGTCTGGCGGCACAATAGGAACTGGCATCACAACCATCGAGAAGGTTCCTGCGGAAGAACTGCGTGTATCACGCCAGGAATATTCGATCAGCCCTTGTAATGCCACTCGTGGTCGTCGCGAACCAGACTAATTGCCATATGTTATACCCAGGTGTCGGTAAACCCTCACCTCGGCGGCCCCTTGTCTACCGCCTCTTTCTCCCGGACACCGGCAAGACCCTCACAGGCGCAAAGTACTTCATGGCTCACTCGGATCGTTCCGTCGTGCAGCGCTCCTGGGGCCTGCTCGAGGCGGAGGCCGCTCAGGACAAATCGTACGTCCGCTACGGACCTGCATTCAAGTACGACGAGTTTCTCGTCACGGGCAGCGCTGTGCGCGCGGTGCTGATGACGCTCGGCATGGCGATAGGCCTCGGGATCATACTTACTACCCCGGTGCGCGGCGTGCTATATCGGAGGGAACGTTAACTAACTGGTATGTAGCTCCGGTGGCTGCTCAAAAAAGTACTTCCTCAACCCGGCGAGGGCCCGTCCGAATCGTGCGTCGTGCTTGCTTTATCCGCGTCGCGTAATCACTAACCTCGGGAATCTATTATTTTTTCAGAGTGCGGAATAACGGGTTCCTGAAGGTCACGAACCTCACTACGGCCTTGCCTTCGCCTGGCGCCGCGCCGCTGCAGGTCAAGACCGTCATGGTCGGGCAAGGCGATCCAGGATACAAGCTCACGTCGGGTATGTACACTTTATCTCTTGCCTCGTTATCTACTTACCGCTCCCACAGTCTTGATCTCAGAGGCTGCATTGTCGTTGGCACTGGTCGCCCGCGACGCGCTCCCCGCGATCGGCCGCCGCGGCGGCGTGCTGACGCCTGCGACTGCGCTGGGCGACGTGCTTGTCGATCGGCTGGCGACAAGCGGGCGAATCACGTTTGAGAGCAAGGTAGTCACAACGCGGCCTCAGGAAGGAAAGAAGAGTGTTTGATCGGTTTCTGTCGTCTGTACTACTAGCTACATACCATTCTCCTTTGATACCGATCGATGCCTTTCGTCTACTCGTATGTTCGCCTGGGCCACTGCGGTCGTACAGCCTCCTTTATGACATTTCGGATCCAACGAGCTTTCACAGGAACGTTGGAAGTATGTCGGGCGAGTTTCTTCCCTTCTGCACTTGTTCTGCACCTATATCCAATTTGGGGCTCTGGATTACCAGGCGGAGCAGGAGGATTGCCTGTGCAGTCCCAAATTGAATGTGTTGCAACGCAAGTTTGTGAATGACTGCGGGCGAAAGAGATTATTATTATTATTATATTACGAAGGCGATAATTTCGCCTCTTGACGACTCGAGGTATATTGTAGGTTCCGCTAAATTACTATAAAGTAAAGGAAAGGTATAAAATTGGAATCCGAGTTAAAGGAACGGGATAGTTTCACGCTTCGCTGCAGGGCTCGCCTGCGAACGACTCGTCAATAGCGTGCGTTTGCGAAAAAGTTCTCGCAGAGAGGGGTCCAACGGGCTAGCATCGGGTCGGTCCAGATCGAGAAACGACGCCAGATAATATCTGGGAAACGGCGGCTGAAAAAGGCACACGAAGATAAGGAAAGGTAGATGGGTGAATAAAAGCAAGACTCACGGAAGTGTCATTAGACTCGCTTGAGTTTGGGGGCGGGGGTCGAGTGGACGGAGCGAGCTGTAGCAGGGCTAAACATGCAGCCATGAACTCATCCAAGGGCGCCGCGAACAACTCTTCATCCATACCCCTCAGGGCCGCTTCGTCGACGAGGAAAAGATCTTTCTTCGCCTGGGACGGAAGTATGTGTTCGAGTTCTGCGCGGAAAAATGCGACTGCGCTCTCAGAGTAGTCCCCGTCCAGGAGGGGCTTGGACGGGAAAGGGACACGGGGGATCTCGAATGTTGTTTGAAACGTCGGAGGAGGATGAGGAGAGTATAAGGGGCTGTCGGGAGAGATGATGATGTACTGTGGGTCGTTAAAGAAAGCAGGCTGAAATTGCGCTTCGGAGTCGGAGTCGGAGTCGGTCCACTCAGTGGTTATGCCCAGGGGAGATGAAGGAGGCTTTGGGAAATCGAAGCAAAGGGTGAGGGGAGAGGGGGTCTCGAGACCAGAGTCGGCAGCCAGCAGAATACGGAATGGGCTTCCGAGATTTATCTCAAGAGTGCCTTGCAGCTAATGCAAAAAAAACGAAATGAACAAGGTATGATAAACATCAAACGACACCACAAACCGCACCACCCTTCGACTTCATCCCGCTAGCTTTCATCGGCTGGAAATCAGGACAAATAGTGGAGGGCATTGTCACCTCGACAAAAAAATGGGAAAATGAAAATCGAATGTTGAGCGAAACGTCGCAAAGGCCTCAAGGCCCCCTCTTATATACAAAATCTAGTATGGATAGGGTTAAACATTCCAACAATTCTACCGAATTGACATGAGGGGTAAAATAAACGTGAGCCTGATCGACGTACTCAGGAACTTGACCCGATCATGGAAGCTGAGCGCCGTGCTTGACTACTGCTGCGAACAAATACTTGCAAGAGCATTCAACGTCGTCGCGCGTCTCGGAAGAAGTTTCTTTTGAGGGCAATTTTCCCTAGAGAAAGTTCACTTCTGCCTTCTGCCAGTCTTACCACCTCCTCCAGTGCGTTCCACGCGACAGCCGCTTCGTCCTGTAGCTGTTCGACAGCGGCCCGCTGTTTGGCCGCATGAAAGGGCTGGTATTCTACCGCATCTGCGGCTAATGTGGGTTTCCATTCAGGTAGCTTCATAGTGTCCAGCCGCTGCTGTTCGCGCCGTATAAGACCGGCAATATTTCGTGTAAGTCGGTGCGAAAGACCGCGCGTTTTGCATGAAGTGTATAATAGCGCGAGAGTGTTGTCAACTGAAAATCAGATTAGGAAGAACTCGGAATACATATATAAGGCGGCTACTCCTAAGATGCCAAGTTTGGAGCCAAACTTCAAGTTCGTTTCGGCGACTTGCTGATAACGAGTTGTCTTGGAGTCGGTTTGTTACGCGGGCGGCATCTTCGAAAGCAGGCCGCCACAGTCTGCGAAGGGCTTTCGTGCTCTTATTTTGGTGTAAGACAGAGGCGGAAGAGGTACGGAGAAACAGTCTGTAGAGACCAGTGAAGTCCGAAGGAAGAGGCATCCTTCAGAAAAACGTGACCGCATCCTACGTCTCAATTTGGTCTTTATGTAACACTGCCAATGGCAACAACCTTTAACCGGCTTCAACCTGTGCTCAAACGTTCATCTTTGAATATTAATAATACTAAGAAATCTACCAAGGGCTTGCTGTTACATTTATCTATGAACAATCGCATGGAAATCTATTCAACTGGCAGTGATGATTTCGAATCCTAGCGTGCATTAGCTGGTGGCAACTCTCCGGCCACGTCGTTCCCCTCGAGTTCTGGTCCATGGGTTTTGCCATTCCTGCCGTTCGTTCGGATGTCTGCCAGACAGGTCTCGAAGCTCACTGCAGCTGCCCAGTAAATTACTGGTTTCGCAAATCGCACTGCCTGTAATTGGGTGACCATCACCACCTGCGGGGTCTCAGGTTCCCGAGCTAGGCCTGCAGGCTCGGATTTCGACATCGTGAACTCGTCCTGGGAGGTAAAGATGATTGCAGGTGGGGATGTCAACGCTTTGCAATCGGTGAGTCGACATCTCTGACCACGTACCATATCGACTTACAATTATGTAGGTAGACACAGCGGAGGACGATGTCTGGAAAGTAGCCTTTAATTGAGAATTTCAGTCCCTCGGCTTATAGGGCGCAGAAACCAACGCCACTGCGTGGCTTTGTGCTTTCCCTGCTTGATCGAGTAAGTAAAAGACAAAGCGGTCACATATAATGTTGCGCTCAAATTGCTTGGTGGCCACCCAAAGCGTTGACAACAATGGAGGACCACTTACCCGATTTGGTCGAAAGCGCTGCGCCCAAGCCATAGCCAGTGTCCTATGCCACCCAAAAGGTATGGTATAAATATAGGCCGCGCGGACGCTCTCCCTCTACTCACAACCCCACTTTCACCACCAAAACCCTCTGCCACTCACCCACGCTTCAATGACTGATACTGGACTGCTCGAAGTTATGGATTCTCAAAGGTTTGATGTCACTAAGCGGAGGGTACGTTGGCCTTTCCCAACAGCCGTGGCACAGCGCTGATTTATTTATTCTCCAGAAAAATAGCACCATGAACCTGAGCATTCAAACGGGTCTCAGCGACGAAGAACACAGTCCGGTTTCGCCCCATAGCAGTTCCCTCTTGAGCATCACCCCAGCGGGCTCTTGGGACTCCTTGGCACGCGACTTCTCCACCCCCGAGCTATCTGACTCTGTCTCTGACTCCCCCACGTCCCCGCCATCCACTCCCCCCTCCCCGGTCAGAGACCACGACAACGGCGAATTGTTTTACCCAACAGCCGTCTCTTTCGTCACCCCGCGTATCAACCCCATCCTGCGATGCTTCTCGCGCCCTTCGAGTCCTGTCCCCTCGCGCCCTAGCTCACCGTTGCGCCCGAGGTCGCCAATCAACTTCTGCGCGCTCAACTGCTTTTCTAACGCCGACGCATTTACGGAGCACGTGGATCACCTGCAGGCGCAGCGCGCTCGCGAGCTTGCGGGTCTAGCGGATGTGAAGGTGCATGTGCACCAGGTCATCGCAACCGATTCCCAGACCGAGCTCCCTTGGTTCGCCCAGAGAATCATTGATCCCGAAGCTTTGCGTCTACAGCGGACGCGCGACGAGCCGCGAGGAGTCGTTTCATGCCCTTGATCGTGAATACCCCCGGTCTCACCCTAACAAACAAGGGTGTAAATGGAATTGTCCACTGGGATATGCGGCAAGCCATTGTCTCGTCGTCCGGGGGCGTCGCTCGCCTTCATAGATAATCTTACCTAATGCTTAACAGCCTTCTGTCCCACTTTCAGTCGCTTTCAATAATCTACGCGTTTTTAAATTTTGCCACATTCTTGTTTTTCTCGGCTCGTATGTACTCACTTAAATGTTTAGAAATTTATCATAATGAGCTTGACAAGTCTCCAAACCGCAGTGTCCACATACTCCTGTTACATATGTCGAATATTGCAGACAACTCGATTTCCGCTTTGAGGCAGCGCCAGTAGTAGTATGTAGCGATGAAGCTGTACGTTTGCTATAGAATGTGGATCTCACTTCAAAATAAAAGCAACTTCTTTCTCATTTGAAGCTCGTCGATGATCGATAAGAAGGGGGCTCATTCTTCCCGGGTATATATGAATTTGAGACCACTCCGATCTCTTTGTCACATATATTCCATGGTTAGAGACATTCAGGCAAACGCGAAAACTTGGAACCCAAATAACTGGTACCACTTATTCCCTGACACTCTGGTCCTATCCTGTAGACGAACAAAACCTCGCACAGATGCAGTGACCTTGCATTACCAACCCGATCTCGAGTCCGGCTGCTCCATCACTCCCGGAACGTCTACATTTGGGTGAGAGGTTTGCGACTCGCGCGAGTCGGCAGGTGAGCGGGTTTTGCCATGGTGGTGTGCGAGCTCATCTGATATTTGGCCTTGCCGGCGACGGATGGCTTCAACCATTTGGACTTGCAGAACTTTCCGCAGCGGTGCCTTTGAAAGAAGGAGTGGATGCCATCGCGACCCAAGTCTGTCGGGCCGTAAGCTTTGTTCGGCGACATGATGACGGGATCGGTGAGGATGCTATGTAGTTAGAAATGCGTTAGCTTATGATGCTGATAGCGATGGGAAATAAGAGGTTGTGGGAATACCGGGCGTAGGAGCATGCTTCAACAGTGGGGTGATCCTAGAAGGGAAGATAATCAACTCACTATCCGTTACTGTAGGCACCGCCCTGGAGATCGCAGAGCAGGAGCTGGCCGCCCGAGTTGTGATATGAGAAGTGACTCAATGTCTGCATGGCCTCGCTCCATGCTCCCCCACTTTTGGGTGCCCAACCGCTGTTGCTGTTGAACTTCTCAAAGTTCTCGATCATCGGCTCGACGAGAATTTTGACTCCGGTGTGCTCGTACACCCAAATCGCGGGAGTGTTGAGGCGGATGTCGCGGTCGATGATCTTCTTGGTGTGCCATGCATCAATGACCTTTTGCGCCTGGTGAATGATGTTCATTTCCTCCTTGAAGTAGCCATCCTCGTAGACCGAACCCGTCTTGAACTCCTTGGCGACGCATCGTTGCCCCTTCCGGGTGCCAGCATCGTAGGTGCCCGTCCAGACATTCTTGAAGGTGCCTGACGCGAAGATTTTCGCTGTATCGATGCTGGCGTGCGTGGCGTTGTTTAGGCGTGCGTGGGACATCGTGCTGGAATCCTGTGATGTTGGTGAATTGCGCTGTTGGAAGAATAAAAGAAAAGCGAAAACGAGCCTGAGGAAGGTAGTAGTAAAGAGAGAGAGCACTGAACATTTAGCGCCTAGGGATGCTATTTATCATCCCTAGGACCCTGAGCCAGGACAAGGGACAGATGTTCCTTCTCTGATTGATTCTGAGGTCGATTGCTTTCGTCGGCCGGACTCGGAGACGAAAGCTGTAAATTTATTGAATGGAGAAGAAACAACTTAGCTGAAGTTGAGAGGTAACAGCACCCAATTTTACTTTTTTCTCTCAGCGGTGAGAACGATACTGTTTCACAGGCTTTACGGCCAAGTCGCCGGCGTTGCGCCGACGGGTACTCGTGGTAGTAAATGCTGGCATATGGATCTGCACGCCGTGAAAATCGCTGAATAGTTGGGAGTAGACAGGCGTCGACAGCCTTTGCAACGAGGTCTTTGGCTTTCTGTGCCGCTGACCGTTTGACTGCTCGCAAAAAAAGCTTTCACTGCCGCATTAATTAACTGAATAGGTGGTTATGAGTGAGCGAACGCAGCCCACCAGTCCACGTTGAGATTTCTCACCCCGAAATCGGATTGATGCGAGAGTAATGGCCGCAATTGTCGCATGCAATCCTCGAGGCCTCCTCGTCGACGTCGCTATCATTCTCGTCATCGCATTCTTACCAGCTGAATTGGTTTTGTAGCTGCGCCACAGCAAGGACAGCCTGAGCCCGAATGCCTTCAAATATGCGTCCGGTGCTTTTTATCAAACCTCCTCTTTTGCGGTTCGACGTCCTTATGTGGGTCGTCCTCAGTAGCCGTCAGGGTTTTCGTGTGGGACTGACAAGTTCGCGAATAGTACAATGTCGCTGCATCCCTTTGGTTGCATCGGAGATTCTCGTACTCGGCCCGGCGACCAGTACTGCAGTGCGGCCACATTTGACATCGTTATCGATCATTCGCAAGACGCCCCGGTGTGTTGACGAGATTTACATTGGCAAGAGCGAGAAGCGTCCACCGCTTCGGCAGCCTAGGTCTAAAAGAGAACTACAAACCCATGACTCAGTGAGTCAACCTGACCAAGGAGTCTTTGTGTGGGAGCGGCAAGATCCGCGTCGAGGAGATCCACTGGCAGTGTGAAGGCTTCAAGTTCGGCCGGCAGCTACCGCATATTTGGGCACCGCACCGAGGTTTTCTAAGCCTGATCCTGATCCTCCGACTCAACTGCTACCAAAAATATTGTATACCCAAGCTTCACCGAAGTCGTGAACACTTCGCTGAGGAACTGGATTCTGGGCATTGCGGAGTACAGCATGGGCGCCAAGATGAGCGCGGACTAGCTTCTCAGATTCAGGGAATCTATGGCTCGACACGCGCTCCCTGTCCCCGCTAATCTAACAACTGCTGTAAAGCGTGACAAATGCCACTTGGATTCACTCGAGACTACTGTACATTCAAGCAGATAGGCATAGCTAGACAGACAACTACGCATAGACGTCCATTTCTTCCCCAGATTGATTTTAGATCGCCAACTTGCTCGCAAACATTTCCGCAAACTTCTCGGGATTGATATACGTCCTCAAGTTCAGGTAAACCTCGTCCTGAAGCGCCGCAAGGCGGACGAGCGCATCCACGCCCAATTTTGCACCCTCAGCGGGGGTGACGGACTCGGTGCGCATCGCAAGGGCCAGGTACGCCGGCGCGAGCCACTCGTTAATGTTGTATCGATGCCCAAGCATGATCTTGTCGACCGGCCCCGCGCACTCCGCGAGACGGCTGATCGCGAGGCGGCGGATGTCATGCATCCCGACGTTGTCCGCAACGGTGAGGACCGAAGTCCATTCTTCCGCCGTCTCGCATTCATGTTTCGAATAGTCGCTGCATAGCCGCTCGTCAGTAGGTGAATGATTTGGTGAAGGGAAAAGACGACGAACGAGGGGTACAAAATAGTGAGGAAACGGTCGAAATCTTTCTTGGTCTCCCACACATGCGTAGGTTGATCGCCGGCATAAAACCAGATAGAGACACCCCTTTTGTCGAAGAGATAGCGGTGGAGTTTGTAAAGCGTACTTTCGACCTAGCATGACGATCAGGCAACTGACATGATCAGAGGAAAGAACTTGGGCGTACAATGACCACCATATTTCCATCCGTGAAGAAGAAGCGCGGATGTTTGGGGAGATTGGGAAGATTGGGGGCATGCGGTGCTCCCCAGGCCCTAGGATTCACAAGCGGATTTTGAGGCGCCGCGAATGGGATAGGTCCAGCTCCAGCATTGAACGGTGGAGCAGCCCAATCAGTGGCAGGGGCAGGCCAACTAGTATTCCATTGAGGAGCGCAGTTCGGAGGGCCACTCGGGTAATAGTTGGGCCAGCTGGTCGGGGCAGCCATCGGCGAAGGAGGCGACACGCCGAATGGAGCAGGGCCCACACCATTGGGATGCCACGATGTCCATGCCCAGGGGCCTTGCGCAGGCCCAGACGGAGGTGCATTCGAAGGTAAATTGGGAGTGTGGCTCCGCTCCGACGTCGCCCTCGTCGACGAAGATACAGTAGAGGTCGACGGTGGCGGCTGGATAACAACAATCGCAGGCTCTGGAACCGTAGGCTCTAGCTGAGGAGCCGGAACGATAACAGGAGGAACAGCGCGAATAGAGGGTGAACTAGAGCGCCGGTGGCGGACAGGAGAGGGATAGCGACGAAGGGGAGAATAGCGACGAGGAGAACGAGAAGGAGCATCGTTAGCTTCGCGACTCGAATGGTGGTCAGTCTGGGGAACAGCTGAAATTGGCGCGGGGGGAGAGGTAGGAGAGTAACGGCCCGAGCGATAGTATGAATGATAACTCCGACTCCGACTCCTCCTCAACGGAGAGATAACCACAGTTCCACGCCGGTGGGATGGGTGCCGTTCAACAATTCTGGGAGAACGCGGCGGCGACGGTAACGGCGATCTCGGCCGCCTGCTGCTTATCAATCTTGGAGTGGGTGGGACATAGCAAACCGTTATCGGATGCGGAGCTTCTTGGACCCTTCTCAAAGGACGCTGAGTCGAACGCGATCGCGACCGTCTTGAATGGAGGCGCTCAACAATTATGGGAGTGGGAAGAGGATACGATGGTCGCCCTGTCGAATCCGACGGGCTGCGAGGCCCGAAGAGCCCCGGCGATCTGGACCTGGGTCGCGATCGTCTTGACTCAACCATTATGGGAGTGGGAAGAGGATATGACGGTCGCCCGCAAGGAGCCACAGTCGGAGACGGGGTGCGAGGCCCGAAGAGCCCCGGCGTAAAGCTGGACCTGGATCTGCTGCGCGACCGACATGGACCGCGATCTATAGGAGAACGCGAACGAGAACGCGTACGCCGTGAGGGCGAACGATCACATGAGATAATCTCATGCCCACGGTATGTCGGCAAGTGAGATGAGTACGAAATATGATGAGTACGCGGTGGACTGCCCGAACGCAAAGGGACGCGAACAATGTGGGGCGAGCGAGAGCGGGGAAGGGGCGAGCGTGAGCGTGAACTCGCATGCTGGCTGGGGACGTAACGAGGACCAGGAGGACGGTCGTCAAGGATCGTAACCGGTAATGGTTGTCCAACCGCAGACTGAATAGTAGGCTGGGGAGAATGGGGCTGTCGACGATGACTCCGAGAACTACTATGGCTCGATATGACGATCGGCGAAGGACTGGTATCGATCGCAACACCGGGCGGCGATGGCCGCTGGACACTGGGAATGATCACAGGAGGAGTAAAAGAGGGTGAACGCGAACGTTCGACAACAACTCCAGAGCCAGGCTCAACACCAGAGCGAGGCGGCTGCCACTCAGCAATGTATGTGGGCATCAAAGGTCCTAGGATAATAGGCCTAGGAGTATGGCGGCGTGACCTGTTGGGAGAGCGAGAGCAATGGCGGCGTGACCTGATGGAAGAGCGAGAGCTCCTACGGGAAGAAGGATAGACTCGGGGACTAGGATCAGGCACGATAATAGGCGAAGGAGTGCGCGATCTGCTGGAAGAGCGAGTCCTTGTACGATCAGCCTTAATGGGGGGAGGGTCCGAGGAGTAGAGCGGCGAACAAGGTTGCACAACAATAGGGCCCAAAGAGCGAGAGCTGCTCCTACTGCTGGCAGCACGAGAGCGTTGAGCGGGACCCATGGCACGAGGAACCGCGGTGGCATTGTCCACAGGCACCGAGGGACCGGTCACGATGTGTCCTCGAATAAATCTCGCACCAGGGCTCCTGGAACGCGATGGGGGGCTGCTACGGCGGGAGGAGCGACCAACCGGGACCCGCACTGGTCGCATCATTATAACACCGCCGGAGCCCGAGCTGGAAGAGCGAGATCGTCGGGAGCTACCTGCATACGAAAGAGCCATGATGGGCACTGACGGAAGTATAGGCGTCGACATGGTGGAAGGGACAGTCTGAGCGCTGAGGGCTGGGGACTGGGTGCGTTCTGTGACTCTGCTCAGCGCCCGAGGAGTGGGGGAGATGGAGGACCCACGTGGACTGCGGGGTCCGAAAATACCCATTTCGACGGCAGTGGGGCCTTGTGGGTCCATGGGTGAAATTGGTACTGGAGGAAAATCCAGGCCCAAGAGGTCCTGGGACGTTGTACTGGTGGGTAGGATCGGGTCCTCGACCTCTGGATTGAGAGCCTTCAGTGCGACATCAGCGCTCTGTTGCAGTGAACTCGCAACGAGAGCGCTGTTTGTCCTAGGATACCCATACACATGTTGAAGGTTCTCTGGTTGTATGTCTGAGTCGATGGAACTGGGAGATGCAAGCACCAGGACGCCTGACGATGATCCTGAACTGGAGCGCGAAAGAGAACGACCGCGTTCTGGTTCCTCGGAATCATAGCTCTTGAACGACGCTACGCTGCGTGGCGGCAATATTGTTGCCGACGAACTTGCAGGGGTCGGAGGCCATTGCCCTTCATAAGTCGCATAATTCAGAGCTGGCATATCTGCGGTATAACCATGAGCACTAATCATGTAACAGGAGCCTGGAACCTTGCTTACTATGGTCGGCGGCAAGGATGATAGTCAGAAGCAAGGGGAGTCGCACGGTGGGTCTTCGCACTTAACGGCAGATAAGGGTGTACGTAGACGCTCGTTCGGCGCCTACTGGACGCTCGGACCAAGGCGTGCCTTTCATTTCGTACAGCCTTCATCACCCCATTCATGAATTCACTGATTCCCACCAACACGGTCGTCTGGAATGGAGACACCGCAATGGAAGCTGACTCGAATCTAGTACCGAGATTGGATTATCATCAGCCTCGAGGTGCTCGCTGCTGACGCTGGGCTCGAGTCAATTCGGACTCGGTACAAATTTCTTCCTTCTGGAGCCTGGACTCTATCGTGGACTCGCTGCTCTTCCACTGCTTGTCTGCGGAGTTTTTTTTGTCCTTGTCCATCATCCGGGCCTCAATCTGTACTGCGCTATTTTCCCTCGCGCTATGATATAATATCCTCTGGATGATTGTTCTGCCGCGCGCGGTCCGTGATAATAATATGTATTGTGCTGACTGCTGTGGGCCGTATTGGAATCCCCTACTAGACTGGCACTAGGCTTCTTCGCATTCTATCTCTGACTGCGAAGACACCCACTGGGCGCACCTTGATTGTTTACGGGTGCCGGAATATCCTACGGCTCGCGGCATACTGGGGTCATGCGCGGTTGAAAACGAATGGCTCTCGCTTTCCCTCTCATCCAGAGTCTGACCACCTGTTCATCGTACGGATTATGTCGACTCCGTCACGTCAGTCAGTTGACCGATGTAAGTAACATCTACTGGACGTTAGGTAGGTAGGTAGGTATATTCCGGCGCGGTCCCATTAGTGTACAGCATGAAGTTAAAACTCGCGTCTATCACCGCTCGCCATTCGCGGACATCCTAGGGGATGACTCGAAACCAGTCAGCTTCACCTGGGTTGATGAGTGATCGATCAGACCTGACGGCTTCGCCGTCAGCCTTTGATCGATTGTCATCAAAACCTAGCATCGGCGTTGCGCTGGTTCGAGTCTACTAGGGGATGACTCGAAACCAGTCAGCTTCACCTGGGTTGATGAGTGATCGATCAGACCTGACGGGGCTTCGCCGTCAGCCTTTGATCGATTGTCATCAAAACCTAGCATCGGCGTTGCGCTGGTTCGAGTCTATACATCCCCGTGATCGCCACTCGTACAATTTTCCGCCGTTGTGCCTGCAGTTCGTGTCATTCACGCCGTCGCTCTGGAATCAGTTCCTTGCCAAAGGGAGCATGCCATATAACGGCGAGCAAGACCATACCTCTGTACTCGTTGCTCGGAGGACGGCCTAGTCTCTCTTGACAGACGCTCTATCTCAAGTACTCACTCGTTCCTCGCAACCTTGATCTACAGTCTGTTAGTTACCGCGCTATGATTACCGTTAGGTCCCGTTGTTATGTAATGATGGGGATGCATGCGCAAACAATGCACGTCCCAAGACGCGTTGTATACGCGCCGTGTGGACTGGCTTGCACCGGAACCTCAGATATACCATCCAGTGTTGTTTATAAATGTGTCTGATTCATTTCCTTTGTCTCTGGCTCGCCAAAACTATTTATCTGCTGAATTAACCAAATTTGGGGCATTTAATGGGCCATTTTGCTTTCCTTGGCTTTGGAAGGGGGATGCACGTCCATATATCCTTCGAGAAACATTTGAATGTCTTCTGCCTCTGCCATTTTGCTCAGAAGCTTTTCTGGTCGCCGCAACGCGTCCAAGTCGCGTCAATAGTAAAGCACGTGGGCTTCCCAAACAGGAAGCTTACATAATAAGGAGACCTAACGGTAATCAGGCGCGGTAACTAACAGACTAAGGACGGCCTGTACCTCCGATTCGCATGCTTAGTACAGTTTCTTCCAATTTATGTGACATTGTGTGCGTTTGTCTTGGACAAAGTTTTCGTGGCCATTCTGTCTATCTGTCTGGGTCCGAACTAATTAGTAAATTGGGCAATCGGTTACAGAGTAAGTAAATACAAAGGAAAGAGCAAGGCCGATTAACGCCGAATGTTACATAAGCTATCGGGGCTATCCTTCCTTCTACCAAGTGCATCCAGTGGCATCCAGTGATCCACCGACTCTACAGTCTCGAACTTCCCGACCTTTTGTCGTTCTCCTTTCATGCTTGCTATTGTCCTCGAGCAGAAGGAGCGAATCAGAAAAAGCTCAAAGGCGGATGTCGAACGGTTCATCGAAGAATCAGACTTGAAGATTGCTTCTCTCGAATCGCAAATCAACGCCCTCGTCGAACTTCGTGACCGGGAGCGCGCCTGCGTGGCCGCACTCAGACACCTCATCTCGCCCATTCATACTCTACCAGTGGAATTGCTGGCCCAGATTTTCGAGCTCGCGATTCGCGACTACATACCCAAGGACTTGTTTCGAATATCGCAGGTCTGTTCACATTGGAGACAGGTTTCCCATAGTACCCCGCGACTATGGACCATGGATACGGTGATAGACCTTCGACCGAGTAGAAGTGGCCAAGTTTATACGGATGGTTTGAAAGCATGGCTCGCTCGCTCTGCACCGCTCACCATACCCGTCTCCTTGGTGCTGGAACACGGCAGAAAAGATCATCATATACCAGATGGAATTCTGAGGACTGCCCCTCGATGGAATTCATTGCGCTTGACTCGCTTTCACGTCCGGGGCTACACACCGCTTTCTTTGATCAGCCAACTGGCTGGATGCAAGCTAGAGAGCCTCGAAGAGCTGAACCTGGGAAAGTTCGCGAATTTCACCGAAAACCCCACCGCCGTTCCATCTTTCACCTCTGTCCCTCAGCTCCGCAAATTGAGCATTCACTTTTGTTCAAATGCACTGTCCATTCTCATGCCCTGGGCCCAACTGAACAATCTCACACTCGGTGCGGACTTTCCCAACATCGCCCTTGACGTTTTGGGCCAGTGCCCGAACCTCATCAGGGCAGATGTAAGGACAGCGGGATGGAGTGTGCTTCCCGAAGCCAGCCAAGACATTCTTATCCTCAGCTACCTGCAGTTTTTGTCCCTCAATTTCTTAGGGTCGGGGGCCCGACACGTCATACCGTTTTTGGGCCCCCTGTCGGCTCCTGCACTGAAGGAACTATGTCTGAATTTCGCGGCCATGGATGATTTCGACGACGCATGGTGGACACAAGCCCATTTTACCGCGTTCCAGCTCCGGGCACCAAGCATTACCCAGCTCGATTTATGGTACTCGTCCCTCACATCTGACGACTTGACGACCGCCCTTCGCCATGCACCGTCCCTCACCAGCCTGAAAGTAAACTTTTGCCCTGCTTCCATCGATGATGCCCTCATCGACGCCCTATACTATTACAAAGCCGGCGCGCTCCCCCTGGTCCCCAAGCTGCGCATTTTGGTTCTCGATCACATTGGCGACAATTTTACGAAAGATATTCTGGCGGGCATGATCGTCTCACGATGGTGGACCGACATCGAACTGGCGTCGTGTTTGGTCCCGCCTGCAGTTTCTCGCTGGACGCGTGTAGCACTGCGGGGTGACTTCGATCAACATGTAATCAATATCGTGTTGGATCTGTCTCCCGATGTCCCAATATCCTATGGCTGAACCCATATCTTTACTATTCCCTCCACCATCGAGCTCCACCATCTTCTGGTAGTGCGTTCGTGCGGTTTGAGTTTCGGTACAACATGTATTACTTACTCGTGGAACAGGACGGCGCGCTGTGATGTTACTAATATACATTTGACTGCGCTGCGCAAAAATTGCATACAGAACAAAGTTAGATCTCACCAACTGGTGCATTCATTCGAGGTTTCTTGGTAACTCGCTGCCAGAAACCTGAATACGCAAGCAAGATTTAGCCAATCCTCATTCTCTATCCTCAAGAATGATATTATATATACAGTATAGTATTTTATTCTGCATGAATACCTCACACCATCTCTGTCCCCTCATGCGCCGACGTCAAATCCAGATTCAGCCTCCTCTCATACCTCCTCCGCCCCTCATGCAACGCAAAGCTCGTCGTAGCAAGCCCCAAAATCACGTCCAGGTCCCCGAAATCCAGCGCATCAGTCTGAGAGATCGCCTGCATAAACGGCACATAGACCAGCGCGAGCGGCGACACGGCCGATATCGAGACGGTCGTGACGAGCATCTTGTTCTGGAATAGCCCGCACCCGATGCCGCGGTTCTGCACCGCGGAGACGAGGTCCAGGAACACAAAGCAGGTGAATGTCTGCAGAGAGGTGAGTAAGCCGAAAACGGGGAGGAAAGAAGATGATACACACCATAGTCTGTTCCCGGCGCGACATGTTTTTGGTCTTCCAGCGCGAACATGTACACAAAAAGCGTCCCGACGACGATGATCGACGCGGAGAAGAGCACACGATACAGCAACCGGCGCGTGATAATGAGCACCCCCCGCCTGCAACAGCCCAATCGCGTCCGCGACGCCCTTCCTTGGCGGGTCATGCATCGCCTGGAACCCCGCAAAGACCAGGTTCCAGCTGTACCATTCCCGCTCGCCCCCGTCGTGCGACGGTCTCCGGCTCCCGGCTCCTCGGCGTCGACATCCCTCGCCCGCACTCCCACCCGCACCCACCCCTCCAGGCCCAAACGCCATCCCAATGTTCTGCAGGAGCCCGCACTCGATGCCGCGCGGAGACGAGGGCTAGGAACACAAAGTCGGTGAAAGAGGCAGCTGCGCCCTCAATTTGATTTATTGCGGCACATGTCCATGCCTCCGGGCCTTCTTCCGGGCCGTCGGACCGCAGGCAATATAAGCGCGTCAACTTCGGGTGCATCTGCGTTCTTCCTCAAGTGCATTCTCCTCCCGACCCCACCAGCGATGTCCTTCGGAAAGATCCTAACCCTCTCGAGCGGGACGCCCCTGCCGCAGATCGGGCTCGGGACGTGGTTGTCGAAGCCGCACGAGGTGGAGAACGCGGTGCGTCTCCCTTCCTCCCTCGCACTTCCCCCCACAACTCCTATGCAAGCTGATCGCCTCGATAGGTCGAAATCGCCGCCCGCGCCGGCTACCGCCACCTCGACCTCGCCATGATCTACGAGAACCAACACGAGGTCGGCGCCGCCCTCCGAAAGGTTATCCCCTCCGTGGTGGCGCGCGAGGAGCTCTTCATCACATCGAAGTGCTGGAACACGTCCCACCAGCCGGCGGAGGTGGAAAGGGAGCTGGATGAGACGTTAAGGCAGTTGGGGGTTGGGTGGTTGGATTTGTATCGTGCGTCGCCCTTTGTTTTCATTGCTTTTTGGGTTTTGGTTTCTTGGGTGGATGAGTACTGAAGGCAAGAGTAGTTGTGCACTGGCCGGTTGCGTTCCAGCCCGGGAAGGAGTTTTACCCGCCGCACCCGGAGAAGCCGGGGCAGGTCGCGCTCGATCTGGAAACCTCGCTGGTGGATACGTGGAAAGCTATGATCGCGCTCCCCAAGTCGAAGGTAACACCCATCATATACCGTGCAACGAACGCCTCTTTGACCGCGTGTGCTAGGTCAGGAACGTCGGCGTGTCGAACTTTACAGTCGCGCACCTGGAGGGCATCATCAAAGCGACGGGGGTGGTGCCGATCGTGAACCAGGTGGAGGCGCACCCGCTGCTGCCGCAGGAGGACCTCGTCGCGTACTGCAAAGAGAAGAACATCCATATCACGGCGTATAGTCCGCTTGGGAATAACTGTGCGTTCCGCCCTCTTCTCCTTTTTCATTCTTTGAAATGAGATTATTGTGGCTGACGGGTGTGCAGCGATCGGAGAGAAACAGCTGACAGACGAGCCGCTGGTGAAAGAGATCGCGGAGAGACTTGGGGCGACGCCGGCGCAGGTGCTGGTTGCGTGGGGCGTGCACCGCGGGCAGTCGGTTATCCCGAAGAGCGTGCAGGAGGGAAGGATTGTCTCGAATTTTAAGCAGATTGAGTTGAGCGAGGAGGAGTTTGCGAAGTTGAGTGCGCTGGGGCATGGGCGGCATGTGAGGTGGGTTTCCTTGCTGGTTTTTGTGCGACGTTGTGCTGAGTGTTGCAGATTCAATATCCCGTACCGGTTCTCGCCGTCGTGGGATATCTCGCTGTTTGACGAGGCTGCAGAGGCCAAGGCGACGCACAAGGTCAAGATTGTGTAAAATAGTTCGAAGGCGCGGCTGGAGCAGCTGCCGGACGGGTGGAAGAAGCCGTCGACGATCAGCTTCAACAGCGCGCGGAAGCTCGGGAGCGTGATTGGGAAAGAGATGGCGCGCGCGCTTAAAGAGAGCCAGCGCGCGTGAACGAGGCCTAGATCTGTACGGGTCAATGTGCATTGAGTCTATAATCCTTGTTCATCAGATATACTTGTATTCCTCTGTCTTGATCCCCGGCGGCCGCATCGTGGCGCGCATCGGCGACTCGCCACCCGCGTAACTGCGCGTGGACGCTGACGGTGGACCAGACGAGCGTGACGCTGAAGTGCTTCGCATTGGTTTCGCAGTAAGTACGTGACCGTAACAGAGAGAGGCCGTGTCACTGTCACAATCATGTGCAGACGTGACTCAGAAGTTCGCCGTCCTTGAGCTTGACCAGCTTGACTGGTTGACCTTCGAAGATTTTAGCGTCACCTCTTTCTCGTTGTCTCTGACTTCAGTCGTCGATTGGTGTCGACGAGTCTCAAAATTTGAAGCACCGGCACGTTTCTCAACAGGCTTCTGCGAAGGTCATGCTTGCTCACAACGGGCGTGTATATAGCTTCGACACTGCATCACCGGTCCCCCTTGTTGCCCCCAGGCTCGGAAGGCAGTGCGAGGCGATTCTGATCTTTGTTAGCGTCTTTCCCTACCTCTACCACCACATACGAAGCTAACTGTCCTCGCAAGAACGAATAACTGCCATGGCCGCAATTTTTGACGATGAAAATTTGGACGGCTACTCTGACGGGGACCTCGAGGCGTATATCCGCCAGTCTCCCCGAATTGAGACCGTACGTCAAGAGCACACAAAGCTCTTGTCTCCCTCTCTAGTCGTCAAAGTCATTCCATGGCCAGTAACCCCTTGGGATGAAGTCGATGCCCTCAAGCGCGCGGCTGCTGCAGGAATAAGAGTCCCCGCTGTTCGCCGTGTCGTCCCTCTGCCGAGAAATGCACACGCTATTGTTATGGACCGCGTCCAAGGAAAGACTCTGGAGCAGCTTTGGCCTGAGCTGGGGCTCTGGCAAACATTAAGCATGGCCTGGCAGCTCAGACGTGCCGTTACCAGTCCATCACGTCCCAGAGCACCGGCGGCCTCCACACGGGCCAGGTCGTCTCTGAGTGGATACAGGGCATATATAGGCCCGCCCAATACTCCACGCCCGCCGCATTTACCGACTACCTCAACTGGTGGCTCGTCCAAGCCCGGCCGTCGCACTTGTCCCCCCGACCCGAACTCCTCCTCACAGCGCCGACTCATCACGTTCTAGTTCACCAAGACCTAGCTCCGCGCAACATGATTATTGACGGATCGGACCGCCTTTGGCTCATCGACTGGGGCCATGCAGGCTATTATCCCGCGTTTATGGAGACTCTCGGTATGATAGACGACCCGTCGAAGCACAGCCTCGGTGCCTCGGCATGGACAGCGTGGTGGGGAAGGATACGGTGGCGTGCAGTCCGTCTGATTGTTTGTGGGTGGCGGCGACGGTTCAGGGCTCAGTATTCTGCCATGGCCACCATCCACAACCGATCGATCTCTTTTCGCCTGGAACGTGCGATAAATTCTGCGCGCTACTAAATAATCAGATCAGCTTCCACGTAAATCATCCACTGGGAATCGATAATGATACGAATCCTTACTGGCCTTTAATCTGGGCGGCGTGTTCGTTACCCCTGCTGCCAAGCGTATCCAAAATCAGGCGCCTGCAACATGTGGAATATCCATACTACGGCGTATAGTCCGAGGGAATAACTGTACGTCACGCGGCTTGTTCTTTTCAATTTGAGATTATTGGTGTTGACGAGTGGACACAGCGATCGGTCAGAAGCAGCTGACGGACTAGCCGTTGGTGCTGGAGATTGCGGAGAGACTTGGGGCGACGGCGGCGCAGGTGCTTGTCGCGTGGGGGTGCACCGCGGGCAGTCAGTGATCCCGAAGAGCGTGCAGGAGGGCCGGATTATCTCGAATTTCAAGCAGATTGAGTTGAGCGAGGAGGATTTTGAGAAGCAAGGGGCGGCATGTGAGGTGTGTTGTGTTGCAGTTTTTTTTGCGACGTTGTGCTGAATTTTGTTTTGCAGATTCAATATTCCGTACCGGTTCTCGCCATGGCGGGATATTTCGTTGTTTGATGAGCCTGCGGAGGCCAAGGCGACGCACAAGGTGAAAGTAGCGTGAAGGAGTGTATGTACTAGTATTCATAGTGGCTGTTGTGACATTTTATCCGCTCGTTCGGTCGAGCGCAGCAGTCGATTCTCGAACACTTTTAGTAACATTGCAGCGTGCCGCCGAGCCCGCCCTACAGCTTGACAAATAATATGATAGTATGTATGTCCAAAACTAAAACCGCACAAAAAGATTTGGAGAGCTTGCCAGCCGGTGGACTCGACGGTGGAGGGAATAGCAAATGAAATGGGTTTAGTCATGATCATAATAGGATATTGGAACATCGGGAGACAGATCCAGCACGATATTGATTACATGCTGACAGGAGCCACCCTGCAGTTCTACACGCGTCCAGCGAGAAACCACAGGCGGGACCAAACACGCCGCTAGTTCGGTGTCGGTCCACCATCGTGAGGCGATCATGCGCGCCAGAATATCTCGCGTAAAATTGACGCCAATGTGAGCGAGACCCAAAATGCGCAGGTTGGGGGCCAGGGGGATCGCGCCGGCTTTGTGATAGTATAGGGCGTCGATGAGGGCATCATCGATGGAAGCAGGGCAAAAGTTTACTTTCAGGCTGGTGAGGGACGGTGCATGGCGAAGGGCGGTCGTCAGGTCGTCAGCTTCGAGAGACGAATACCACAAATCGAGCTGGGTAATGTTTGGTGCCCGGAGCTGGAACACTGAAACGGGCTTGTGTCCAGCATGGGACGTCGAAGTTATCCGTATCCGCGAAATTGAGACACAGTTCCTTCAGTGCAGGAGCTGATAAGTGGTCCAAAGATGGTATGGCGCGTCTCGCCGACCCAAAGAAGTCGAAGGACAAAAAATGCAGGTGGCTGAAGATAAGAATGTCTTGTCTGGCTTCGGGAAGCACATCCCATGCCGCTGTGTTTACAGCTGCCCTGACAAGGTTCGGGCACTGACCCAAAACATCATGGGCGATATTGGCAAAGTCCGCACGGAGGGTGAGATCGGTCAGTTGGGCCCAGGGCATGAGAATGGACAGTGCATTTGAACAAAAGTGAATGCCCAATTTGCGGAGCTGAGGGACAGTGGACGATGGAAAGGGCTCCTCAATGATGGTTTCGTTATCCTTGTAGACAAGTCCCAGATCCAGCTCCTCGACGTTGTCTAGCCTAGCTCCGGCTAGTCGACCGATAAACGAAAGCGGCGTGCCGTTTGCGCCGATCAAGTGCAAAGAACGCCATCGAGGAGAAGTCCTCAAAACTTCATCCGATATAGGATGATCTCCTCTGCCGTAGAGCGGCACCAAGGAGACGGGTACGGTGAGCGGGGCGGAGCGAACCAGCCACGCTTTCAAACCATCCACATAAACCTGGTTCCTATCCCCACTTCTACTCGGTTGAAGGTCTATCTGGATAGGCCTGGTCCATAGTCGCGGGGTTCTATGGGCGACCTGCCTCCAATGTGAACAAACCTGCGATATTCGAAACACGTCCTTCACGTTCTTCACCAAGGTCACTTGCACGTAATGGCTGTTGAGAATTGTGAGGTCGAAAATCTCGGCCAGCAATTCCACTGGTAGAGTATGAATGGGCGAGATGAGGTGTCTGAGTGCGGCTACGCAGGCGCGCTCGCGGTCACAAAGTTTGACGAGGGCGCTGATTCGCGATTCAAGGGAAGCAATCTTCAACTCGGATTCTTCGATGAACCGTTCGACGTCCGCCTTTGAGCTTTTTCTGATTCGCTCCTTCTGCTCGAGGACAGTAGTAAGCATGGAAAAGAGAATGGCAAAAGGTCGAGAAGTTTGAGACTCTAGACTCGGTGGATGCCACTGGATGCACTGGGTGGAAGCCAAAACAGCAGAATGACAGGAAGGATATCTCCGATTTGTCTCCAAGTCCGATAGTCTGTCTGCGGCGCGTTACCTCCATGTCCCTTGACCGATCTGAGTGTCGTACGCGTCCTTGCTTTCCTCTTGCGTATTTTTTTTATCTGGTCCCTTCTCTAGCAAGAGAGGTTTAGAGCCGGATACGAGGTTCATCGTATCCGGAGTACCACCCTAATAACATGCAAACGTTCCACAAAAAAACGAAGGAAACTTGAATCTAATCACCTGTGAATTCACCAACTGGGCATTCATTCGAGGTTTCTTGGTAGCCACCAGAAACCTGAATACGCCAGCAAGCCAGCCAATCCTCTATCCTCAATAACGATATTATATATACAACGTACTTTATTCGACTTTTAACCACCCCACTCACACCATCTCCGCCCCCTCATGCGCCCACGTTAACTCCAGATTCAGCTTCCTCTCATACCTCCTCCTCGCCTCATGCAGCGCAAAGCTCGTCGCGGCAAGCCCCAGAATCACACCCAGATCCCCGGTATCCAGGGCCGCAGTCTGGAAGATCGCCTGCATGAACGGCACATAGACCAGCGCGAGCTGCGACACGGCGGATATGGAGACGGTCGTGACGAGCATTTTGTTCTGGAATAGCCCGCACCCGATGCCGCGGTTCTGCACCGCGGAAACGAGGTCGAGGAAGACGAAGCAGGTGAAGGTCTGTAAAGACGTAGGTGAGCGGGTCGATGGGGAGGAAGGAAGGAAGCAAGGAAGGAAGGAAGATGATACACACCATAGTCTGTTCCCGACGCGACATGTTTTCGTCTTCCAGCGCGAACATGTACACAAAAAGCGTCCCGACAACGATGATCGACGCGGAGAACAGCACACGATAAAGCAACCGGCGCGTGATAATGGGCGCATCCTTCTTTCGTGGGGGCCGCCGCATCACCGCCGCATCCACAGGGTCGACGCCGAGACTCTGGCTTGGAGGACCTGCATGCGTCTCCCTCAATAAACGGGAACGACAAATAGATAGAGAGGGAGAGGGAGAGAGACATACCGTCCATAAGAATATTAATGAACAATATCTGCATGGCATTCAACGGATTGCTCAGCCCCAGCATCGTGCTGAGCGTGATCAGCGTAAGCGCCGCAGCAGCCGTGCTAAGCTGGAACGACAAGAAATTTTGGATATTGTGAAATATCGATTTGCCTGACACGGAATTCGTAAGTCGTAAATCGAAATCGGCAACAGGTGGGGGTGGAGACGTACCCTCCTCCACCGCAGGCAGAATCGTGCTAAAGTTATCATCAACGAGAATAACATCCGCCGCCTCCTTCGCGACGTCCGTGCCGCTCTTGCCCATCGACACGCCGATATCAGCCATCTTCAGCGCCGGCGCGTCGTTAACTAGAGAACAGAAACAGGTTCCCAAATCTGAAAATGGGCTCGGCGCAAAGAAGCAATAGCACGTACCACCATCTCCCGTCATCGCCACGATAGCGCCGCGCGCCTGGAACGCCTCCACAATCGCCATCTTATGCCTTGGCGTCGTGCGCGCAAACACACTCACGGTCCCGACCCTTTCCTTCAACTGCGCCTTGCTCATCTGGTCGATCGCCTTCCCCGTCAGCACCCAGCTGTTGCCCGCCCCCGCCGCTGCCCCCCCGCCGCCTACTAACGCGCTGCCCCCCGCCCCGTTCCCGTTCCCCCGCCCGTCCCCGTGCGGATGCCTTGACCCAACCTTAAGCCCCAACACCCTCGCAATCGCCAATGCCGTCTCCTCCGCGTCCCCCGTGATCATCACAACCTGCACCCCGCCCGCCTGCAACAGCCCAATCGCGTCCGCCACGCCCTTCCGTGGCGGGTCGTGCATCGCCTGGAAGCCCGCAAAGACGAGGTTCCAGCTCCCCTCGTCCCCGCCTCCATCCGGGCTGCGACTCCTGGGCGTCGACGTCCCACTCGCCCCCGCACCCGCACCCACCCCCCCAAGCCCAAACGCCATCCCGACAACCCGCAGCCCACGCCCCGCCACGCCCTGCGCCTTCCCCAATATCACACTCCTTGTCGTCGCATCGAGCGCGGGCGTGCTCTCCTCGCTGACGTAGTAGAACTTGCACCGCTCCAGCACCGTCTCGATCGCGCCTTTGATGTAGTACATCTCGCGCCCATTCCCGGTGTTAGAGGCGGCGGGGGCGGACAGGCTGTCGGTGTGCACCCCACTAACAGCCATATACTTCTGCTCCGAGTTGAACGGGCGCTCGGAAAGGCGCTTGAATGTCTGTGCAGCGCAGCGTTCGTTAGTATCATGTGTAATGTAATCGCGAGTCCGAGTGGGAACGATAAACGCAACACAGAACGCGAAACGCAACACAGGACGGCAACCGCAACACAACCCATTCCGCGGGTAAACACAACCCAAGGCAACTCACCGTCCTCCGATCCACCAACCCACACGCATGCACGACATTCAACAGCGCCACGTCCGTCGACTGCCCCACGAACACGCCCTCCTCGTTCCGCGCGATCGAGGCGTTGTTGCATAAGGCGCCGACGTCGAGCGTCTTGCGCACCGCTGCAGAAAGTGAGAGCGGGGATAAAGGTGGGGGGTCGAGCGGGAGGAGCTCGTCGACGGCGTAGACTTCTGTTACGGTTTGTTCGTTTTTCGTTAGCGTGCCTGGGGGGGCGTCAGCGTCAGTTGGTGAGGGAGGGGAAGGGGAAGGGAAGGGAAACAGAAAAGGTAAGGGAAGGGAAAGATAGGGAAAGAGAAATACCAGTCTTATCCGAACAGATAACCGACACACTCCCCAAACTCTCCACACTATGCAGCCTCTTCACAATCGCCTTGCGTTTCGCCATCCTTAGCACCCCCAGCGCGAGGGTGACGGTCGTCACAATCGGGAGGCCCTCCGGGATGGCCGCAACGGCGAGCGATACGCCGATGGTGAACATGTCGAGCCAGGAGCGGTGCTGCAGGACGCCGATGAGGCAGATGACGCCGATGATGCCGAAGGAGAGGAGGGAGAGCTTTTTGGCGAGCTCGTCCATGTTTAGCTGGAGGGGGGTGCGTTTTTCTTCGACCTGCCCGGCTCTCTCAGTAAAAATAAAAATAAAGGGAAGGGCACGAACATCCTGCACCATCGAAAACACCACCCCCAGCTCCGTGTCCGTCCCAGTTGCGATAACCACGCCCGTCCCCCTCCCACTCCGCACCAACGACCCCATATGCGCCACGCACGCCCTTTCCGCCAGCGCCGTCCCCTCCCCCACACACGCCTCCACGCCCTTCGCGCGCGCCTCCGTCTCCCCCGTCAGACTGCTCTCGTCGATCTCGAGGTCCACCGCGGACACGATGCGGATGTCCGCGGGGATGCGGTCGCCCGTGGCGAAGGTGACGACGTCGCCGGGGACGAGCTCGTTCGCGAGGACGTGCAGCGACTGGGCGGAGCGCAGGACGTGGGTGTGGTGCGGGACGAGCTTGTTGAGCGCTTGGAGGCTCTGTTCGGAGCGTTGTTCTTGGACGAAGCCGACTGCGTTGCGTTTCATTTCATCATAAATGTGGGGTGCGTGGGGGAGAGGGCTCACCGGTAAGGACAATAAGAACGGCAACAGCAATGCTGACGGCGTCGTCGATGTTGCCCATGAGGGCGCTGACGGTGGCGCTGGCGCAGAGGAGGAGGATGAGCGGGGACTCGTATATTGTTTTGGCGAATTTGAGGAGGACGTGTTCGGGGGTGGAGACGAAGAACTCGTTGTAGCCGTGGGTGGCGAGGAGGGTCGGGATGTCGGAGCGGAGGAGGCCGGCGGTGACGGAGGTGCGGAAGTGCGCTACTGTTTCCTGGTGCGATGTCAGTTTCGTGTATTCTGAGAATAAAGAATTGAAAGGCGGAGGTTTAGTTATACAGCATGTAGAAATATCAAAGCTTAACCTCGGCCTCGAATGCAACGCCAGCGAAATATTAGGAACGAAACCCACCTCAATCGTCGAATGTGCAAACCGCGCCGACATGGTATCCCGCACTTCCTGCATCTGCGGCGTCGCACGGCCACTCTCCAGACTGCCATTGCTCGTCTCTACCGGCTGCCCCGTAACCACCCCCACCGCCCTCGACCACAAGCTCGCCGCCTCCGCATTCACCGCATGCGCAATCTCCACCGGCGAATTCGGCAGACTGTCCGGTGCGTGTCGGCGCAGGGTCGTGCTGTATGCGAAGCGCGCCTCGGCGTCGGGGGTGGGCCGCAGCCGCGCGCCGGAGTCGGCGGAGAGGAGGGGAAAGTAGGCGGACGCCGGGGGCGACGCGGAGCGGGGCTCGTGCATGGGGACGAACGGGTGGCGGGCGCGGGACGACGACGCGGCGGCGGTGCTTCCTAGGGGACGTTTGCGTTCGTAGCCCATCCCAGAGCGAACTTGCGGAGGCATAAATTGTTTTACACAGCCACTCGATCAATTTCTTATTTCCACAATCTGTGCGTCGCCTTGGCCTCTGCCGCCTCGTCAAACAACGAAATGTCCCACGACGGCGAGAACCGGTACGGGATATTCAACCTGCAACATTCAGCACAACGTCGCACAAAAACAGCAAGGAAGCCCACCTCACATGCCGCCCATGCCCCAGCGCACTCAGCTTCGCAAACTCCCCTCGCTCAACTCAATCTGCTCGTACGAGCACAACCTCCCGTCGCATCATCGAGCCCCGCCAACGCGTCCCGCCAACGCGTCAACCCTCGCGTGACCCCCATCCGATCCGTCCCTTACGTCGCGTTGCGTCCTGCCGCGCGACTCCCCATTCCACAAGCCGAGTCGTCCCCGCCTAATCCTAAGCGGATGAAACTCGCGTTCAGCCGCCTCTGCAGTACACCGGTGCGTACGATCTTCTGTTTATGCTTACTTACATCTCACTGTCCTTTCGTCTCGTCACCCAGGCCGCGTCGCGCGCACATCGCCCGTCGAATCCAATCCGCGACGCCTGAAACGGGACGCATTGATCAAACATCCCGTTCGCACGCACACTCTCCCAAGTCGTATCGTCCAGCACGTTTCGTGCACGAGAACGCGACGTACGTCTTCCCTTCGCGTTCGTCCCCATTCGTCCCCGTCTTCTCTTCTTTTCCCACCCACCCACTTCCTTTCCTTTAGCCTCCGGCCCTCATCCCGCGCCCCGCGAGCGACCACCCACCAACGAACCCGCACCTCGCCTCGCCGGAGGACGCCCGCGATCCACGCCATCGACGCCTCGGAACGCGACGCCTACCGACGAACGCGACGCCGCAACCCGCGCTACCGACGAACGCGACGCGATCGTCGAACGCGGGAGACGAGACCGCGCGATACGAGAACGGAACGGAGGTACGTTACCGCGCTTTGTTTGAGGTGAGGACGTACTCATTACGTTCACCCCACACCTCGCGGACGACCACCCAGCCCACGTCCAACTATCGCCTCGTCTCCCCTCGCCGGAGGACGCCCGCACCTCGCTTCGACGAACGCGCGACACGGGACGGCGGACGTACGAGAAGGGAAGGGAGGTGAGTCACCGCTTTGTTTGGGGGAGACGAAGACGCAGTTATGGCGTTCACCCCGCATTCCCGCGAGCGACCGCCCGACCACCCGACCACCAACTCGCCTCGTTTCGCCGGAGGACGCCGCAACCCGCGCCGCGCTTGCGATCGCACCATCGTCGATTAACGCGCGACAATGGTACCTCCACGCTCGTCGCGTCCCGTCTCGTCTCACGACCCCGCCTTGCCTCGTTTCGCCGGAGGACGCCGATCACACCATCGTCGATCAACGCGCGACAACGGTAACTCGTGGCGTCCCGCGTCCCGTCTCGTCTCGTCTCGTACACGAGACCCCAATTCTGCCTCTCTTTCTTTTAGTTCGTCCTCTTCCTTTCTTCCGCGCACCACCTACTAACCTACGCTCACCGTAGGGCATTCGCACGGTGCACTCCGCGACGCGACCTACGAAGGAAACGAACGCACTACATACCACTACATACAGTACGTCGTATGTATTGTAACTAATCTGACGAGTGACATCTATTTGTAAGTAGCTATAAATTTTAATTCCATCCAATTCACGCGCGACGCGCGTCTCTCGAGCGAGGATTCAGAGCGAGACTTGAAGATCTGAGTCCGATTCGGGGTGAGTCAGTGAACAAAATCACAGAGCGGAGAGCGAGAAAACTCACTCGGCACGGATATGGGATGCGAAGACGGCGGTGCGCGTGAAACGAGTACGCGCACTCGACGCCGAGTCGGGGGCGTAATCGCGGATACATAAAGGACTTGTAAAATAACATTAGCCTCAAGTCGTCTTGCGAACGGCAACGCGGACGCACCGTATTAGAGCTCGAACGCGAGTCGTGAGTTGAATTCAACCTGGATTGAGTGAAATAAGATAAATGAAAGAAAATGAGACGAAACGGGACTTACTTTACCGTCGAAACCAGTCCCGCGAGCAAGAACGAACTTGAGTAATTCAAACCTGAAATGAAACGGGCCAAGTCTCGCTCGACTTGAGACGAAGAGCTCGAGCTCGAGTCGAGCCGGGCAATTCAGGCTCTTCAGCTGCTGAATTGAGGGAGAGCGACGCGGCGCGCACTCGACGCCGAGTCGCGGGAGTAACAATACATCTGTGAACGGTGAATTATAAGATTAGATGCTAGTCTTGCGAAAACAATACGAAACGCACCTGCGGGGAGTTCAGGTTTACAACTACATATGGAGGGCACCATCTCGTGCTATGAAAGAGTTAGTTAGATGTCTCATGTATCTAATGTCAAGCAGTTTGAACGGGCGGCTTACCTTGAATTCATAGGACCTGAGTTCTGAGTTCCGAGGCGCGTCAGTGAATATTGATGAAGAAACGAAGAACGAGACAAAATCTACCTGATACGAGATACGACGCCGGTGGTGCGCGTTTCACGCGCACTCCCGAGACCTTGTTTGAGCTCGAAATCCAGCGGCGAGTCGAGAGTCCAGTCTAAATCAAGAGGAATAAGCAGCCGCACGAAAAAAGAGCTGAAATGAACTCACTTTGTGAACGATTCGGAAAACTTGATGAACTAGTCGGCGTCGAGCGAGAACTTCTAATATTGAACTGGTGCGTCAATGTCAAACTCGTATGTGATAATAAAAAAAGGACGGGACGCACTTGAAGTGGCTTCACATACCTTCGTGAAGCGCTACACTACAATCTGATATGTACCATGTGGTACGTACGGCCGCGGTTTCAATTCATTTGAATGGCGGTAGCGATCCGAAAGTCTGAGTTCGGGTGCAGGTGAGTGAATATAAAGAAACAGAGAACGAAAGGGACTCACCCGGCGTGCGATAAAAAACCAACATTGCGTGCGCGCGCACTCGACTCCGAGTTGAGAGCCATACTTCAAAGGGTAAGTATAATGGTGAAGCCTCGTCTTAGCAATGGCAAAGTGAACGCACCGAGTTCGAGCTCGGGCTCGATCAGAGTTACAGTCCGAAACTTGAAGAAGGAATAAGCCAAATGAAAGAACTTTGAAAGAAAAGACGAAATATATCTCACTTCGCACAAACAAGTCTTGCGAGCGAGAACCTAAGTCATTTAGACCTGAAATCACAACTCGTCGTGAGAGTCGATCTTGAACTCGAGCCGAGCCGGGTAATTGTTTAGATCTGAGAGCTGAATTGAGAGGTGCAAGCAGCCGATTGAAAGAAAATGAAATGAAAAGACTCACTTTGCGTGCTCGCGAGACCTTATTACGGCGCGCGTTAGGTTCGGTGTCAACTCGTTTGAATGGCAAGGCGGCGTTGCGCGTGACACGCGCACTCTACTTTGAGTTGAGGGAGTAAGAGTGGAGTATTGTCTTGCGAATGTCAACATGAACCCACCGATTTTGATCTCGAGCGCGATCCGAGAGTTTAAGTTCACAACCTGAATTGAGTAGAATAAGTAGCCGAATGAAATAAAAAGAACATGAAATACAACTCACTTGATAACTTAGATACAAGTGTTGCGGGCGAGAACGAAGTACTTCATACCTGTAATTGTAAGGGACGAGTCTCGTCTCGTGAATTGACAAGCAAACATACCCCGTTTACCATAAGCACGAGTCGAGGCTAGATTTACAGTGTGAACTGAGAGGAATCAGAGGAACGAAACAAAAAGATGAAAGATAACTCACCGAGAGGCCTTCGAGAACGTACATTTAAACTCAAGCCGTCCATCTCCAAACTTGGGGATGATACAGATGTGGCCGAGGGGTTCTATATAAGTCAGTGACAAGGACGGAAGTTATGGTTGAAACGAGAACTAGAATCTAAGTCAGAGAGGTAGCCAGTGGTCCTGAGACTGAAGGAAGTAGTAAGTAGGGAAGAACAATGTAGATGTAGGAAAGGGAAAGGAACGTACCGTAGTGAATTCAAGGAGGAATAGGACTGAAAGATAAAGTCAGTTAGGGAAACTCGAACGACGGGTCGACGTACGGAGATCGCCGAGATCGCCGAGAACGTCCGAGGGCCGCAACTGCGATGAGCAAAATGGCATTCCAGCAAAAGGAACTGGTAGGACACATGAAGTAAGCCACAAAAGAAGGAATAGAGTAGTCAAGGAGGTAGGGACTCACACAAGAAGGAATAGTCGAGGAAGAAGGGTGGAGAGGGGCGAGAATGAGAAAATAGCGAGGAGACATCGCACCTTTTATACACCAGACACCGGAAGCGATGGGCCGAGGTTTGGGCATCCCGATTACAAAGTATCCATGCATCCACGGACAAATGCGGAGGCGGCGAACTCGTGGAGACAAACAAAGGGGAATCATCCTGCAAATATTCGGTAGCTGTTAGAGGCGTGCGAGACGTCGTTACGAGCCTCGGAAGAATTAGAACATACCATTTCAATTGAAATGTTCGCCGTCGGCGAGGGGAAACGACGCCCGGGACTCGGAGGATAGGTAGGGTGTAAATTGATGGAAAAGCGGAGTTATACGGTTTTGAAGCCTTGTGAAGGGCTGAAGCGTGTGGGGGGGAACTGGGATAATATGGGAAATAAGTTTGGGGAGTTTTATCCCAGAGGGAAGGTCAAGGAAGTAACAGAAATTGATATTGGTGTGAAAGCTTACCGAAATCCCCCTGGTCGTATTTCCACGCGGGAGTGCCCAGAAACTCCGCCGAGACAGCGAAAGAATCCATACACGTAATATCTGTCGTTTCCCTGGTGACCGGCGGAGCCAATGTCATGTAGGGTCCAATTCTTGCGAAAGTACTCACAAATGGAATTCCCGCTCTTCTCGGTGTACTGAGCCCTGGATTGAGTGACGTTGAACCGTTTGATCTGCTGAGAGGCAGAGCTGAGATAATGTAAGGAGATCCGTGGGTGGGAAGACGAGATAATCGGAGGCGACGTGGTTGGAAGTCAACTTCCCAATCCGGAAGCGATGTGTCAGTTGTCCGAATTTGGAGACACGACCAAACCTTCGAGTGCTTTCTTCTTGAGCAGCAAAAAAAATTGTGGTCAATCAGATTCAAAGCAGGAAAGCCGTGGTACGAAATATGACTCTATCTAGATGTTTGGAGTGTTTGTGTGCGAAATAAAAATTAAGAAAATGGAAACATGGAAAACTAAGAGCAGGAGTCGAACTAATAATATTACATATTACAGGGAGGACGAAACCACTACACTAAGGAAGCCATGTAAGGTTACGGAAAGGTGGAGATATCACCAACACGCAGCCACCTCTCAGCCGAGTTCAGGTCCCCGCAATTTTGATCTCCGCAAACTCGCATCAAAACCAGCCCATGCCGTGAATCAGTCACACTTACGTTCCAACCACCCTCCTCCCGCCACCAAAGTGCTACCACAGGGAAATAAAAACACCAAGACATTCTGATTACTGATAGGATTGTTATTACGGCGCCCACGTCATCCTTCTCCAGGTCGAACAAATCTGCCCCCAGGTGCTTACCGCTATGTAAGATATTGGTGGTGTGAGGATGCAGAGATGCTGGGAAAGCAATGAAAGTTATGTATCTATGTTCAATGTTCATAATGTTTCACCCAAAGATATTCTGGCCAAATTCCGGCACATGCATCAAGGCTATCTACATGCCAGTGTGCTTTACATAACGGACCACCGGCTATTCATCTCTGCTTCCATGATCCTCCAACATTACGTGACGCCATGGATCAATCCACTTGATGCAGCAGGGCCCTAGTTTTGTCGGAACGGCCCGAAATCACTCAGATTTTCTCCGAACTACAGGCATAAGCAGAGCCCTGAAATGCTGAGGTGTTGATCTGCGAGTGACAAGCCGAGGGAAGCCAGGGCAACTTGGTGGTTGGTGCAACTTCCCAATCCGGACGCGATGTGTAAGTGTCCGGATTGGGAAGCAAGACCAAACAAACTGTCGTTCAAGTGTTTTTTTTTACTCTGCGCATCAGAAAATTTGTGGTGTGCTAAAAGATTTGAATATATGACTCTGGAACGTTTACGTAGGTGGTTTGAGATGGTTCTAGGCGTAAAAAAGAAAGGTCAAACCATAAGACAAAATTATAATGAGAATTGAACCAAGCGCCATACTACACAAGTCGAGGGTTTGACCACTAGACCAGGAAGGACATAGAAGGCCTAGGAACTGGTAGTAATATCACCATAGTTCAGGCGACCCTGTCAGGACAGCCGAAGCACCCGAAATCCAAGGCCCGTGGTTTTGATCTCCGTGAGCCGCATCAGACCAACTGATGTCGTAAATCCTCGCTTGCTGCTGAGGCTTGAATATAATTGTCTTCTTGGGCAGCTGAGGATGCGAAAGCGGTGTGAAGCGGCACTGGAGCCACATAGTAAAAGGTGGAAATGACTCATACTTTGGTGGCCTGTCAGGAACACTGAACAGCCGAGGTCCACTTTTGATGTCTGCGAGCTCGCATCAGCTCCAGCCGACGTTGACAATCACACGGCCAACTCGGCCAACCTGAGGACTTTCACATCCAGATTCACAAATTCTCCGCTGCTGGCAGACCCAATACTGCATCTCTCACTTTACATCATGGACCACTGGCTATTCATTTCTGCCTTCATGATCCTCCGAGATCATTATGTTTTAAGCTCAGTTAAGTTAGCAATTGATTCAAATAGATACCGGACCACCGGCTATTCATCTCCGCCTTCATGATCATCGATCTTTGTGTTTTAACCAGTATCCTCTGACTTTCATTTCCGCTTTTATGAACATCTAAAATTATGTTTAGAGCTGCAATTATGATTTCAAGTTTTTTGGGCTTCCCGCGAGCGAAGCTCCCTTGCACATAAGTCACTTTGATGGCACATTTGCAACCCAAACACACTGTTTTTTTTTTCAAAAGAAAAAGCTGCCGGCTGGTGCACCCCCCCCCCTCCGCCTGCAACAATCCACGTACCCCAACACTATTCCAGCTTTATCATTATGGCCTGTGGGTGGCGGAGGCGCTGCGAAGCGGCGCCGGGGCTCTAAGTGTCCAAAGCTGCAAATATTGATTTTCAGTTTTTTGGGCTTCCCGCGAGCGGAGCTGCCCTGCACACAGACAACTTTGATGGCATATATTCATACCAAACACACTTTTTTTTCCAACAGAAAAAGCTGCTGGCAGGCGCACCCCACTTCTGCCGGCAATAATCCATGTACCCCAACTTTATTCTGACTCTATTGTTATGGTTTGTGGGTGGTGGAGGCGCCGCGAAGCAGCGCTGGAGCTGCAAATCTTGATTTCAAGTTTTTTGAGCTTCCCGCGAGCAGCATCAAACCAAGCAAAGGGTATTCATCGCCAGGTTCACTTTGATGGCATATTTCCAACCGAAATGACCTTTTTTTTTCACAAGAAAAAGCTGCCGGCAGGCCCGTACCACCTACGGCTGGAAAATTCCATGTGTACCAACTCCGCCTGACTTTGATCTTCTTGGTTGCAAGTAGCGGAGGTGCCGCGAAGCGGCGCCGGAGCCCAAAGTGTCTATGTGAGAGGCACCACAGAGCGGTGCTCAAGCAATCCATGTATCAAGCAGTGATTTTTGATTTCAGGTTATTTGAACTTCCCACGAGCGACTTTTTTCAATACACATTGTCTCAAGTTCAAAGCAAAGCAGCCAGAGTTGATTTCAAGGTCTCTGTGTGTCCCGCGAGCGGCACAGGCGGAAAATACTCATATTTTTTATTTCAAGTTATTTGGGGTTCCCGCGAGCAGCATTTTTCAATCCATATCTCATTTACAAGCCTTCTTCCTTGTTTGAATTCCTTTCTCATCTGCAAGGTGTGTATACAAGTTCATTAGCAGTCAACTTGAACTTACATGTTTGAGCCTGGTGCCGAGGTGATCCGACCGCGGCAATTTCCGATTTCAACTTTCTGAGCGTCCGGCGAGCGGCATGTTTCACCATTTTCTTATGTGCGTGGTTTTTTCTCAAGTTCGGACCAGCCTCTATAGCAGGTAACTTTCAGATCCTAGTGTTTTGATTTGAACTCCCGGCGAACGTCACATCTCGATACATTTATCATTCCCAAGTTTATGTTGAATCTGAGGGAACGAAGTATTTCATGTGTTGGTGGGGAGTCCCATGAATCGCAAGTCTTTCGTACGCCGATGAATAGACTGTCAAACCCTTACGGCGGGTAACATAACAGGTAAGAATCAAATGTACGGATCTTAATCCATGGAGCTTCACCTCGCGTATTTCTTTCGGCAATGAGTCTGTCGGCAATATAGGGTTACGTAGCTATGGGTCCTCCGCCAAGATGTGACCAGATCAAGGGTGAGTTCAACACTTGCCAAAAGAGTCAAGATGGTTGGATTCAACACCGACGAGTAGGGTTAGGGTTTGTTCAAGCACTGAACAACCTACCAACTCGTGGATAGGCAGACGGGTAGAATACACGGCAAAAGGGCATCCTGTGGGTGTTCAATTCAAATTTTTCTCCCCGCGGTGCGTATTTATCCGCGTCGCGAAGGTTTGTGTATTCTTTATGTAACTCTAAGCGCGCACGCGAAACATATATAAGGAGGGGTGGGCGGTCGCGGCTGCGACTTGTCGCGGTCTGCGACTTAACGCGGGATGCAGATATATCAGTTCAGAAGAAAAAGTAAATTAGCGCAGGCCAGATTATCACAAAAAATGAATTCATTGGTGCAGTAGTACAAAAAACAAAGTACGAAGGAGACAAAGCACACAAAGAAACACCCGAAACAGAACGCGAAACGCAACACAGAACGCGAAACGCAACACAGGACGGCAACCGCAACACAACCCATTCCGCGGGTAAACACAACCCAAGGCAACTCACCGTCCTCCGATCCACCAACCCACACGCATGCACGACATTCAACAGCGCCACGTCCGTCGACTGCCCCACGAACACGCCCTCCTCGTTCCGCGCGATCGAGGCGTTGTTGCATAAGGCGCCGACGTCGAGCGTCTTGCGCACCGCTGCAGAAAGTGAGAGCGGGGATAAAGGTGGGGGGTCGAGCGGGAGGAGCTCGTCGACGGCGTAGACTTCTGTTACGGTTTGTTCGTTTTTCGTTAGCGTGCCTGGGGGGGCGTCAGCGTCAGTTGGTGAGGGAGGGGAAGGGGAAGGGAAGGGAAACAGAAAAGGTAAGGGAAGGGAAAGATAGGGAAAGAGAAATACCAGTCTTATCCGAACAGATAACCGACACACTCCCCAAACTCTCCACACTATGCAGCCTCTTCACAATCGCCTTGCGTTTCGCCATCCTTAGCACCCCCAGCGCGAGGGTGACGGTCGTCACAATCGGGAGGCCCTCCGGGATGGCCGCAACGGCGAGCGATACGCCGATGGTGAACATGTCGAGCCAGGAGCGGTGCTGCAGGACGCCGATGAGGCAGATGACGCCGATGATGCCGAAGGAGAGGAGGGAGAGCTTTTTGGCGAGCTCGTCCATGTTTAGCTGGAGGGGGGTGCGTTTTTCTTCGACCTGCCCGGCTCTCTCAGTAAAAATAAAAATAAAGGGAAGGGCACGAACATCCTGCACCATCGAAAACACCACCCCCAGCTCCGTGTCCGTCCCAGTTGCGATAACCACGCCCGTCCCCCTCCCACTCCGCACCAACGACCCCATATGCGCCACGCACGCCCTTTCCGCCAGCGCCGTCCCCTCCCCCACACACGCCTCCACGCCCTTCGCGCGCGCCTCCGTCTCCCCCGTCAGACTGCTCTCGTCGATCTCGAGGTCCACCGCGGACACGATGCGGATGTCCGCGGGGATGCGGTCGCCCGTGGCGAAGGTGACGACGTCGCCGGGGACGAGCTCGTTCGCGAGGACGTGCAGCGACTGGGCGGAGCGCAGGACGTGGGTGTGGTGCGGGACGAGCTTGTTGAGCGCTTGGAGGCTCTGTTCGGAGCGTTGTTCTTGGACGAAGCCGACTGCGTTGCGTTTCATTTCATCATAAATGTGGGGTGCGTGGGGGAGAGGGCTCACCGGTAAGGACAATAAGAACGGCAACAGCAATGCTGACGGCGTCGTCGATGTTGCCCATGAGGGCGCTGACGGTGGCGCTGGCGCAGAGGAGGAGGATGAGCGGGGACTCGTATATTGTTTTGGCGAATTTGAGGAGGACGTGTTCGGGGGTGGAGACGAAGAACTCGTTGTAGCCGTGGGTGGCGAGGAGGGTCGGGATGTCGGAGCGGAGGAGGCCGGCGGTGACGGAGGTGCGGAAGTGCGCTACTGTTTCCTGGTGCGATGTCAGTTTCGTGTATTCTGAGAATAAAGAATTGAAAGGCGGAGGTTTAGTTATACAGCATGTAGAAATATCAAAGCTTAACCTCGGCCTCGAATGCAACGCCAGCGAAATATTAGGAACGAAACCCACCTCAATCGTCGAATGTGCAAACCGCGCCGACATGGTATCCCGCACTTCCTGCATCTGCGGCGTCGCACGGCCACTCTCCAGACTGCCATTGCTCGTCTCTACCGGCTGCCCCGTAACCACCCCCACCGCCCTCGACCACAAGCTCGCCGCCTCCGCATTCACCGCATGCGCAATCTCCACCGGCGAATTCGGCAGACTGTCCGGTGCGTGTCGGCGCAGGGTCGTGCTGTATGCGAAGCGCGCCTCGGCGTCGGGGGTGGGCCGCAGCCGCGCGCCGGAGTCGGCGGAGAGGAGGGGAAAGTAGGCGGACGCCGGGGGCGACGCGGAGCGGGGCTCGTGCATGGGGACGAACGGGTGGCGGGCGCGGGACGACGACGCGGCGGCGGTGCTTCCTAGGGGACGTTTGCGTTCGTAGCCCATCCCAGAGCGAACTTGCGGAGGCATAAATTGTTTTACACAGCCACTCGATCAATTTCTTATTTCCACAATCTGTGCGTCGCCTTGGCCTCTGCCGCCTCGTCAAACAACGAAATGTCCCACGACGGCGAGAACCGGTACGGGATATTCAACCTGCAACATTCAGCACAACGTCGCACAAAAACAGCAAGGAAGCCCACCTCACATGCCGCCCATGCCCCAGCGCACTCAGCTTCGCAAACTCCCCTCGCTCAACTCAATCTGCTCGTACGAGCACAACCTCCCGTCGCATCATCGAGCCCCGCCAACGCGTCCCGCCAACGCGTCAACCCTCGCGTGACCCCCATCCGATCCGTCCCTTACGTCGCGTTGCGTCCTGCCGCGCGACTCCCCATTCCACAAGCCGAGTCGTCCCCGCCTAATCCTAAGCGGATGAAACTCGCGTTCAGCCGCCTCTGCAGTACACCGGTGCGTACGATCTTCTGTTTATGCTTACTTACATCTCACTGTCCTTTCGTCTCGTCACCCAGGCCGCGTCGCGCGCACATCGCCCGTCGAATCCAATCCGCGACGCCTGAAACGGGACGCATTGATCAAACATCCCGTTCGCACGCACACTCTCCCAAGTCGTATCGTCCAGCACGTTTCGTGCACGAGAACGCGACGTACGTCTTCCCTTCGCGTTCGTCCCCATTCGTCCCCGTCTTCTCTTCTTTTCCCACCCACCCACTTCCTTTCCTTTAGCCTCCGGCCCTCATCCCGCGCCCCGCGAGCGACCACCCACCAACGAACCCGCACCTCGCCTCGCCGGAGGACGCCCGCGATCCACGCCATCGACGCCTCGGAACGCGACGCCTACCGACGAACGCGACGCCGCAACCCGCGCTACCGACGAACGCGACGCGATCGTCGAACGCGGGAGACGAGACCGCGCGATACGAGAACGGAACGGAGGTACGTTACCGCGCTTTGTTTGAGGTGAGGACGTACTCATTACGTTCACCCCACACCTCGCGGACGACCACCCAGCCCACGTCCAACTATCGCCTCGTCTCCCCTCGCCGGAGGACGCCCGCACCTCGCTTCGACGAACGCGCGACACGGGACGGCGGACGTACGAGAAGGGAAGGGAGGTGAGTCACCGCTTTGTTTGGGGGAGACGAAGACGCAGTTATGGCGTTCACCCCGCATTCCCGCGAGCGACCGCCCGACCACCCGACCACCAACTCGCCTCGTTTCGCCGGAGGACGCCGCAACCCGCGCCGCGCTTGCGATCGCACCATCGTCGATTAACGCGCGACAATGGTACCTCCACGCTCGTCGCGTCCCGTCTCGTCTCACGACCCCGCCTTGCCTCGTTTCGCCGGAGGACGCCGATCACACCATCGTCGATCAACGCGCGACAACGGTAACTCGTGGCGTCCCGCGTCCCGTCTCGTCTCGTCTCGTACACGAGACCCCAATTCTGCCTCTCTTTCTTTTAGTTCGTCCTCTTCCTTTCTTCCGCGCACCACCTACTAACCTACGCTCACCGTAGGGCATTCGCACGGTGCACTCCGCGACGCGACCTACGAAGGAAACGAACGCACTACATACCACTACATACAGTACGTCGTATGTATTGTAACTAATCTGACGAGTGACATCTATTTGTAAGTAGCTATAAATTTTAATTCCATCCAATTCACGCGCGACGCGCGTCTCTCGAGCGAGGATTCAGAGCGAGACTTGAAGATCTGAGTCCGATTCGGGGTGAGTCAGTGAACAAAATCACAGAGCGGAGAGCGAGAAAACTCACTCGGCACGGATATGGGATGCGAAGACGGCGGTGCGCGTGAAACGAGTACGCGCACTCGACGCCGAGTCGGGGGCGTAATCGCGGATACATAAAGGACTTGTAAAATAACATTAGCCTCAAGTCGTCTTGCGAACGGCAACGCGGACGCACCGTATTAGAGCTCGAACGCGAGTCGTGAGTTGAATTCAACCTGGATTGAGTGAAATAAGATAAATGAAAGAAAATGAGACGAAACGGGACTTACTTTACCGTCGAAACCAGTCCCGCGAGCAAGAACGAACTTGAGTAATTCAAACCTGAAATGAAACGGGCCAAGTCTCGCTCGACTTGAGACGAAGAGCTCGAGCTCGAGTCGAGCCGGGCAATTCAGGCTCTTCAGCTGCTGAATTGAGGGAGAGCGACGCGGCGCGCACTCGACGCCGAGTCGCGGGAGTAACAATACATCTGTGAACGGTGAATTATAAGATTAGATGCTAGTCTTGCGAAAACAATACGAAACGCACCTGCGGGGAGTTCAGGTTTACAACTACATATGGAGGGCACCATCTCGTGCTATGAAAGAGTTAGTTAGATGTCTCATGTATCTAATGTCAAGCAGTTTGAACGGGCGGCTTACCTTGAATTCATAGGACCTGAGTTCTGAGTTCCGAGGCGCGTCAGTGAATATTGATGAAGAAACGAAGAACGAGACAAAATCTACCTGATACGAGATACGACGCCGGTGGTGCGCGTTTCACGCGCACTCCCGAGACCTTGTTTGAGCTCGAAATCCAGCGGCGAGTCGAGAGTCCAGTCTAAATCAAGAGGAATAAGCAGCCGCACGAAAAAAGAGCTGAAATGAACTCACTTTGTGAACGATTCGGAAAACTTGATGAACTAGTCGGCGTCGAGCGAGAACTTCTAATATTGAACTGGTGCGTCAATGTCAAACTCGTATGTGATAATAAAAAAAGGACGGGACGCACTTGAAGTGGCTTCACATACCTTCGTGAAGCGCTACACTACAATCTGATATGTACCATGTGGTACGTACGGCCGCGGTTTCAATTCATTTGAATGGCGGTAGCGATCCGAAAGTCTGAGTTCGGGTGCAGGTGAGTGAATATAAAGAAACAGAGAACGAAAGGGACTCACCCGGCGTGCGATAAAAAACCAACATTGCGTGCGCGCGCACTCGACTCCGAGTTGAGAGCCATACTTCAAAGGGTAAGTATAATGGTGAAGCCTCGTCTTAGCAATGGCAAAGTGAACGCACCGAGTTCGAGCTCGGGCTCGATCAGAGTTACAGTCCGAAACTTGAAGAAGGAATAAGCCAAATGAAAGAACTTTGAAAGAAAAGACGAAATATATCTCACTTCGCACAAACAAGTCTTGCGAGCGAGAACCTAAGTCATTTAGACCTGAAATCACAACTCGTCGTGAGAGTCGATCTTGAACTCGAGCCGAGCCGGGTAATTGTTTAGATCTGAGAGCTGAATTGAGAGGTGCAAGCAGCCGATTGAAAGAAAATGAAATGAAAAGACTCACTTTGCGTGCTCGCGAGACCTTATTACGGCGCGCGTTAGGTTCGGTGTCAACTCGTTTGAATGGCAAGGCGGCGTTGCGCGTGACACGCGCACTCTACTTTGAGTTGAGGGAGTAAGAGTGGAGTATTGTCTTGCGAATGTCAACATGAACCCACCGATTTTGATCTCGAGCGCGATCCGAGAGTTTAAGTTCACAACCTGAATTGAGTAGAATAAGTAGCCGAATGAAATAAAAAGAACATGAAATACAACTCACTTGATAACTTAGATACAAGTGTTGCGGGCGAGAACGAAGTACTTCATACCTGTAATTGTAAGGGACGAGTCTCGTCTCGTGAATTGACAAGCAAACATACCCCGTTTACCATAAGCACGAGTCGAGGCTAGATTTACAGTGTGAACTGAGAGGAATCAGAGGAACGAAACAAAAAGATGAAAGATAACTCACCGAGAGGCCTTCGAGAACGTACATTTAAACTCAAGCCGTCCATCTCCAAACTTGGGGATGATACAGATGTGGCCGAGGGGTTCTATATAAGTCAGTGACAAGGACGGAAGTTATGGTTGAAACGAGAACTAGAATCTAAGTCAGAGAGGTAGCCAGTGGTCCTGAGACTGAAGGAAGTAGTAAGTAGGGAAGAACAATGTAGATGTAGGAAAGGGAAAGGAACGTACCGTAGTGAATTCAAGGAGGAATAGGACTGAAAGATAAAGTCAGTTAGGGAAACTCGAACGACGGGTCGACGTACGGAGATCGCCGAGATCGCCGAGAACGTCCGAGGGCCGCAACTGCGATGAGCAAAATGGCATTCCAGCAAAAGGAACTGGTAGGACACATGAAGTAAGCCACAAAAGAAGGAATAGAGTAGTCAAGGAGGTAGGGACTCACACAAGAAGGAATAGTCGAGGAAGAAGGGTGGAGAGGGGCGAGAATGAGAAAATAGCGAGGAGACATCGCACCTTTTATACACCAGACACCGGAAGCGATGGGCCGAGGTTTGGGCATCCCGATTACAAAGTATCCATGCATCCACGGACAAATGCGGAGGCGGCGAACTCGTGGAGACAAACAAAGGGGAATCATCCTGCAAATATTCGGTAGCTGTTAGAGGCGTGCGAGACGTCGTTACGAGCCTCGGAAGAATTAGAACATACCATTTCAATTGAAATGTTCGCCGTCGGCGAGGGGAAACGACGCCCGGGACTCGGAGGATAGGTAGGGTGTAAATTGATGGAAAAGCGGAGTTATACGGTTTTGAAGCCTTGTGAAGGGCTGAAGCGTGTGGGGGGGAACTGGGATAATATGGGAAATAAGTTTGGGGAGTTTTATCCCAGAGGGAAGGTCAAGGAAGTAACAGAAATTGATATTGGTGTGAAAGCTTACCGAAATCCCCCTGGTCGTATTTCCACGCGGGAGTGCCCAGAAACTCCGCCGAGACAGCGAAAGAATCCATACACGTAATATCTGTCGTTTCCCTGGTGACCGGCGGAGCCAATGTCATGTAGGGTCCAATTCTTGCGAAAGTACTCACAAATGGAATTCCCGCTCTTCTCGGTGTACTGAGCCCTGGATTGAGTGACGTTGAACCGTTTGATCTGCTGAGAGGCAGAGCTGAGATAATGTAAGGAGATCCGTGGGTGGGAAGACGAGATAATCGGAGGCGACGTGGTTGGAAGTCAACTTCCCAATCCGGAAGCGATGTGTCAGTTGTCCGAATTTGGAGACACGACCAAACCTTCGAGTGCTTTCTTCTTGAGCAGCAAAAAAAATTGTGGTCAATCAGATTCAAAGCAGGAAAGCCGTGGTACGAAATATGACTCTATCTAGATGTTTGGAGTGTTTGTGTGCGAAATAAAAATTAAGAAAATGGAAACATGGAAAACTAAGAGCAGGAGTCGAACTAATAATATTACATATTACAGGGAGGACGAAACCACTACACTAAGGAAGCCATGTAAGGTTACGGAAAGGTGGAGATATCACCAACACGCAGCCACCTCTCAGCCGAGTTCAGGTCCCCGCAATTTTGATCTCCGCAAACTCGCATCAAAACCAGCCCATGCCGTGAATCAGTCACACTTACGTTCCAACCACCCTCCTCCCGCCACCAAAGTGCTACCACAGGGAAATAAAAACACCAAGACATTCTGATTACTGATAGGATTGTTATTACGGCGCCCACGTCATCCTTCTCCAGGTCGAACAAATCTGCCCCCAGGTGCTTACCGCTATGTAAGATATTGGTGGTGTGAGGATGCAGAGATGCTGGGAAAGCAATGAAAGTTATGTATCTATGTTCAATGTTCATAATGTTTCACCCAAAGATATTCTGGCCAAATTCCGGCACATGCATCAAGGCTATCTACATGCCAGTGTGCTTTACATAACGGACCACCGGCTATTCATCTCTGCTTCCATGATCCTCCAACATTACGTGACGCCATGGATCAATCCACTTGATGCAGCAGGGCCCTAGTTTTGTCGGAACGGCCCGAAATCACTCAGATTTTCTCCGAACTACAGGCATAAGCAGAGCCCTGAAATGCTGAGGTGTTGATCTGCGAGTGACAAGCCGAGGGAAGCCAGGGCAACTTGGTGGTTGGTGCAACTTCCCAATCCGGACGCGATGTGTAAGTGTCCGGATTGGGAAGCAAGACCAAACAAACTGTCGTTCAAGTGTTTTTTTTTACTCTGCGCATCAGAAAATTTGTGGTGTGCTAAAAGATTTGAATATATGACTCTGGAACGTTTACGTAGGTGGTTTGAGATGGTTCTAGGCGTAAAAAAGAAAGGTCAAACCATAAGACAAAATTATAATGAGAATTGAACCAAGCGCCATACTACACAAGTCGAGGGTTTGACCACTAGACCAGGAAGGACATAGAAGGCCTAGGAACTGGTAGTAATATCACCATAGTTCAGGCGACCCTGTCAGGACAGCCGAAGCACCCGAAATCCAAGGCCCGTGGTTTTGATCTCCGTGAGCCGCATCAGACCAACTGATGTCGTAAATCCTCGCTTGCTGCTGAGGCTTGAATATAATTGTCTTCTTGGGCAGCTGAGGATGCGAAAGCGGTGTGAAGCGGCACTGGAGCCACATAGTAAAAGGTGGAAATGACTCATACTTTGGTGGCCTGTCAGGAACACTGAACAGCCGAGGTCCACTTTTGATGTCTGCGAGCTCGCATCAGCTCCAGCCGACGTTGACAATCACACGGCCAACTCGGCCAACCTGAGGACTTTCACATCCAGATTCACAAATTCTCCGCTGCTGGCAGACCCAATACTGCATCTCTCACTTTACATCATGGACCACTGGCTATTCATTTCTGCCTTCATGATCCTCCGAGATCATTATGTTTTAAGCTCAGTTAAGTTAGCAATTGATTCAAATAGATACCGGACCACCGGCTATTCATCTCCGCCTTCATGATCATCGATCTTTGTGTTTTAACCAGTATCCTCTGACTTTCATTTCCGCTTTTATGAACATCTAAAATTATGTTTAGAGCTGCAATTATGATTTCAAGTTTTTTGGGCTTCCCGCGAGCGAAGCTCCCTTGCACATAAGTCACTTTGATGGCACATTTGCAACCCAAACACACTGTTTTTTTTTTCAAAAGAAAAAGCTGCCGGCTGGTGCACCCCCCCCCCTCCGCCTGCAACAATCCACGTACCCCAACACTATTCCAGCTTTATCATTATGGCCTGTGGGTGGCGGAGGCGCTGCGAAGCGGCGCCGGGGCTCTAAGTGTCCAAAGCTGCAAATATTGATTTTCAGTTTTTTGGGCTTCCCGCGAGCGGAGCTGCCCTGCACACAGACAACTTTGATGGCATATATTCATACCAAACACACTTTTTTTTCCAACAGAAAAAGCTGCTGGCAGGCGCACCCCACTTCTGCCGGCAATAATCCATGTACCCCAACTTTATTCTGACTCTATTGTTATGGTTTGTGGGTGGTGGAGGCGCCGCGAAGCAGCGCTGGAGCTGCAAATCTTGATTTCAAGTTTTTTGAGCTTCCCGCGAGCAGCATCAAACCAAGCAAAGGGTATTCATCGCCAGGTTCACTTTGATGGCATATTTCCAACCGAAATGACCTTTTTTTTTCACAAGAAAAAGCTGCCGGCAGGCCCGTACCACCTACGGCTGGAAAATTCCATGTGTACCAACTCCGCCTGACTTTGATCTTCTTGGTTGCAAGTAGCGGAGGTGCCGCGAAGCGGCGCCGGAGCCCAAAGTGTCTATGTGAGAGGCACCACAGAGCGGTGCTCAAGCAATCCATGTATCAAGCAGTGATTTTTGATTTCAGGTTATTTGAACTTCCCACGAGCGACTTTTTTCAATACACATTGTCTCAAGTTCAAAGCAAAGCAGCCAGAGTTGATTTCAAGGTCTCTGTGTGTCCCGCGAGCGGCACAGGCGGAAAATACTCATATTTTTTATTTCAAGTTATTTGGGGTTCCCGCGAGCAGCATTTTTCAATCCATATCTCATTTACAAGCCTTCTTCCTTGTTTGAATTCCTTTCTCATCTGCAAGGTGTGTATACAAGTTCATTAGCAGTCAACTTGAACTTACATGTTTGAGCCTGGTGCCGAGGTGATCCGACCGCGGCAATTTCCGATTTCAACTTTCTGAGCGTCCGGCGAGCGGCATGTTTCACCATTTTCTTATGTGCGTGGTTTTTTCTCAAGTTCGGACCAGCCTCTATAGCAGGTAACTTTCAGATCCTAGTGTTTTGATTTGAACTCCCGGCGAACGTCACATCTCGATACATTTATCATTCCCAAGTTTATGTTGAATCTGAGGGAACGAAGTATTTCATGTGTTGGTGGGGAGTCCCATGAATCGCAAGTCTTTCGTACGCCGATGAATAGACTGTCAAACCCTTACGGCGGGTAACATAACAGGTAAGAATCAAATGTACGGATCTTAATCCATGGAGCTTCACCTCGCGTATTTCTTTCGGCAATGAGTCTGTCGGCAATATAGGGTTACGTAGCTATGGGTCCTCCGCCAAGATGTGACCAGATCAAGGGTGAGTTCAACACTTGCCAAAAGAGTCAAGATGGTTGGATTCAACACCGACGAGTAGGGTTAGGGTTTGTTCAAGCACTGAACAACCTACCAACTCGTGGATAGGCAGACGGGTAGAATACACGGCAAAAGGGCATCCTGTGGGTGTTCAATTCAAATTTTTCTCCCCGCGGTGCGTATTTATCCGCGTCGCGAAGGTTTGTGTATTCTTTATGTAACTCTAAGCGCGCACGCGAAACATATATAAGGAGGGGTGGGCGGTCGCGGCTGCGACTTGTCGCGGTCTGCGACTTAACGCGGGATGCAGATATATCAGTTCAGAAGAAAAAGTAAATTAGCGCAGGCCAGATTATCACAAAAAATGAATTCATTGGTGCAGTAGTACAAAAAACAAAGTACGAAGGAGACAAAGCACACAAAGAAACACCCGAAACAGAACGCGAAACGCAACACAGAACGCGAAACGCAACACAGGACGGCAACCGCAACACAACCCATTCCGCGGGTAAACACAACCCAAGGCAACTCACCGTCCTCCGATCCACCAACCCACACGCATGCACGACATTCAACAGCGCCACGTCCGTCGACTGCCCCACGAACACGCCCTCCTCGTTCCGCGCGATCGAGGCGTTGTTGCATAAGGCGCCGACGTCGAGCGTCTTGCGCACCGCTGCAGAAAGTGAGAGCGGGGATAAAGGTGGGGGGTCGAGCGGGAGGAGCTCGTCGACGGCGTAGACTTCTGTTACGGTTTGTTCGTTTTTCGTTAGCGTGCCTGGGGGGGCGTCAGCGTCAGTTGGTGAGGGAGGGGAAGGGGAAGGGAAGGGAAACAGAAAAGGTAAGGGAAGGGAAAGATAGGGAAAGAGAAATACCAGTCTTATCCGAACAGATAACCGACACACTCCCCAAACTCTCCACACTATGCAGCCTCTTCACAATCGCCTTGCGTTTCGCCATCCTTAGCACCCCCAGCGCGAGGGTGACGGTCGTCACAATCGGGAGGCCCTCCGGGATGGCCGCAACGGCGAGCGATACGCCGATGGTGAACATGTCGAGCCAGGAGCGGTGCTGCAGGACGCCGATGAGGCAGATGACGCCGATGATGCCGAAGGAGAGGAGGGAGAGCTTTTTGGCGAGCTCGTCCATGTTTAGCTGGAGGGGGGTGCGTTTTTCTTCGACCTGCGTATCCTCTTAGTAAAAATGAGTAGGAGCGGAGGGCACGCACATCCTGCACCATCGAAAACACCACCCCCAGCTCCGTGTCCGTCCCCGTCGCCACCACAACCCCGGTGCCGCGGCCACTCCGCACCAACGACCCCATATGCGCCACGCACGCCCTTTCCGCCAGCGCCGTCCCCTCCCCCACACACGCCTTCGTGCCCTTCGCGCGCGCGTCCGTCTCCCCCGTCAGACTGCTCTCGTCGATCTCGAGGTCCACCGCGGACACGATGCGGATGTCCGCGGGGATGCGGTCGCCCGTGGCGAAGGTGACGACGTCGCCGGGGACGAGCTCGTTCGCGAGGACGTGCAGCGACTGGGCGGAGCGCAGGACGTGGGTGTGGTGCGGGACGAGCTTGTTGAGCGCTTGGAGGCTTTGTTCGGAGCGTTGTTCTTGGACGAAGCCGACTGCGTTGCGTTTCATTTCATCATAAATGTGGGGTGCGTGGGGGAGAGGGCTCACCGGTAAGGACAATAAGAACGGCGACGGCGATGCTGACTGCGTCGTCGATGTTGCCCATGAGGGCGCTGACGGTGGCGCTGGCGCAGAGGAGGAGGATGAGCGGGGACTCGTATATTGTTTTGGCGAACTTGATGAGGACGTGTTCGGGGGTGGAGACGAAGAACTCGTTGTAGCCGTGGGTGGCGAGGAGGGTCGGGATGTCGGAGCGGAGGAGGCCGGCGGTGATGGAGGTGCGGAAGTAGGCTACTGTTTCCTGTGCCGCGTGTCAGCGAGTATTCTCAGAATAAAATTGAACGGCCGAGGGTGTAGTTATACAGCACGTCGAAGGCAATGTAGAAATATCAAAACTTGAGCTCGGACGCCCAACGCCAGCGAAATACCAGAAAACACGGCACCCACCTCAATCGTCGAATGCGCAAACCGCGCAGACATCGTATCCCGCACTTCCTGCATCTGCGGCGTCGCACGCCCACTCTCCAGACTCCCATTACTCATCTCCACCGGCTGCCCCGTAACCACCCCCACCGCCCTCGACCACAAACTCGCCGCCTCCGCATTCACCGCATGCGCAATCTCCACCGGCGAATTGGGCAGACTGTCCGGTGCGTGTCGGCGCAGGGTCGTGCTGTATGCGAAGCGCGCCTCGGCGTCGGGGGTGGGCCGCAGACGGGCGCCGGAGTCGGCGGAGAGCAGGGGGAAGTAGGCGGACGCCGGGGGCGACGCTGAGCGGGGCTCGTGCATGGGGACGAACGGGTGGCGGGCGCGGGACGACGACGCGGCGGCGGTGCTTCCTAGGGGACGCTTGCGTTCGTAGCCCATCCCAGAGCGAACTTGCGGAGGCATAAATTGTTGTGCACAGCCACTCGATCAATTTCTTATTTCCACAATCTTGACCTTGTGCGTCGCCTTCGCCTCTGCCGCCTCATCAAACAGCGAGATATCCCACGACGGCGAGAACCGGTACGGGATATACATTCAGCACAACGTCGCACAAAAACATCAACAAAACCCACCTCACATGCCTTCCATGCCCCAACGCACTCAGCTTCGCAAACTCCCCTCGCTCAACTCAATCTGCTCGTACGAGCACAACCTCCCGTCGCATCCTCGAGCCCCGCCAACGCGTCAACGCGTCCGCGTCGATCCGTCCCCTCCTCCGCGATGCCCCGTTACGTCGCGTTGCGTTCCGCCGCGCGCGACCCGTCAAGTCACAGCATCCGGCCTACAGGCGACGCTGCCACGAAATCCACGGACTTCCCTCCATCGACGAATCTCAAGTCCCTCGCGCTTTCGAGCCCTCTTGCTGCCGTGCACTTGGTGAGTCGAATCCGACTCGGACTCGATCGCGCGCACTGATATTCCTTTCAGCTTTCATTTCTAGGACTTCGCGCCAGGGACGCGTCCCCGAGTCGACGTGCCCGATCGGCGATCCCCGACGATCCGACATCACAACCCACGACGACATCTTAGCGCGTCGACCTCAGCACCTGAGCTAGTGCTCCCCCATCGCTGTCGGCGAGCCAATTCGGATATAACACGTGGTACGTACATTCTTCTTGCTTTCTTTCTTTCTCGCTCACCAGCGTAGGCGGATCGTGCCAATCTAGGCATGTGTTGGTGCTCACCCGCGTTCGCTCGCGCTGACGGCTTCGGGACTCGTATCGGCCATCGCGGGTGCCGATGCTCAATGGTGCGTTGTCGCGTAACGCGCACGGCGTCCCGCTAGTACGCACAGGATCGATCGCCAGCGACGAACGCGCGAGGCGATACGACATCCGGACGTCGTCCTAGCCGCCCTCGACTCCTCTTCTGCTCGAGACGGACGCCGTGCGCTCATCGCGCGCCTCGTGCGCTTCACCCACGACACGAAGCCATATGGCCTCTTCAAGACGAATCCGGCGTTGCGCAGACGCTTGCAGCACGAGCCCTGCGCTACTCGAAGAGCGCAACGAGGGCGCAGGTCGTACCGAGGCCGCGCGGACGCCGTCCTCGCCTACGCCCAACTCCTCCTCTGCTTTCACCGTCGAGGCCCTCGCTGGAAGACGGCCCGCGTCTCGCTGGGCTACATCCCGCCGCGTCGCGTTACGTTGCGTCTCGCGGCGTTGCGTTACGTCTCGCGGCGTTGCGTTACGTCTCGCGGCGTTGCGTTACGTCTCGCTGCGTTGCGTCGCCCGACGCTTCGCCCGGTCACCTCGCGCTCCGTGCCGCGACCCTCCAACCTCACCACGCCCCCGCTCGTTGGCGACTCACCGAGCGTTCACACGGTACACCCCGCGAACGCCCCGCGACGCGACCCGCGGTCGAACGAACGCACTACATACCACTACATACCGTACGTCGTATGTATTGTAACTAATTTAATTTGTCTATGCTTTTGAATAATATTCAATTCATTCGCGACCCGCGTACTTCGAGCGGAATTCGGAGCGAGGAAGTCGAATATCTGAGTCGATTCGGGGTGAGTCAGTGAATAAACCAGAGAACGGAGAGCGAGAAAACTCACTCGGCACGGATATGGAATGCGAAGACGGCGGTGCGCGTGAAACGAGTACGCGCACTCGACGCCGAGTCGGGGGCGTAATCGCGGATAAGGACTTCAAACATAACATTAGTCTCAAGTCGTCTTGCGAACGGCAACGCGAACGCACCGTATTAGAGCTCGAACGCGAGTCGTGAGTTGAATTCAACCTGGATTGAGTGAAATAAGATAAATGAAGGAAAATGAGACGAAACGGGACTCACTTCACACAAACCAGTCCCGCGAGCACGAATTTGAGTAAGTCAAACCTGAAATCAAACGGGCCACGTCTCGCTCGCCGTGAGACGAAGAGCTCGAGCTCGAGTCGAGCCGGGCAATTCTTCAGCTGCTGAATTGAGAGAGAGCGGCGCGGCGCGGCGCGCACTCCACGCCGAGTCGCGGGAGTAACGATACTTGCAAGAATACTTGATTATAAGAATCAAGATTAGATGCTTCTCTTGCGAACGCACCGCGAAACGTACCTCGTGAGTGAGTGCTCAAAGACGGCCTGAGTAACTAGTTTCGAGGCGCGTCAGTAGCTATAAAAGAAAAGAACAAGATAAACTCACTGAGCATATGGTACGACGCCGCCGCCGCCGCGTGAAACGCGCACTCCCGGGGACGAACACACTTCGTTTGAGTTCGAAATCGAGCCGAGAGTCTGAATTGAGAGAGATAACTTGAAGCAACCGAATGAAAGGCAAAGAAGTACGGGACGCACCTCGAGTTCGCTTCGTGAAGTGCTATGTGCTACGAGCGAACAGTATCTTCACAAGTAAATTAAAGATCTGACTCGGGTGCGGGTGAGTGAATATAAATAAAGAAAGAGAAAACGGGACAGGACTCACGTCGGATCAAAGGACGGCGTTGCGTGTGCGGCGCGCACTCTGACTCGACTCCAAGTTGAGAGCTACAACTTTACCTGAAAAGATAAGTGAGTGAGAAATGGAGAACAAAAATAAGACGGCGGCGGTGCAAGCGATGTGCGCGCGAGTCGCGGGAGTAATCCCAGTACTGTACTATGTAGTGCGAAGACGGCGGCGTGCGTGGAACGCGCACTCGACGCCGAGTCGCGGGAGTAATCCCACTCAGGTAGTACGGGTTCTATCTACTACGTGCTGCGTACGGCTTCGACGTGTAAGTAAAATTTGTGCATGTAAGAAAAATGTGGCTGCCTTTGCCGAGATCTCTCCAGAGTCCCAGGTGTGAGTCTTCAAGGAGAAAACCCAGCCGGGCAACCACTGGAGAAGGGAAATAGAAAAAGCATTTCAACTTACCGTCAGCAAAGATAATGGGGGGAGATTCGGGTGGGAATAACGCTGAGCGCGCATCGAGGGTTTATGTATACATACGGTCTAACTCGCGAGGAATCAGTAAACCGAAACAAAAGGAGACGAACTTTGAAATGCAATTCACTTGATACAAAGAAAGCTTGCGCGACTCGAGAATTTATATATATATAGCCTGGAATGAGATGAATCAGCTGAATGAAAGGAAACGAGATGAAACAAAACTCACTTGTTGAACTATACGAGTTCGGATAGTACTGCGTCGCACATTGAAGATTTTGGTGGTGATAACAGACTGAGAAAAGCTTACCTCAAGAATTCATCAAGATGATGAATGACTCGACCGAGTTTCGATCCGGGTCAGTGAATATAAACCTACTCTGTTGTACGAAAAGACGGCGGTGGGCGCGTTGATCGATAATCCATGCCGGGTCGCGGGAGTAAGACAAATCTGAAAGGATAAGTATAAGGTACAAGCCATGTTATGAATTGTAATAAGAACATACCTCGTGTGAGCTCGAGCGCGACTTGAGGCTTTATATACAGTCTGGTTCGCGAGGAATCAGCCGAACGAGACAAAAAGAAAAAGGAAACGAAATAACTCACCAAGACAAGAATAGAAGGAAAACGAGACGAGGTCGAAGTTGAATCGAGCCGCATTGAACTGAGAGATGCCGAGCTGATAACGGTTCAGTCGAACTTGAAGAGGGCCAGTCAGTTACTAGTAGGACTTGGGCAATAGGAGAGAGATAAAATACATACCAAAGACCATTGAAACTTTCAGCAGCATTCGGAGAGTAAACAAAGCCACAAAGGAAGATAGTCAGGCGAAATAAAAGTCAGCCTGGATTTCATTGGAACTGATCCAGTCAGGACTTAGACATAGTAAGGGCGTTCAAATACGTACCGAACAACCTCGATACGTTTAGTCACGGCGTCCCCGGGGAGAGCAAGCGGACAGCACACTACGAAATAAGTCAGAAAAGGAAGACAAGTGTCAGACGAAACGAACCTGGTATACTACAAACACTTGAAGGATGGTGAAAGGAATCTAAATTCAGTTAGTACTTCACGAATAGAAGGAGATGAAAGACGTACTCGGAGAGACAGAAGCGTCTCGGAGATCGCCGCCAGATCACCGAGAAGCCCGAGAACGACGCAAGTGACTCCAACAAAAGGTGGGGACGGAGATCGAGGAAGAAGAGAGGTTGAAGGGAGATTGGAGTTGCCAGTGTCGCAAATTGAAAGAGTATTGGGGAAGGTTGGAGGGCGAGTGAGTAGGAGGGGGAGAATGGGAAAAAATGAGAATTCGGATGGTGGCTTTTATCCAGTGGACGGAGAAGCTGCCGGGCTGCAGCAACAAATGCGCATTAGGCATCTCCACTGAGCCGAACGGATAAATTGGGGGCATCGGGCACGGAAAGTCCGAGAGTATAGATAGACTCACAGAATTCGTCCCTGGCGTATATCGAAGGCGCAGCGCGGCAAAACACACGCGAGAAACGTAAAACATCGGAGGGACCTTATCTCCGCCGGTTCCGTGGATACCGCGACGGCCAAAGTGCGGGCAAGGGGGAAAAGTCTGATGTGGTGGAAAAACTCACTGAATCCGTCCCTGGCGTATATCGAAGCCACAGCGCCCGGGAATGGACGCGAAAGATGCGATACATCGGACACACGTAATCTCCGTCGCTTCTGTGGTTACCGTGGCGGCTGAGATCCTACAGTGCGAATTTTCGCGAAAATGCATGCTAATGCATTTCCCGGAGTTCTGCTGGCCCTGAGCCCTGGATTGAATCAGATTCATTGATATTAAGCTGTGAGATCAATTGGGCTGCTTACACAAGTCGTTCTATGAGCGGGAATGGCAGGTCGCTGGCAGCAACGAGACGGTTGGAGGTGAGTTTCCCGATTTGGATGGGAGATGTCACTCGTCCCAATCAGGACGCAAGACCCAGCCAAATTCACGTACTTGTTGGAGAAGCGGAAAAAAGCGCCGGGCAACTGCGGCGACGGCGTGTGAATGAAGTGTGCAAATCCTTATTCTAGGACAAGACCCGCCAAAAAAAAAATAAAGGCCCGTGGAAAACAAAGAAGAGACTCGAACCGATGGTAGCCACAGATATAAGCGAAAGGCAACAGACATAGAACCACTAGACTAAGCGGATATACAAGTCAGCTGGAAGAACCTTGCTCTACCGAGTCTTAGGCGATCTGTCAGCAGAGCCGGGGATTTCAATTGTGGACGTTATCAGCGGACTATGTAGACCCTGACTATACATTTGGTGCCGTATCCGTGAGCATGTGGAAACAGAATGTGTGTGGAACTGCTGTAATCCCGTCATTGGCAGTTGCCTTGAAGTTGTGCGCGAGGCACAAATCAGAATTTTAGAGGGCTCGGAGAACCAGCGGCTTAGAGTTGATTATGATTCCAGAGCTGGTTGTGTTCCGAATAGCAGTGAACTGAGGCTTCAGAAGAATCAGAACAGAGTAAGTAACACGAGAGTACGGCAGGAGAGAGTTTCGGGGAGATGAATGCGGAAGTGACTTGACAGCTGTGGCTGTGAAGCTCGGATCATCGTTATTACGGCACCTACGTCATCCTTCTCCAAGTTGAACAAATCTCCCCCCAGGTGCTTACCGCTAAGAGATTGGTGGTGTGAGGACGCAGAGATGCTGGGAAAGCAACGTAAGTTACGTATCTATGTTCAATGTTCATATTGTTTCATCCAAAGATATTCTGGTCAAATTCTGGCACATTGACATGCTTCCTTTTAGCGTGCCAAGGACATGCATGAAGGCTATCTATATGTGCTTCACATAACGGACCACCGGCTATTCATCTCCGCCTTCATGATCCTCCAACATTCATGGATCAATCCACTTGATCCAGCAGGGCCCTAGTTTTGTCAGAACGGCCCGAAAATCACTCAAATTTTCTCCGAACTACAGGCATAAACAGAGCCCTGAAATGCTGAGGTGTCAATCTGCGAGTGACAAGCCGAGGGAAGCCAGGGCAACTTGGTCGTTGGTGCAAGTTCCCAATCCGGATGCGATGTGTAAGTATCCGGATTGGGAAGTAAGACGAAACAAACCGTCGTTCAAGTGTGTTTTTACTCTGCGCACCAAAGAAAATCTGGTGTATTAAAACAGTTGAATATATGACTGCGGCGTCTTTATGTAGGTGTTTTCAAGTGGTTTAGGCTGTAAAAATGAATCAAACCATAAGATAAAATTACTAAAGGAATTGAACTGAGGGCCGTGCACCAGGAGCCGAGAGTTTAACCACTAGACCAGGAAGGACATATAAGGCTCGGAAACCGGTAGCAATATCACCATGGCTGAGGCGACCCTGTCAGGACAGCCAAAGCACCCGAAATCCGTGGTTTTGATCTCCGCCAGCGCATCAGACCAACTGATGTCGTAAATCCTCGCTTGCTGCTGAGGCTTGATATAATTGTCTTCTTGGGCAGCTGAGGGTGCGAAAATGGTGTGAAGCAGTGCTGGAGCCACATAGTAAAAGGTGGAAATGACTCATACTTTGGTGACCTGTCAGGAACTGAGTTCCCCTTTTGATCTCTGCGAGCTCGCATCAGCTCCAGCCGATATTGACAATCACACGGCGAACTCGGCCAACCTGAGGACTTTCACAAATGCTCCGCTGCTGGCAGACCCAATACCGCAAACTCCAGCGTGCCTGAAATTTTTGCAGAGTGTGATACTGGATCTCTTACTTTACATCATGGACCACTGGCTATTCATTTCCGCCTTCATGATCCTCCGAGATTACGATTATTGTGTTTTAATCTCAATAGATAACGGACCACCGGCTATTCTCCGCCTTCATGATCATCCAATATTACGATCTTTGTGTTTTACCCATATCCTCTCACCTTCATTTCCGCTTCCATGATCACCTAAAATCATGTTTAGAGCTGCAATTATGATTTCAAGTTTTTTGGGCTTCCCGCGAGCGGAGCTCCCTTGCACACAAGTCACTTTGATGGCATATTTGCAACCCAAACACACTTTTTTTTTCAAAAGAAAAAGCTGTCGGCAGGCGCACCCCGCCTCTGCCTGCAATAATCCATGTACCCCAACGCCATTCCAGCGTTATTGTTATGGGCTGTGGGTGGCGGAGGCGCCGCGAAGCGACGCCGGGGATCTAAGTGTCCAAAGCTGCAAATATTGATTTTCAGTTTTTTGGGCTTCCCGCGAGCGGAGCTGCCCTGCACACAGACAACTTTGATGGCATATTTTCATACCAAACACACTTTTTTTTCCAACAGAAAAAGCTGCTGGCAGGCGCACCCCACTTCTGCCGGCAATAATCCATGTACCCCAACTTTATTCTGACTCTATTGTTATGGTTTGTGGGTGGTGGAGGCGCCGCGAAGCAGCGCTGGAGCTGCAAATCTTGATTTCAAGTTTTTTTGAGCTTCCCGCGAGCAGCATCAAACCAAGCAAAGGGTATTCATCGCCAGGTTCACTTTGATGGCATATTTCCAACCGAAATGACCTTTTTTTTTCACAAGAAAAAGCTGCCGGCAGGCCCGTACCACCTACGGCTGGAAAATTCCATGTGTACCAACTCCGCCTGACTTTGATCTTCTTGGTTGCAAGTAGCGGAGGTGCCGCGAAGCGGCGCCGGAGCCCAAAGTGTCTATGTGAGAGGCACCACAGAGCGGTGCTCAAGCAATCCATGTATCAAGCAGTGATTTTTGATTTCAAGTTATTTGAGCTTCCCACGAGCGACTTTTTTCAATACACATTGTCTCAAGTTCAAAGCAAAGCAGCCAGAGTTGATTTCAAGGTCTCTGTGTGTCCCGCGAGCGGCACAGGCGGAAAATACTCATATTTTTTATTTCAAGTTATTTGGGGTTCCCGTGAGCAGCATTTTTCAATCCATATCTCATTTACAAGCCTTCTTCCTTGTTTGAATTCCTTTCTCATCTGCAAGGTGTGTATACAAGTTCATTAGCAGTCAACTTGAACTCACATGTTTGAGCCTGGTGCCGACGTGATCCGACCGCGGCAATTTCCGATTTCAACTTTCTGAGCGTCCGGCGAGCGGCATGTCTCACCATTTTCTTATGTGCGTGGTTTTTTCTCAAGTTCGGGCCAGCCTCCATAGCAGGTAACTTTCAGATCCTAGTGTTTTGATTTGAACTCCCGGCGAACGTCACATCTTGATACATTTATCATTCCCAAGTTTATGTTGAATCTGAGGGAACGAAGTATTTCATGTGTTGGTGGGGAGTCCCATGAATCGCAAGTCTTTCGTACGCCGATGAATAGACTGTCAAACCCTTACGGCGGGTAACATAACAGGTAAGAATCAAATGTACGGATCTTAATCCATGGAGCTTCACCTCGCGTATTTCTTTCGGCAATGAGTCTGTCGGCAATATAGGGTTACGTAGCTATGGGTCCTCCGCCAAGATGTGACCAGATCAAGGGTGAGTTCAACACTTGTTTTCTGATCATATAGCCAAAAGAGTCAAGATGGTTGGATTCAACACCGACGAGTAGGGTTAGGGTTTGTTCAAGCACTGAACAACCTACCAACTCGTGGATAGGCAGACGGGTAGAATACACGGCAAAAGGTCATCCTGTGGGTGTTCAAATCAAATTTTTCTCCTCGCGGGGCGATTATCCGCGTCGCGAAGGTTTGTGTATTCTTTATGTAACTCTAAGCGCGCACGCGAAACGTATATAAGGAGGGGGGGGCGGTCGCGGCTGCGACTTGTCGCGGTCTGCGACTTAACGCGGGATGCAGATATGCCAGTTCAGAAGAAAAAGTAAATTAGCGCGGGCCAGATTATCACAAAAAATGAATTCATTGGTGCAGTAGTACAAAAAACAAAGTACGAAGGAGACAAAGCACAGAAAGAAACACCCGACACAGAACGCGAAACGCAACACAGGACGGCAACCGCAACACAACCCATTCCGCGGGTAAACACAACCCAAGGCAACTCACCGTCCTCCGATCCACCAACCCACACGCATGCACGACATTCAACAGCGCCACGTCCGTCGACTGCCCCACGAACACGCCCTCCTCGTTCCGCGCGATCGAGGCGTTGTTGCATAAGGCGCCGACGTCGAGCGTCTTGCGCACCGCTGCAGAAAGTGAGAGCGGGGATAAAGGTGGGGGGTCGAGCGGGAGGAGCTCGTCGACGGCGTAGACTTCTGTTACGGTTTGTTCGTTTTTCGTTAGCGTGCCTGGGGGGGCGTCAGCGTCAGTTGGTGAGGGAGGGGAAGGGGAAGGGAAGGGAAACAGAAAAGGAAAGGGAAGGGAAAGATAGGGAAAGAGAAATACCAGTCTTATCCGAACAGATAACCGACACACTCCCCAAACTCTCCACACTATGCAGCCTCTTCACGATCGCCTTGCGCTTCGCCATCCTTAGCACCCCCAGCGCGAGGGTGACGGTCGTCACAATCGGGAGGCCCTCCGGTATGGCCGCAACGGCGAGCGATACGCCGATGGTGAACATGTCGAGCCAGGAGCGGTGCTGCAGGACGCCGATGAGGCAGATGACGCCGATGATGCCGAAGGAGAGGAGGGAGAGCTTTTTGGCGAGCTCGTCCATGTTTAGCTGGAGGGGGGTGCGTTTTTCTTCGACCTGCGGCGGATCCTCTTAGTCAAAAGATAGCAAGGAGGAGGGCACGCACATCCTGCACCATCGAAAACACCACCCCCAGCTCCGTGTCCGTCCCAGTTGCGATAACCACGCCCGTCCCCCGTCCACTCCTCACCAACGACCCCATATGCGCCACGCACGCCCTTTCCGCCAGCGCCGTCCCCTCCCCCACACACGCCTCCGTGCCCTTCGCGCGCGCGTCCGTCTCGCCCGTGAGGCTGCTCTCGTCGATCTCGAGGTCCACCGCGGCCACGATGCGGATGTCCGCGGGGATGCGGTCGCCCGTGGCGAAGGTGACGACGTCGCCGGGGACGAGCTCGTTCGCGAGGACGTGCAGCGACTGGGCGGAGCGCAGGACGTGGGTGTGGTGCGGGACGAGCTTGTTGAGCGCTTGGAGGCTTTGTTCGGAGCGTTGTTCTTGGACGAAGCCGACTGCGTTGCGTTTCATTTCATCATAAATGTGGGGTGCGTGGGGGAGAGGGCTCACCGGTAAGGACAATAAGAACGGCGACGGCGATGCTGACTGCGTCGTCGATGTTGCCCATGAGGGCGCTGACGGTGGCGCTGGCGCAGAGGAGGAGGATGAGCGGGGACTCGTAGATTGTTTTGGCGAATTTGATGAGGACGTGTTCGGGGGTGGAGACGAAGAACTCGTTGTAGCCGTGGGTGGCGAGGAGGGTCGGGATGTCGGAGCGGAGGAGGCCGGCGGTGACGGAGGTGCGGAAGTGCGCTACTGTTTCCTGGTGCGATGTCAGTTTTGTGTATTCTGAGAATAAAGAATTGAAAGGCGGAGGTTTAGTTATACAGCACGTCGAAGGCAATGTAGAAATATCAAATCTTGAGCTCGGACGCCCAACGCCAGCGAAATACCAGAAAACACGGCACCCACCTCAATCGTCGAATGCGCAAACCGCGCAGACATGGTATCCCGCACTTCCTGCATCTGCGGCGTCGCACGCCCACTCTCCAGACTCCCATTACTCATCTCTACCGGCTGCCCCGTAACCACCCCCACCGCCCTCGACCACAAGCTCGCCGCCTCCGCATTCACCGCATGCGCAATCTCCACCGGCGAATTCGGCAGACTGTCCGGTGCGTGCCTGCGCAGGGTGGTGCTGTATGCGAAGCGCGCCTCGGCGTCGGGGGTGGGCCGCAGACGGGCGCCGGAGTCGGCGGAGAGGAGGGGAAAGTAGGCGGACGCCGGGGGCGATGCCGAGCGGGGCTCGTGCATGGGGACGAACGGGTGGCGGGCGCGGGACGACGACGCGGCGGCGGTGCTTCCTAGGGGACGCTTGCGTTCGTAGCCCATCCCAGAGCGCACTTGCGGAGGCATAAATTGTTTTACACAGCCACTCCGTCCATACACTTCGATTGCAACCAATATCATCGAATAATCGTTGAGCTACAGCGTTCTAACTACTTGACAGTTTCGAGTTCCATCACAAGGGAATCTTACGGGTCTACCTTGAGAGACGATGGCTAGACTGCCGCGTCATACGATCAAGGCAGACAGAAACTCTTGGTTTCAGAATCGAGCCAGTACTGAATGACGGGCCAGCAGACGGACAAGGACGGCGGGGAACGTCGTAAGGGGTGTGAACAGTGTTCGCTGCCGCGGCGGCGAGGATTCGAATTCGGTGTTTAAATTTGCTATGTACCTCCGGCGAATGGGATGGAGGTGGGCCGCAGCTTGCACACATCGGGGATACGCAGTTCGAGGCGTGTCGGCTCTTGATCGTCGGGCATGATCGTCTGGGCTAGCGGCGTCAGCTTCTCGCATCCTGCATGGGGAGACGTACAGTCTCCCGCGTCGCTCGGTGGCCCTTGGAGATCTTGGCCGCCGAGTACGAGACACTAGTACGGTCACTGCATTGCCAGAAACCAATACGCTCGCGTTGTATGAACTCGTGGTTGTTTTCGGGGAGTGACGAGTGGTTTTGTGCCGGCGACGCGTTTGACGCGAGCCCGAGCGCTTGTGGACGGGAAAGACGCGGCGGACGCCAGCGACATTCGTGGAGGAGAACATCAACGCCAGCACAGCCTCTGACCGGACTCCGGTCAGTGGCTGTGCGTTCTTCCGGCGTCCGCGTCGTAACGTCGTTGCTCGTGCACAGGGATGAGACCCATCGACGAAGAACGCTCTGGTCGACGCGTTAGAAGACGAATTCATTGAAAGTGACTGCGTCGAGGAGATTGCCGACACCGATTTTCTTCCGTCCTCCAACATTATTCTATTCTGGCACTCAGCGAACCAATTGCAAGACACCCGATGACCGGCCCACATGGATGCGTTCAGTGTAATGACTAGAGCCATGGAGAGACCGGGATATTGGGCGCAATTTTCGACGCGATCACCGGGACTTTGAACTCTCGCGGCGAGTCGTCTTTCAGCGCGTCCACTCCATGGCTTATGGACGCAATTTTACGACGGTCTCCCGCGTGCTCGAAGCGTCTCATCGTGGTACCTGCAGTCTCCGTCGTCTATCACTCTTCCGACTTTTCTTTATTTCTCAAATCCGGCCCCCTCGTCTCTTGCACTCGTTCTTGCTTTTTTTTTGGCAGTCTCCACAACGAGAGGAACTTCTGCCGGGAGGAACCACGACGCACCGGCTTGGCTTGGTGCTCATTCAAATGAGACGCAAGATAGGGCGTACTCCTCCTTAGTCGTCCCTGCCCTTTCGTTGTAATCCTATGTAATCCGACCTTTGCTCAATGCCTCGCTCCACCCCGCACATCGATACGAAGACACTACGCGTCACCCGCAGACACGCTCAACGTCCTCGACGCTGCCCCGCCACGGTTGACCCCACGTTCCTCTGGACCGTAAACTCATGCTCAGCGCGGCCTCCGACTACCGTGGGATGCACCCTCTTATTCATAACCGTCGCGACGCGTGCGCTGCTGGCCTATATGTCGGTGTCTCTCTTCCGCCTCTTTCTCTACCCAATTGATACTCACGCCCGAAACACCCCGCTACTCGTGGTGCGTGGTGCGTGGCGTATGTTGGCCCAGGGTGGGTGCGTTTCTCTCCTCGCGGATTTCATTCTCGTTCGCCGTTTCTTGTACATCCGCTCTCGGAGTGGCGAGGCGCGAGAACGGGTGGGGCGCAGGCACGGGCACGCATCCGCCCAGGCGCTTTCTGTCTCGCGGACTCGGCGGTGCAGGGGCGGCGTGCGATGCTGTGGCGCAGTCGCCTGTCTCTCGTCTCTCTCTTAAATCCTACATTCTCACACTAACGACAAAGTTCAGTACTCAGTACACAATCGTGCGCGCGCATGAACCTGCGACGTGGCTCTGGTGTGGGCGTCGCTGACGAATGCGGCGGAGGCGGCAATCGCATGTACTTACCTGCGCGTAATTCACGACGCGTGTACTCACCACGACGGGCGGACGACGCGCGACGGCGGTGGGTCGTGTATGCCCCCTCCTCCCAAACCATCTGCTAATTTTCACGTACCTCCAGCCACCAGCTCCAGCAGCGTCGTGCGCTCGGAGCACAGGAAACCGCCCCTGCCGGCGCTCGTGTTCCACATCGGAGCCATGCTGCACCCTGTGCGCGCAAGGGAAGTTGCGCTCATTGCAAGAGGTGAGCCAGCTCCGTTATGTCCTCTGAATCTCTCCGTACGTCGATACGGGTCACCGGAAACTTGAACGAAACTGACCGCTTCATTTCGACGCCCACGCAAGTGAGAAACAAGATGTGTCGACCCTCTGCTTTTCCTTAGCGTTCGTAGCCCATCCCAGAGCGAACTTGCGGAGGCATAAACTGTTTACACAGCCACGACATCAATTTGTACTTTACACTATTTTCACCTTGTGCGTCGCCTTCGCCTCTGCAGCCTCATCAAACAGCGAGATATCCCACGACGGCGAGAACCGGTACGGGATATTGAACCTGCAACATTCAGCACACCACCCTATCAAAAAAAAAAAAAAAACCCCACCTCACATGCCTTCCATGCCCCAACGCACTCAGCTTCGCAAACTCCTCCTCGCTCAGCTCAATCTGCTTAAAATTCGAGACAATCCGCCCCTCCTGCACGCTCTTCGGGATGACCGACTGTCCGCGGTGCACGCCCCACGCAACCAGCACCTGCGCCGGCGTCGCGCCCAGCCTCTCCGCAATCTCCTTCACCAGCGGCTCGTCCGTCAGCTGCTTCTCTCCGATCGCTGTCCCACTCGTCAACAACTCTCCTTCATAGAGAGAAGAAGAAGAAGAGGCGGCAACGCACAGTTATTCCCAAGCGGACTATACGCCGTAATATGGATGTTCTTCTCCTTGCAGTACGCGACGAGGTCGTCCTGCGGCAGCAGCGGGTGCGCCTCCACCTGGTTCACAATCGGCACGACCCCCGTCGCTTTGATGATGCCCTCCAGGTGCGCAACTGTAAAGTTCGATACGCCGACGTTCCTGACCTAGCACGCGCGGTCATCAAAAGAGGCGTTCCACCGCAAAAGATGGGGCTTACCTTGGACTTGGGGAGCGCGATCATGGCCTTCCACGTATCGACCAGCGAGGTCTCGAGGTCGAGCGCGACCTGCCCCGGCTTCTCCGGGTGCGGCGGGTAAAACTCCTTCCCCGGCTGGAACGCCACCGGCCAGTGAACCACTACGCTCCTCATCCATATAAAATTCCACCAAAAACACGAAGGTCAACGCACGGTACAAATCCACCCACCCCACCCCCAACTGCCCCAACGTCTCATCCAGCTCCCTTTCCACCTCCGCCGGCTGGTGGGACGTGTTCCAGCACTTCGACGTGATGAAGAGCTCCTCGCGCGCCACCACGGAGGGGATGACTTTGCGGAGGGCGGCGCCGACCTCGTGTTGGTTCTCGTAGATCATGGCGAGGTCGAGGTGGCGGTAGCCGGCGCGGACGGCGATTTCGACCTGCGGCGATCGGATGAGTTCAGATTCCAGAAGTGTGAATTGTACAGGGCGCGCACCGCGTTCTCCACCTCATGCGGCTTCGATAGCCACGTCCCGAGCCCGATCTGCGGCAGGGGCGTCCCGCTCGAGAGGGTTAGGATCTTTCCGAAGGACATCGTTGGCTTGTTCTTTCTTCGCTGGTGAGTACAAGAGGAAGAACGCACCTGAGCACCCGAGGTACTTACGCGCTTATACGTATTGCCTGCGGTCCGCGGTCCGGAGGCGTGGCGGGCCGGGGCCATGTGATGCGGTAAATTGGCGGTAAATCAAATTGAGGGCGCGCAGCTGGTCATCGATCTTGCGCGTCGACGTTTCCGGCTTACTTACCTCTTTGCAGACATTCACCTGCTTCGTCTTCCTGGACCTCGTCTCCGCGCGGGCTGCTGCAGAACAAGATGCTCGTCACGACTGTCTCAATACTTATGGGCCGTAGCTCCGAGTCGCGAACTCTGGAAAGCCATGTTCTTGTTCTGATATCGCATGCGAACGACTCGAGTCGCGCTGTTGTATGTGCCGTTCATGCAGGGTTCCTCCAGACCGCGGCGCTGGGGACCTGGGCGTTATTTTGGGCTTGCTGCGACGATGAAGGAAGGAGGGGGTACGGGGGGTACGAGAGCTAGAGAAGCTGAACCTGGATTTGACGTGGGCGCATGAGGGGCAGAGATGGTATGTGTTTAAACTTGAATAAAGTACGTTGTATATATAATATAATATCGTTATTGAGGATAGGCTAGATCTTGCTTGCGTATTCAGGTTTCTGGCGACGGGTTGCCTCGAATGAATACCCAGTTCGTGCATTCAAAGGTGATTAGATGTAAGTTTGCCATCTTTTGCCGTCCATCAATTTGACCGAAATGAGCCAAATAGGGGCTTATTGGCTTTTGCCGCGCGCACCATCATCTTCATGCGTCGCATCGCCGTCCTCAGCACTCTTACTCGCCCCTCTCGGCTTCGCGCTCCCCTAGTGCTTCGTCGACGCATACAGCCAAAGCAGGCCGTGAACACCATTTGCCCCCAGGGCGATGCGACTTTGCAAAGTTTGGCCAACACGTTCCAAGGCTCGATCAAGATAATTACCGCCTCCTATGAGCGTCGGGTCCGCGCCTTCTCTAAGGACCTTAAAAGCTCTCGCGACGAGCTCACCCAAGCCCGGATCGACTTGGCAGTAAATGCCGTGAAACATACGGTACGCCCTCCCCTCCCCAGCAAACGACTCTGTGGCTCATTGACCCCATTTAATCCCAAAGCACGTCACCGAGGCTCTCCGGATTAAACTCGAGAAGGCGCGCAATAATCTCACCCTCCGGAGCGCCCTTGGTGCGTACACACCCGTGCTTACATCTGATGCCCTCCCTCACCAAAACCGAAACACCCCAGAGATTATCACAATAACCCTGCAGGAGCAGTGGAAATACCTCAAACGAAGTAATCCCGTCCAGGGCCCTGGTGTCCAGAAGGTCATTGACGCGATCGTGGCAGGCGGCTTCAACAACGGCGGCATGATGAACATCACCTTCGAGGATGCTAAAAACATTGTTGTCAGGAAAGTAATGGCGACGGGTGGGATCGAGACCATCGACATTGGCCGTGCTCTAGGGGTTCTCTACGAGGAGCTTTCGAAGCACGACCACACCCACACCGGCGTCGATGAAACCTTGACTGTCCGTCAAGGGGAGCAACTGCTGGAAGAGTCCATCGCCGTCATGTGCATTATCCATTTTGCGCGCTGTGTTTATGGGTCTGGCTTGGACGCTGCGTATTATGATTCTGAGAATAGATTCCAGTTTACCCTGTCGACTTTACCCCGTCAACCTTGTGGTATGTCCCACCATTTCTCATGCTGTGAGCCCACCTCACGCTGTGCTGTGTAGAATATCCCTGGCACGTCCCTGGCGTCTAGCTTCATCACACAAGAAAAACTCTCAGTCAATGTCACAACATACTCGCTACGACTGTTTCGGTGTCGCAGCTCGCGCTGGTGTACGTGCCTTCATGCAGGCGATCTTCCAGACCGCTGCGCTGGATTTCGGGGACCTGGGCGTCATTCTGGCGCTCGCTGCTCCGAGTTTTGCGCTGCACGAGTGGCGGAGGAGGTATGAGAGGAAGCTGACCCCGGATTTGAAATGGGCACATGGAGGAGTGGAGATGGGGTAACGTATTTATGTGCTATGTATATCAGTATCTGAAATTCTAGATCTTGGTCGGATATTCAGGTTTCTGGCGTAAAGTTGCCAAGAAAACTCCAATCCCATTGAGAGAATGCCCTGGTTAGTGAATTCAAAAGTGATTAGATGTAAGTTTGCCAATCCCCAACCATGGTGCTGCAGGTAGAGTCAGTTCTGTCGAACAATGGAAGACGAAGGCTACAGTACTTCACGGCGGTCATGGGTGTAAAAGTCAGTCTGTATGTGCCGAACTTGATGCTGCAAGGGATTATTGATTCACATCGCAAAAAAACGCAAGGCTTACTAGCCGTCGCCTGCACCCAAACCGCCTTTCCGAAAATAACTGAGGATGTTTCCGCTCGGGCCAGTAACGGTGTAATTTAGTCTTCCCAATGGCCCAAAGGTGCCGCTGCATTTTCAAGGGAGGGTTATGCCCAAACCTCCGTGTGCTAACGAAGTACTCACGAAATAGCGTGGGTGGTATACACCCCGAGGTAATTCGCGAGTGGCGTGGACGGACACGGCAATGGCGCGGTGGTAAAGTCGACGATCTTCAAGCTGCCGCTGAGCGCATCGAGTGTGACGACGGGTCCGTTTTCTGGGATGCCGAACACCTGCATGAGGTGGAAGAAATGGGTGGATGACCCAGTCGAAGGGTCGAGGTATTGCTTCCACGAATACGAGAATGATTGGCCAGAGGAGACGGTGGGAAAGTGCCATTCGTTGCGCTGCCGAGGGGAGTCGAGATGGGCAGTGTCGAGCATGGCGGACGCGTTCGAGCTGAGGTACATGCTGTAGCAGTTTGAGATCATCGACTTAGTGCAACCTTGGGTGAGGATGCCTGTACAGAGACCAGTCAGACTGAACAACGAATCGGATTTTAGATGCTTTTGTTCGAATGAGACTTGCCTGACGCGTCCCAGGGCATATTTCCGACCTTCCCGTAGAGCATGCTGCTGCCATTAGCCATCGTCGTAGTAGTTCCGCGAGATTCGATGGCCCTATGATATGACATGTCTGCGTGCCCGGAACCAGGCAGCCATGACGCCGAGGCTAAGGTCAAGATGCAAAACGAAAGAAAAAGGAACATAAATTGGCCGCCCAGCGCAAGACGGGTTAAATAGAAAACATGCCGCTTAGGGGCCTCGTAAAATTCAGGGCAACCTATCTTGTAGCATTCAGGGCGTCCTCCCAATGCGTGACTCGCTGCCAGGCGCAGTCTCAGACCAGAGCGTAATTGTGAGACAGACCGATTGCATCCGTCTATTGTCCGTCTAGTAATCTGAAGCGTCCAAAACCAGAAATCTTCGACAGAACTTGCCCCTAGGCGAATCAGTCGGGATCCGTGGTCGAATATAGATGAGTACAACGTCTAAGGAGCAGATCCCAGACAGTGAACATGACTCGAGCCGCATCTCATCTTCAAGAACCAGCTACGGGCATGATGACACCAGAGTGCCTTCGGAGCTGAGACGAGTTTTGTGGATATTTCCTCGATATTTACGTGGCTTGGCGCTATACAATTCCAGACCTCGGAGGCGGAGATGAAGGATGGAGCGAGACCGTCTCAATTTGTTCGGAGGGAAAGATCCGCACACGCATGTCTGAAATGGATGAGTGGAAATTATCTGAACGTACAGTCAGAGTTTATTGCCTGAGTCACTCACCGACGGTTCGCTTTAATTCTTCAACAGTTCCCTGATATTCCAACAAATGTCGTTCCTTCTTTATAACCTGCTCCACTACTACTTTTGTTCTCCAAGGTGTATTCGTGGCAGCCTTGAACTTTGCAGTGTGGAATGCGTCGCGGTTTGCCCATTCGTGCAGAGCCAAGTACCGCGGAGGGTTTTTTGACGCCGTGACAAGCCGGAAGCGAGCAGACGACCGCCAGCCGGGCACAACACTGAGCATCGGGATGTGCTCTTGGGCGTACCAATCATTGAATGTTTGCTCAGCAGCGTCGACGGGTGTCATCCCATTCATAACCATATAGTGTTTTCCCTGTGAATTCGGTACTAGTATTGGAGTACCAGAGGGAAATACCGCCTCGTAGATGCGAATGTCGAGCTGTTGGCCAAGAGATGGCCCAAGCAGGCGTTCTATCTCGGGGCATTCAGGTGGCTTGGTTTGCGAACTGAAGACAGAGAAAATCCCAAAGACGCATGGTACAGAAGTATCACCGTCAGCAGTGCGATAAACGACGGAATTGACGGATCCAGTGAGCTGTCTGAGAGATTCAGCGGCATCTAACGTGAGTATTCATCCATTGAATCATTCGGTCGAATACCGAGGTCAGAAAGAAAACTGACGTTTCCAGTCCATTTCTAGATGTTCCCCGGGGTCAGAATATATAAGAATGACCAGCAGAAGATGCTCTGCCATCGAAGAAAGTGTGGTGGTCGACTCGGAAGTGACAGCTCCATTCCCACGGTTGCGGCGGTTTCGGCCCGGGAATTTTCAACCACGCCAACCAAAAACCAGCGGGCAAAGGTGGGAGAGTCGGACAATAATGGCGGCACAACGGAGACGCTGGCCTTGGAGTGGGAATCTCGGACGTGGAGAACTTGTAAACATATGCTAACTTGCTAAGTCAAACTTCCGCAAAAGTTGAACTTCAAGTTGATTAGATTACTTAGTATATCCTCCAACGCAACCCCAATGAGGAGAAATAGATAAGGCGTCGACTGGAAGCCTGAATCGGTTGTGCCTTTTAAACCGGACAAGGTTCCAAGTCCATGTAAGCATACCGCAGGCGCAAGATGGCATATATATGCGGTTTTCTGTACGATGGGGTGCAGCAATTATATATGGCAGAATTGTAAATAGAGAGCAAGACTATATAGCGAAATAACAAGACAGCAATACGACTATGAATAGCTATGAATCCGAGACTCGTTGAAAAGATAAAATGACAGACCAAGAAAGTGAACAGCGAGGTTGACCGCTACGCAACCCGGGGTACGGGGTGCGGCAGGAGATTCAAGAACAGCCGCCATGTCCCGTCTTGCAGAACAATTGGTCTGACCCCTCCCCAGCATCTAAAAGCCCCGAGTACATCGATGCGCTTGTACTGCCCTCTCTCCGAGTAGGCGGGCAACACATACGCGTCCTCTGCACGCTTCCAGGCCGCCATGTCCAGAGGGGTGTACGGCGCCGGGTTAACTGCGGAGCGGCTGCTTCGGATGAGACGGCGATCTTGCCTCGTGAGGTCAACGTCAAAGTACTTGTGGACCTGGTCGAGGATGTCGCGAATCTTGACGCTCCCAGCCTCGACAACGATGGGCCCCCAGATTCGCATCCAGTAGGCAAGGATCTGGCAGTTGACCTCATCGGCGCAGATCCAAATTTTTGGAGCGGAGGGGAAGATGGCGTCGTCTTTGAGGTTCGGTTTTTTTAGTATACCGCGACCGGTGTACAGGCGAGCTTGCTCGGCTGAATGGAGAATGTCCCACTGCAACTGCGGAATTGTGGGGTTGATGGGATTCGGGATGAGTTCCGGATGAACGTGAAGCGGAACCTTGAGGTTTTACATTGAGCCTTTCAAAAATATAAGGGCTGTGAAGAAAACACACCGGAGTGCCGAACGGCTTCGGGGGGAATGTCCCAGGCGTCCAGTGTAAAGTATCCGCTGGGAGCGCGACAATGCCGTCCTCCAGAGCGGGTGGATCCTCAGGCCAGGCAATCGTGGTTGCCGGCGTCATTGGGGGTTGCATGAAGTGGGTCATGAGATGCCCCTGCCATGCAACAGCGGATGGTCTGGTCAAATTCACGCCAGACGGGGGTATTGGGGGCATGAAGGGCGCCCCGTCGAACGTCGGGAGCGCAGGGAAATACGGACTAGGCCGTATCGGATAGACTGAAGGAAAAAAAGGTGAGCCGGTACGTAAGTTGAAAATTTTAAGCTCACCAAACCCAGTTCCGCTGTACTGCGGTGCCGAGCGCACAGTTGGACGTCTGCGCCGTGGTCGCTGCATCGTTTGCCAGATGGAAGGAGGGTAAAAGAACTCGAGGGAGTGCGCTCAGATACGTCAATGCCCTCTTATCGATGCTATTAGATCCGTGCAGAAGTGTTCCAAGCAACACGCGTCTCGGCACGAGGAAATCCAGACAAAAGAATGGCTATGTTTTCAAACAAGAATGCGAGTTTATAATGAGCCATTGGCATCCCCAAGACTACAGTGGACACACAGAACAAGAGCCAAGACGAGCAATCACGGAACATCACAGGCGGAGAACAAAGGCTCGGAGTTAGGGGGTCACGCGTCACACTTCTCGTGGTGTGAGGTTACGTGTCTTCCTCAACTTACCAATGGCCATGTCGTCAATCCACCGAATTGCTCCCAATGGCCTTGAAATCAAAGGCCAAGGAGACCTGTGATGGACGCGCCCACAGTGACACCTTGGTCTTTTTGCGCCCGAAATAATTGAACAACGAATCCAATTGTTTCGCCCAAACTGGATTCCTTCTAGAAGTTCTTGTGTTTCCTCGACTTGACTACAACCCTGCAACAATACCGCTCAATGAAGCTCTCGCATGCATTCTTCTATTCTTGTCCCTTGGCCACACTAGAGGCTGCTTGTGCCTTTGTATTCTCCACCTCATAACTTGAAGGTTTTCACTAGTCTCTATTGACAGACGCTCTATCTCAAGTCCTCACTCGTTCCTCGTAACCTTGATCTACAGGTTTTCACCACGCAGCTTCTATCATAATCTCATTACGGGACTGAAGCAGCGACGATGTCCATTTCCAATGAATCCGAGAAAACAATGGGTAGCACGGAGCGTGCACGCAGACGCGATGAGAAGCGTCCGGCGTCGGGGGCGTCAACCGTACCGTCACCTTCCTCACACGATGGAGCGTCATCCGACGATAACAAAAATTTACCGCTGAATGCTCCCGCCTTTCGCCGCATGATCGAGGAAGCAAATGCTCGACACCGTGCACAGTTTGACAACACGTCTGATGCGCGGGAGCGGCGCAAGCAAGCTCAGGATGAGCTGAGAAAGCTTCGGAATCGGCGAGTTGACGAAGACTGGGAGTTCGCGTTCAATTTAGCTGTGCAGCTCGCAGTTGAGGATGCGGACCGAGATTATGCACAACGAGTGCATTCACAGCAGTTTGAGGATCCGACTCCCCCGCCAGACCGACCGACCCATGCTCGACCTACGGGAGCTGGTGATTCTCAACAACCGACACAACCCTCAGCTGAAGCGTCCGGATCGACTCACACGGCGGCACATGCTGACACTGCTAATTCACGGAATATTTCGACTGGCAATGAAGAAAATCCAGGTCCCATCCGATTCTCAACACCGGGCGACTCTACCTCACATCGACGCAGGGCTCCACCGATCGTACCGAGGGGGGAGGCTGCTCCAGAACGAGGGTAAACCTCTCACCAGCATGGATGCTTTTTCTGCGGCGTCTGTCCGCAACATCAGCCATTTCTCGGCTCCCTGCTATCTCCACCCGGTGGCGGTGGTTGCAATTGCTTTTATTCATGGGCGATAGCCCCTGCGCAGCCTGCCTTCTCATCTTTTCCGGCCATGACGACCCTCCCATACACGCCCGCACAGCTCATGTGTCATTCCGCGTTTCAACCCTGGATGAATAGTCGGATGTACTATCCTCGACCGTGGTACTAAACCATATCCATAAATGATCAAGAATTCACGACTTGTAATGCATGTAATTTCGATAATGTCTCCTCGGCGAGTTAATGGTATTTATTTTCAACGTTCGTCCGCACCCTCGACGGATCTGAAGCAAATTGAAATCTCGACCGCATTCAAAATTGGTTACAGAGAGAATCTGGTGTCATACCCCACTCCCTTGGACCCACAGGCTGAAAACTTACTTTTTGATGAGTTCAGCAAACATGGTGGAGCATTTTAACTAAAAAAGGTGGTCACTGATCAAGCAGTCGAGGACTTTTTACTTGCGTAGGTACACAATCGCGTCATGGGAAGGGATTATAGGTGCCAATGCCTTTGCACGGGCCATCTATCTCGATACCATTCACATTCTGGACCACTTTTCCATCGGCGCCGAACCGAAGTAACGTCCCGCCGTTTGGTGCGTTTATGTTCAGAGGCTCCCAGCCGATGGTCTGCGGGCCATTATGTGGATCCTTCGCAAAAGCAAGGATGTGATCCTGCATTGAAAGACTGACCGCAACCTCGAAAGGCGTGGTCTGTCCGAGATCAGTTAGGAGGCCGTACGTGCCAAAGTTCATCGGCAGGTCGCTCGCATGGTAAGCCCCAAGCCATTTAAGCGGGTTGAGATTGGGGTATGTCCCAGCATATTGGTACCGGAAGACGGGGATGCCAAGCGCATTGCGGAACGCAGTCGAGGTCGCAGTTGGACACACCCACATGGAGAGGTCTTGGGCGAGCACGGCAGGCTCGTACGGGCCCACTGTCAGGTTGTGAACGGGATATGTGTACAGCGACGACATCTCGTTCGCGCAGTTCGAGATGATTGCGGGCGATTTGGAGAGCTTGCCAGCGGCGGCACGCGCTGGGTAGTCGGAGAAAATGATTTTTTCGTCGGGCACGACGTTGAATGAGAGCCCGGGCTGCGTGCCGTTCTGACCATACTGCCCAATGAAGGTCTCGATCATGGCGAAGGGCACAGGGCGCATGCAGTCGAGCTCAGCAGCGCCATCGTTTGGGAAATCGCAGCCGAAATGCTTGGCCACAAAGGAGAAATTGGTCTGGGCTACGTCCTCGAAGTCGAGGATAAGATCGAGGATAAGAGCTGTACCGGACTGTAAAAAGTACCCCCAGGCGATAGGATCGTTGTAGAAAGCGTAGCTGTGGTAGTCGACGCTCAGTGACCCAGCCGACTGGCCCCATTGTACGATCTTGGACGGGTCGCCTTGATTTTAATTTTAATAGAAAATATAGCAGAGCATGAGCCTCACAAACCTCCAAAGTTGGCGATGTTGTTCCTTACCCATTCCAGGGCCATGCGCTGGTCAAGGATGCCGAGGTTCTGGTCTGTGAGACCACGGGCGTTCGGGAACCCGAAGATATTAAGCCGGTAGTTAATGGTGACGACGATGTGCTCCTGCGAGCGCTCCACCCAGCTCGGGGGGAGCTGCCATTCAATGTTCACGCCGCCGGTCTGAAGACCCCCGCCGGTCATGAAGAAGAGGACAGGAAGCTTAGATTTGACCGTGGCATTGCCTGGGGTCCAGACAGCGAGATACAGGCAGTCCTCGGATGTGGCTTCTCCAACGAGTCCAGAGGTGCCGTTCTGGTCGCCGTTATATATCATGTTCCCTTTGGCTAGGAACTGATTCCAGAGCGACGGCGTGGAGGACACGAACTGCGGGCACGACGGGGGAAAATTGTACGAGTAGTGGTGGGCCGTCGATTTCGACAGAGCCGTCGGTGGGAGCCATCGTTTAGCGGTAACGGGGGGCTCAGCGAACGCGACGCAGCGGAACTGGCGCGTATGGGGGAACTCGGGGTCGATGAGGCCGGTATAGCTCCCAGTGGACGTGGTGACCGTGAGGGTGTTTGCGCCCAGGACGGAGGGAATGATCACTGGGCGAGAGACGCGAGTTTTAGCTTCAAGCTTCAAGCTGACTACCAGTACTAAAAACAGCGTCACAAACGAAACTCCTATCATGAAAAGTCGAAAAGCCCTGTGAGGTCCGCGAAACATTGTATAGAGCCATAGAAGATGCTGCGACGCCATGCAAGTTAACAACGATTAGCGGACGCTCTTACCCGGTTCGTTGAGGCAACGCAGAGGCAACGTTGAGGACCAGTTGTTTATTCAATGCTGGAGGATGTGCTCCATTCGCGGGATCTGGAATCTGCCGTGGATGTCGTTCTCGGAACAACAGAACACTCCTCACGTGCAGAGCGCGCAGAAAAGAAACATCATGATCCAATATTTTGATACAACTTCAATGAAAGTAGGTGGCCGGCGAGCGGCAGGGTACAAACGGATTCAGATAGTAAGTAAAGTATTTGATATTGAGTAGGGGAGAATATAAGTACAGGCATTGCGGTCAAGATATAGTAAGCTATGTCCATGGTGCACGTTGCCGTCGTCGAGCTCTGGTTTGATCATCTCTTATTATGATTTTTTGCTTGCGTAGGTGCCCAATCGCGTCATGGGAATTGATCATAGGTGCCAATGCCTTTGCACGGGCCATCTATCTCGACGCCATTCACATTCTGGACCACCTTCCCATCAGCGCCGAACCGAAGTACCGTCCCGCCGTTTGGTGCGCTCGCTTTCAGAGGCTCCCAGCCGATGGTCTGCGGGCCATTATGCGGATCCTTTACAAACGCAAGGATGTGGTCCTGCATCGAAAGACTAACCGCGACCTCGAAGGACGTGGTCTGTCCGAGATCGGTCAGGAGGCCGTACGTGCCAAAGTTCATTGGCAGGTCGCTCGCATGGTAAGCCCCAAGCCATTTAAGCGGGTTGAGATTGGGGTATGTCCCGGCATGTTGGTACCGGAAGACGGGAATGCCAAGCGCGTTACGGAACGCAGTCGAAGTCGCCGTTGGACACACCCACAAGGAGAGGTCTTGGGCGAGCACAGCAGGCTCATACGGACCCACTGTCAGGTTGTTGACGGGATATGTGTACAGCGACGACATCTCGTTGGCGCAATTTGAGATGATTGCGGGTGATTTGGAGAGCTTGCCAGCGGCGGCGCGGGCGGGGTAGTTGGAGAAAATGATTTTTTCGTCGGGCACGACGTTGAACGAGAGCCCGGGCTGCGTGCCGTTCTGACCATACTGCCCAATGAAGTTCTCGATCATGGCGAAGGGGACTGGGCGCATGCAGTCGAGCTCAGCGGCGCCGTTGGTTGGGAAATCGCAGCCGAAGTGCTTGGCAACAAAGGAGAAATTGGTCTGGGCTGCGTCCTCGAAGCTGATGGTGAGAGCTGTACCGGACTGTAAAAAGTATCCAGAGGCGATAGGATCGTTGTAGAAAGCATAGCTGTGGTAGTCGACGCTCTGCGACCCAGCCGACTGACCCCATTGTACGATCTTGGACGGGTCGCCTTGATTTTCATGTTAATATAGAAAATATACCAGAGAATAATCACCAACCTCCAAAGTTGGCGATGTTGTCCCGCACCCATTCCAGGGCCATGCGCTGGTCAAGAATGCCGAGGTTCTGGTCTGTGAGCCCACGAGCGTTCGGGAACCCGAAGATATTAAGCCGGTAGTTAATGGTGACGACGATGTGCTCCTGCGAGCGCTCCACCCAGCTCGGTGGAAGCTGCCATTCAATGTTCACGCCGCCAGTTTGGAGGCCTCCGCCGGTCATGAAAAAGAGGACAGGAAGCTTAGACTTGACCGTGGCATTGCCTGGGGTCCAGACAGCGAGGTATAGGCAATCCTCGGATGTGGCCTCCCCAACGAGTCCAGAGGTGAAGTTCTGGTCGCCGTTATATATCAAGTTCCCTTTGGCTAGGAACTGATTCCAGAGCGACGGCGTGGAGGACACGAACTGCGGGCACGACGGGGGAAAATTGTACGAGTAGTGGTGGGCCGTCGATTTCGACAGAGCCGTCGGCGGGAGCCATCGTTTAGCGGTAACAGGGGGCTCAGCGAACGCGACGGAGCGGAACTGGCGCGTATGGGGGAACTCGGGGTCGACGAGGCCGGTATAACTCCCAGTGGACGTGGTGACCGTGAGGGTGTCTACGCCCAGGACGGATGGGATAATCACTACGGCGAGAGAGGCGAGTTTTAGCTTCATGCTGACTGGCAAATCCTATGCCCAGGTTCAGTCAAGTCCTTTAAACGATGTCTAGGTCGGTCAAGTGATCGACGCGGAGTCCACATATTCCGCTCCAGCGGGCCCCAGCTGCTCCGGACGCGCGACCAAAATGAAATACCAGCTGGTTCTTGGGTAGATCTCGAGTAAACGGCTTGCATATGACCGTTCGACACGGCACAGGCATGACGCGGGCACGATATTACTGTCAGGCCGGGTCAACTTTAGTGGGTGTTGCTCTGGCAAGTGACGGCCAACAGCGAGCAGGGTCCCATGACGGGGATTCCATGGTCACAAGCTTTGAGAACATTCCCCAGACTCCAGTGCTCGTTTTGTTTGCCGACTCGATATCGAGTGCTGGAGGATGTGGCTGGATGTCGTCGGAATAACAGAACGGTACTCCTCACGTGCATGCCAGTGGAGGTCGTCACTTCGACTGCTTGAAAAAATAAACGTTCAAAACACCAATGTTCTCACTCAAGTACTGTACATTACAAACGCTATCGTACAACATACACGGACGACATTTAGCTGAAAGTAAAGATAGATCCCTAATCCGAGCGAAAGATAAAGCGGAGAGCAAGCAAGTTAACTAAAGGATACACAAGGGAACGCGCGCACTGTGTTCTTGAGATTTAGGACGCTGTGTCCTGGGCATAGACGCCCCGCGTACGAGCGCAGGGCAATAGACGACACGGGCGGCGGGATATATTACGACACTGGAGGGACGATCGACGGACGACAAGGCGTGGGCCAAGAACCATCGAGGTTGCGCAGCTAGCAATATCCACGGGTTGCGCAGCCTCGATGTCTCCGTGCCCACGCAAGCAAGCGAGGGGTCTGTGGGAGAGAGAGGGTCCCTCATGAAGCGTCCTCCAGCAGGTCGATGGGTGATGTGAAGTTCATAGCCTGGGCACATCGCGTAAGTTAAGGCGGAGATCAGAAGAAAACAGACGCACGTATGGGTGAACAAGCGGGTACGGCGGGGAGGGTGTCACCTCCTCGACATAGATGGGCGTACCGGAGATGAACAGCGGCATGTGTACCCTGTAGTTGTCGTTCCGGCTCAGTTGTGAGGTGGATGCGGTGGGCTTGCGGGTCGAGCCGTCCCACATCGTGTCGTCCGACGGTGAGCCTGACGACCGCGGGCGGTACCGCGAAAGTGTGTCCTCCGTAGGCATCTCTGCCGCTGTCTCGGGGAAGGTAGGGGAGTGCATGCGCGCGCGTTCCATGGATGTCATGGATTTGGGGGATGGCATTGGGGTGTCGTTGCGTTCGTAATCGGGGAGTTCAGTCGCCGCAGCGGTGTGGGCTTTGGAGTGCTGGCTGAGAGCATGCGCCTTGTAGCCGGCCTCAGATGTCATGGAGCGAGGGAAGAAAACCTTGGCGATGTGTTAAGCTAGATGTGAGGTGCGGGGATGTACTCACGAGCATGGTAATGGCGGAAGAGATGAAGCATCCGATGCCCCCCATCATCAGTAGGATATCTAACGCACAAATGAGCCGAATAGTCCAGTGAAAACAAAATCCCAATGTACCAGACCAAAAGCTGGGAATGTAAAGATTTAGGGGAAGAGGTAAGTGCAGATCGATAGCACTTACGCGCTACCCACAACAAGGAAGGATTTGTCGACCAGCGCATCCAATCCCAAGATCAATAAGGGAACTGTGAAGACGAACCGCTGGGCGACCTCAGTAGCCTGATCAGTGCGAAGAAACGGATGCTCACGAAGACGACTCGGATACACTGCATGTTTGTAAGTTTCCTGATTTCAAAGGAATCTATGAACATACGTACGTTGAGGTGGTAGAAAGTTGCTAGCCTGACGACGACATCGGGCTCGGCGCCCTCAGCCTTGACGCTCCGTATGAAGCCCGGAAAGTTAGCTAAAACGTAGAGGAAACAAACGGTCGTGAAAGTGCCAGCCGAAGAGCCTGCTACGAAGATCCAAGCCGCACACTTGGCGAAAATAAGAAAATGAAGCCGTGAATTGTGAAGAAAACCTCACCGTCTCGAGATCATGCCGTTTTATCAAAGTGGTCAAGGGCATACCCAAAACGGCCACTAAACTCCCTACATATAGTCTTTTTTACAACCTCGATCAAGTCTCGATGTGAAACGACTTACCAGAATACCATGCACGAAATTCCCAGCAGTGAAACCATTCTCGTTTCCTTGGCCCTTGATGTAAGAGAAATAGCCAAAAGGTAAGTTCTGAGGCCGATGTTAGCTGTAGTCAAGGATCGAAAAGTAATATTGTATCACCTTCGAGATGTGTTACTCTGAAAGGTTTCAGAATGATAGGTAGATCCGAAAAAAGGAGACCCACAATTCAAGCGACCACGCAATGCTGAGTATGATGTAGAGGGGAATGATCCACTTTAGGTGGTCTTTTTGCCAGTCGGCGAATGGCCGTGGCATGACTAGATTGCATAAAAACCTGCAGAAGAACAAAAGAACTCGGGTGGCTCACTGGTCCCATTAGGCAGCACGAAGGAGCCTAGACTTCATTATAGATGTGCAGTAGTAGAGGCGTCCAGAGCGTACCCTCTTCGTATTTAAGAGCCGCAATAGCGACACTAAATACCATTAATAATGGTACCGTGGCGAAATACGAGTAGCTGTGGAGTCGAGCGCATCGTAAGAGCAGGACGAGGTATCACTTCAAACCACACACGTCATGACTCGTTTGAAAGCGCCTGGCTGTCGTCCTGAGTCCCATCTGAGGCACTAACGACAGACTCGGTGAGAGTCTGGGGTCAGTCTGTCAAGATGCGCATACCTTGAACTTGTCATAACTCCATAGATGGAGGAGCATAAAAGTGAAAAACTGCACAAACAGATCGAAGGGTTGGCGTGAGATGAGAACGGACTCGGCGGACATGCCGACGCACAGAGGTAGACAACAGAGCCCACAAGAGGTAGGCCGAAGCAGAACCGTTGCTCATGAAGGGGTAAGCCCTATCCACGGGGCGTTAAGGGAAGCCAGTTTCAAGACTTAGGTGGGAGTGAAGAGAGAGTAGCGAAAAGGCGCTCGTGTCGGCATTTGCGCTGATGGACATCTTATCTCCTTTGGGCTTTCTTTCTCTGCCATCACCCTAAATTTACCCTTTCCGTGCCTGAGTTGGCAAAATCAAGAAAAGGTCTGTTAATATATAAAGCTGGTAAGGCCGACAAGCGGCAAGGCCCGCTACCTGGCTTGAGTCAGGTCACAAATTGGTGTAAATTTTATTAATAATTGAGTAAAGCAAAAGTAGAATACGAAACCGGGCAAGCAAACTATGTACGCTAGTGTAACTAATAGAGATTGGTATGATTAAAACAGCATGGTAATTGACTGCGGAGATCTTGGATCAAGCACGAGACTTCTTGGAAGGGGACTGGAAAGCTTTGAAGTCGTCATCGACATCTGCATCCACCGCGGGCTCAAAATCGCGCGTGCGTTTCTTGGAAGGAGTGGAAGGGAATGAAGTGGGAATTGGGTACGACCAGTGGTGTCCAGATCCTCGATCAAGGATCTTGAGCCGCTCGATGTAAATGTGGTACGTCTATGTGAAAGAAGTGAATAGAGCTCAATAGGTTCCACAGTTGATCGTGAACTATACCTTAGAATCAGGCCAAAAATAAGCCTTCAGGGACACCGTAGCGCAAAAAAGGGTCCCCTCCGTAAGTTTTTCTCTCAGTTCAGACGGCGCAATGAGTTTATCATCCTCGTCGCGGATGTCACGCTGGATGATCTTCACGTTGTCGCTGTGGTTGAACCAATCACCGGAATGGTCAGGGAAGATGTTCGGATCGTAGAGGTCACCAATTTTACGATCTATGGCATGAATTACTAGTTATCATGAACCCAGAAATGATTGTGGCTGCTTACTTTCGACAGCTGGTGGGACCGAAGCACCCATTTCGACGTCATCGGATGCGACCGGGGACGTGGCCGGGCACTGAGCTTCGGCGGCTTTACGAGACTTGGTGTTCATGGGGCGCTCTGCCCTAACATTAGTCGGGCTGGTGCGCTGCGCATTACTTCTCGAGACAACCTGTATACGCAGTGAGGTCCGACGAAGCGTGAGAATGCAGACGAAAACACACCTCGTATGTAGATGGAAGGTGAAGGACCATAATGTTGCCGGGTAAATCGCGCTTTTTATCCGGCCTCGTAACGCAGTGAGTGATGAAAAATTTCTGAGATACTCAGCCAGGGCTGTTCAGTGAATACAATGCAAATACCTGGTGGGCAGCGATCTCCTGTTGATGATCCACGGCACGAATGGCGTCTAACGTTGCCAGACCATCAACGAAAATCTCTTCTATCTCCTTGATGGTGTCCGTGGGACATCTGGCAGCGATCACCATACGGTATGCGCCAGAAGAGTCAGTGAGAGGCTAAGTACAAGTCAGAGACAGTAAACGAACTTGTTCAAGGACAACACACCAGTTTATCAGCAGGCCAGTTTTTAGGGTAGGCGGCAAGCCAGGTACCCTCTTCCTGAGACCCAATTTCGGCGACAATGTTGGCCGTGAACTTGAGATTGTTCTTTGTCAGATAAAAGCTGCCATAGTGGCCCGAAGGGTCGAATTTGCGGTCGAATGTCTCGCCGAACTCGTGTGACCCCAAGTTTGTCGATCCCGACTTTCGCAGCATCTCGAGAACTTTCTCGTAGATGGTGGTGCCAGCTTTGACCTGGTTACGACGGGTTCCAAGAGAGGGCATAGAAGGTGAACGTCGAAAGCGAATGCGAACGGAAAATGATGAGAGTGGGTAAGGACAGTGCACGATGATAGTGAGGGAGTTAACGAACGAAGCACACGAAGTACGTGCTCATATAGAGGGAAAATTTACAGCCTCTCTCGGCTGGGCTCTGCAACATGTGAAACACAAGGTAAGGGTCGTTTCTAACCGAGAAAATCTGGGACAGACCAGTTTGATTATCCTCGGTTGCGGCGACGCTTTGTATTACGAGGTAAGTCCTCTCCGATACTCTCGCCAGCGCGGCGCCGTTTCAATGGTGTCGAAGGTCCAGAGAGAGAGACATCTAAGTCTACTCCCGTGTGTGCAAGTTCTGTCTGAGTGCACCGTCGACGCTTCACATTGCGGGGGCTTTCCGGAGATGTCGCCGAGACCTGCTGACCTCGACCACTGTGACCGACCAACCGCGCCATCATCGCTTGCAGGGCCGTGAGTTGTCTTGCTTCCCCGCCTATTCCAGTTTCAAGACTTGTTTCGTTTTCCGCACTTGGTAAAGCGTCGGCAGAGAAGGTCTTAACAAGGTAATCTTGAGACTCAGCGGCCTCAACAGCGGAACCATATTTCATGGTTGTTTGATGACAGAGCATGTCCAGCCGCTTGTATTCATTGCGGACATCTTGGCTTGGATGGCATTGGATCGCACTGAGTCGGAACGGACGAAGAATGAAGATTCCGTCAAGAGATTTTGCACGCGACAGCATGACGTAAGGCGCTTCGGTTCCTTTGGTGCTTTCCAAATCCACGATAATGGCCTCCATCGTTTTACCCTGGGCTTTGTGCGCTGTCATGGCAAATGCTGGGACCAACGGGAGCTGGGTTCTCTTGATCACACACTTCTTGTGGGAATCCGGGTGCGTAAAGGTCATATCAACAGTTTCAGCGAGAACAGCAGCATGTTTGGGTGGGAGGTTTGGTAGTGCTGGACCCGTCATATCCGGTACGTATACTATACAAGATGTTGCAATTCTCTCTCCTGACTCATTTATTTTATAGCGTATTTGTTTTACAATCCCTGTGGTGCCATTTACAATTCCATTTTGTACATCGAAGTTCTGCGTGATCATTACAGGCATTCCCATTGCGAGGGGCAGGCGTCCAAGACGGTAACTTGTCTGACCAGAGTGCAATCTTGTAACAAGATATTCACTCAATGAAGGATCCGTGATAACAGTTCCGTTACCTCGCGTATCCGTGGCATAGTACCAGTGCAAATCCTCGCCCGTTCGTATTGCGTACGCCCTAGCTGCTTTCTCATTCAAAGCATCCTTCAGTTCATTTTGAGACACGATGACAGGTAAGTTTCGGAGGCGAGACTCATTCCAATTCGGACGTAACTGTGTGATTAATCGTGTATTCAAGCGATCAAAGTCCTCTGTCGTGCATCTGCCTTCACGGAGCCGGCCGAGTAGCTCGACAAACTCTATTGCATCTGGATCGGCATCGTCTAAATCTCCTGTAAGTGGATTTTTTCTTCGATGGACACGCTCGATTCGTTTCAGGATAACCACGGTATTCACGGACAGCCAAAGGAGTTTCCCCATGATATTCGCTTGCCCTTTTTTCCCAGAAGTGTTCCCAACTGCTGTATTAATGTGCGCGAATAGTTTTGTTTCCCCAACCGGTGGTAACTGTGCGAAGTCGCCTGCAAAAATTACGTTGACGCCGCCAAATGGTGAAACATTTCCTTTGGCATCGTTGAGAGCTTGGCTGATTTTCAGAAGCATAGAGCATCCAACCATGGAGACTTCGTCGACAAAGAGATAATCGACACCCTCCCACATTGCAGTCAGGTCTCGGCGTGTTTTTGTTTGAGTTGAAGTGCTGGAACGTTGTTTTAAACAGAGCGCAGAATGGAGCGTCATTCCTCTGATGTTTCGAGCAGCGACACCTGTGTAAGCGGCGAGCCGAAACCTCCGTGATTGTCCCCGCAGCTCAAAAAATTCACGTAGCGCGTCGATGACACGGGATTTTCCAGTACCACCAGGTCCGGCGAGAAACATGCGAAGTTGCTCTGGCTTGTTTTGTAAACTATGTTCTGCAATAATTCGGAATGCGTGGGCCTGCTCTTTGTTCAGGGTCCATTTTGCAATATGTGCCTCAATATCCACATTTTTTTCAGGTTCTGAACCTTGGACATCTTGTCTGATCTCAATTGTTTCATTGGCTGACAAGAATGCATTTCGGAATGCACTCCCATCTGAAAGGCAAGTGCTCGAGTCGTTTGATGTCTTATCAGAGGACTCCGAACCTGAGGAAGGGATAACAGATGCATTTAGCTTGTATTGTTCTCGTCGGTCATCATATGTTTTTTCCCAGACGTCTTCCATGTAGGTGTCGTGTGCCAGGTGCGTCCCATGTGGTCCGAGTCCGAAGTCTTCCGATGGATGCTCCGCTTCAGTCATCACAATATCCGGGCTACTTGAACTGTCAGTGTCGTACAACCCAGCCTCCTCTGCATAGCTGATGCATTCAAGGATAGCTTCGTTGGATGCTGCTTTTTTGAGTGAAAACCGAGTTGTGAGTGTCTCTAAATGATCAAGAATCATTTCTTCTGTTACGTCTTCCCCGGAAAAGTCGTCCTGCGCTTCCTGTCGCTTGCGCCTGCCGGAATTCACGGCATGTCGCATGCGGTTACGTTGTTCTGCAAAATGGTCGTCCCGGCTATCTCTGCATTCATGAAGTATCTGCATATTATTCATTTTTGATAGCATCGATTGGGGACAGGAGGCAATGAATTCTTCGAAAGCTTGTTCCCAGGAAAGATGTGGCCCTTTCAAGTCCTGTGCATGTCGCCAAGGTTTGAAAAATATAAGCATCAATCTGCAATATTTTGATCGTTGTTCAGCCTTATCACGACGCGGGATTCCAGGACCGATCGGGACCGGGACAAGGATGTCTTCAGGTGAGCGGAGTCGCAGAATATGTGTATTTGCTTGCTCGTGTCCGCTCTGAAGATAAACTCGGGGACGTCTGTTGCCGTCGTCCTCCATGATTGAATGTTTCGGTTCATCAGGTTCTTCAACTGCATCGTTGTCGACCACATTTTCGTGAGACTCATTCTCATCCATTAGGTCACCCTCTTGTTCATCAAAATCATCGGATTTGGGCTTCAAGTTGCGCCGATCGTAGGTTTTCTTGACTTTATCAACGCGAGAAATGAAGTCCCATACACAGACATCACTCAATTCGGTGCCGCGCATTTGATAATCCACCAACTGACTTCCAGTAGGCACGAGATTCCCTTGTCCATTAACAGAAACTGAAATCTCTTGGTCATCGTCGTTCATACAGGCATGTCCACTGGCAGAGTAGTCTGGTTGCGCAAGATCGTTAAGAAATGGTGAGTCATCTTCATCGTCTGACTCTCTGTCGCTGTCATTTTTCCTATTATCATCCCCGGTCATTCCGTCAGGTACGTCCGATTGTGATTTTGGTTTTCTGACAGGGTAACACTCGGGACTCGGCAATTCTTTGTTGATGAAAGCTTCGAATGCAGTCCAGTACAAATTCCGGTAAGAATGACTTGTGAAGTGGTCCTCCAAGTCCATCAGGTAGGACGCTACTTGTTGCGCAGAAAGTTCTTGCTGGGAAATCATTGCATAGGCACACTTTTGGAGCATCTTCTTCGCACGTACAGTTTGGTCTGATTCAAATGGATTCACTTCCCCGAGTTTCTTGACAGCCAACTCCAACATAGAAAATGCAACATGAGTTTTCAACTGTGATTTCGTGATGTAGTCTGTAATATAATATAGAATGCCTTTGGCTGAAGCACCAGAACCGATGAACTTGATATCCATATTACAACGAATAGCCTCAATGATGGTTTCATTAAAATTATTTACAAGGCCGTCAAGGCACCTCAGAGATAATTCTCCGGTCTCAGGATCAAAAGAGCTCTCAGCTCGAAAATTGTCTTCATGAAGATCGAATCGGCATGTCTTTGGCTCTGGTGGTCCTCGCCAGTACTTGAAACAAGTTTTAGAATGTTCATGGCTCTGGCATTGCAAAACAACATTGTGTAAGTCTTGCTGTCTTTCGGGAGAAATTGGCATCCGAGTCGACTGGAATTCGGGTTCAGGCATGTGCTGTGCAACCGGGACACTGGCAATCGGAATTCCGCGAACAGAACAAGGGTGATATTTATTTGAAGGGACCTCCGGACGTGGTTCCGGTTCCGGAGGGATTTTATTTGATATTGTATCATCGAGGAATGCTAAAAGACGTTTGCAGAATTCGATGTCCGAAACATCAGCGCTCAAGGCCCGTTTTTTGATTTCATCAGGGTTCAAACCGCCCTCTAGCCAGACAATCATATGGCAGTGAAGTGTCCCACGTCCTTGAGCTTCAACGCAGCCATAATATGCTTTTACAACACCAAGAATGCCGCCTTCCAGATTTTTATGTTCAGGATCGTACCCGAGAAGAGCGGAGATGAATGCTTTCATGTACAAATTAAAGAACTGGGCGGCAACGACGGGATTTTTGGCAACAAGGACTGACTGGTCCCAATAGTTCGGGATCTCACTTGGTAGAAGGGCGTCTATGTCGATCTCCGAGCCAGCCAAGAATTTCACAATGGGATTATACACATCGGCCGGGTTGATTGTTATATAGAAACTTGGTAGGCCTTTCTCAATCATAAGTCCACGTATTTCATTTCGCATTGTAACTCGAGCTGCGGATGAACCAGGTACAGTCGCTGCTATAGCATTCACTTGCTTGAGAAGATTGAAAACTTTCCGTTCTTCCTCATCTTTTGGAGTAGCCGAATCACCATTTGCGACGCGTTGTGAGACTCGTTCAACCACATCTGGAGACACAGATGCAAATTGGGAAGCAACAGAGGGAAAATTCGCCTTTTTGACTTTCAAAGATGTGTGAAGCAGCATCTCTCGCCGTTGCAAAATATTGAAAGCAGTGAACATAAATGAGGGGTGTTCTTGGAATCGCCGATCCGACAGACTGAGTAAATGCTTGACATGGCGTTTCAAAGAGAGAGGTACCGGCCGTTTGGAATCCTCTGGACCTCCGATACCGTACGGAAAGAGAGTTGGATAAATCATTGGGAGGAGTAGGCTGTCTTTTTCAAACTCGTTTGCGGGATCATGGTCATGCGGGATTTGAATATACCCACCACCTTTTTTTTTCACGTGTCGCAAGGCTGCCACGCGCAACTCGTTGGAGGAAGCATGGCAATCAACATCCGCAATTATCACATTTTGAAAAGGAACTGTAGAAGCTGAATCTGATGGTTGCACAGATTTTCCTGGAGACGGTGAAGCATCGTATCGAGAAGTCGCAGTTTCGTTTGCTGCATTAGGATGGATGTGTTCGATAGAGAATGGCAGAACAGGGTTCTCTTCCAATTGTCGAAGGCATGGCTCATTGAGCGTGATATCTTTGTACAGTGGGTTATGCACCTTGAGCCATTGGAGCGCGGCGCGTACACGTTTGGCATTAACAGCTAAAGGTTTTGCATGGTCACGTAGCCATTCCGGACTCGGAGGAGAAGCGCCGACAAACAATACACATACGGGAGAGATGATATCTTCGAGAGAGGGAGGTAGAACTTGAACCAGTTTTGACGGTTGCTGGGGATAGATGATAATATGACCTTTAACACCACGTTGAGTTGAGGCGAGAACTAGATCTTGGTTCTCTTCCTTCAGTTGAATGATCCAACATTTTGAACGGCATCGTGCAATCATAGCTTCTTCAATGACAGTGAGGTCTTTTAGTTCTTGAGGCACTGGGCCAAGAAATGTCTTGTTTGCGAGAGACAAGGGGGGAGTTTTATTATTTTTAAGAGATGAATGGCAGGATTTGCAGAGTGAAAGGGTAGGGGAATTACTATCAGAAGGAAAAGACACACCCTCCGGGTCGACAAGAATATCTCGAAGATGGCCTTCATCATACGGCATTGGGGGTGGAATACAACTCGGATGAAGCCATTTGTACTGGTCAAGTACGAACTCTTCGTTTGATTTGTGATCGGGTCGTAGAAGCAGGCGCTTGTCGAAGCCATCAAGAGACAAAGAGCAATGCGATCGGAGTGGAGTTGACACGGCACATGACGCGCAGCTGAACGTAGAAAGAGCTTCGGACGAGGTTTGATCACGAAAAATATTGATGACTTTGTCTTTCAGAGACTGCGGAACAATTTGAGGCCAGGAGGCAATAATGTTATGAATTTCCTCATCATATCGATGGCGGGCTTCGGCTTTGCGCAGCTTGTTAACTACCGCACGCCTCTCGGCATCTCGTTCTACGTTTTTACCTTTGCGTAATTCTCCTATGTAACTCTTCAACTTTCGTCTCAGGTCACGCACTGATTCCGAATTATTGTACTCAATTTTCAATACAGAAAGTAGACGTCGAAGTGGTAATAAGTTCAGGTTTGTTCCATTTAGTGCACTCAAGATATGGACCTGGAGGTCTGGATGAATGGAATTTAGATGCCATTCATCGCAAACATCTGCACAATCGGGAAGGGTTATTCCGGATGGAAGAGAAGAGGATGCATGTCTATCAGAGAATCGCATACAATGGCCAGATATAATATGCTCCGTAATTGCTGTCCGTATTTCCTCGACATTGACCTTCTCAGGGAGTTTGATACGGTGAAAAGCAGCAATAGCCAGGAGGACAGGCCTACGATGACTTTCAAATGAGCTGAAGAAATTTGCAACAGAAGACGAAGAGAAACGATCCTCAGAGTCGGCGGATGATATAGTAGCTAAATGTTCTCGGATGGCTGCACGGAGTTTGAAACGCAGATTCCGAGTCCGAGAAACGGCAATATTCATGGCAGCGGCAACATGAGATAAGTTCTCTGTCGACATTTGCTTCTGATCTGCGTTTAGGACAACAGTTAAAACGGCCTCCGCAACAGCAGCAGCAGATGAATAACCTCGTGATACAGTTCGACAAGCTGCAAGTTCAGGGCGGTGGGACGTAGAGGCATCACCTTCATTGGACGGATTATCGAAGCAAGCCCCGGTGATAATATGGTGAATGAGTGCATGGCGGCATTGAACAAGGCTCATGTCTTGGTGAGAAATACCGTGTAATGCAAGGGCATGTTGGATGACCGCAAAATCAGCATGGAAGACTGAAGTGCGCGTACGCGTAGAATGGTGACCAAGAAAGATATCATGAATAATATTCGAAGATTGTATATGCGTGTTATTCATCGGAATAGCGGAAGTAGATGCACAGCGGCAAAGAAGCTGGTCTACACAGACACAGCTAGAGATATCTTCTGAATGCCGAAATGTAAGCATCAGAAGCGGCGATGTGGTGTTGACAGATTGACACATACCGAGATCGTGCGCAACAGGCTGTAAGTCGGGATCCACCATGTCAGAATCCGTAACCATTGCTTGAGCGGGAGTGGGATAAACTGAGGAAAATCAGGAACATAATCAGAGGGGGGGCAACAAAATACTTGTCTGTGAAAGCCGAAGATCGACGACGCCCGAGGATAGGAAGAACCGAGGATCAGCAACAGATTCACGAACATATTGGATCCAGTCTCGGCCAAGAATCAGATCGTAGCGCAAAGAGGAGACAACATGGAGATCCATTTGAAGACTGAAGACGGAATTCATGCAAGGTACCGTCAGCATTCCAGAAGTCATAGCGTGTCGAGCGCGAATTCCAGAACTCAGAACCCAGTCTAAAGAGAGGAGAGATATCTCCGCATCGTAGTTTACAGTGGTTGACAGAGGCATATTTTGGAAGGTAGCAGTCGCAGCCATTGGGGAGCCCATGTTCGTCGAAGTGAGAAGAAGGATCGATGCTATGGATGCTACGTGTCATCCGACATCGGACTGGTCACGTGCTAAAGTAGTAAGCTTGATTATGAGGTGAAAAACGGCCACCACAGCGGCTTAGAGCGGCTTGAAGCGAGCCGAAGCATTTTGGCTGGGTGAAAATGTGCTTACGCAAAAAAGAATGACAAAAATGTGATCCTCCGCGAAAAACCACTTTGATCGCGACCACTATAAGAACCCTTACCTAAAGGTAGCGGGAATTTCATGGGTTCGTTTTCGCGACACAGTTCAGTTTCACCCCACTTTTCTGCCGAGATTACGAAGGAATGAATGTTGTATGTAACTATTAATACATTACACTGGGCGGCATTCTATGTATACGGAAGGTGGGGACATGATTCTAGATCTGTCAACCTTATACAGAGATATAAATGAATATCAGAAGTTGCCTGGCGTTGTACAGCTCCAGCTGGACTCGTAGACTGGAGACTGGATGCCAGGTGAATTATTACGTCCCAGTATACAAGGGTAGCACCAATCTGCACCGCTCTGAAGTCGTCGCTTAGATGCGGCCTAGCCCGGATGGCTCTTAGTTAGCGGTGCCGCCACACAGAAGACAGATGAAGCGATAACCGAAGAAAAAAACTCTTCCCGTGTTAGCATATTGCTCCACTGTTTGATTGGATGACTTCCCGTCACCTAAGGAGCCTACGAAACGTTACGACAGGCTTCTAGAAGACAGTTTTAAATGGGTAAGTAAAAGGCGTCTAAGTGAGCGCGCGGAACGTTAACCTCTGGGTTCTATTAGGTCGCGTTAGGGTTCTTACTCGGCCCAATTCGTAAGTCCCCTTTAGGAAATGTCCTATTTCGGTAATGCCTCCACCAGATCCTCTGCAAAACTCAAAAACACAAATACACATTGTATTCAGACAGAATACATTACACAAGAAGTAATATAAGACAGTATGATACAGGGAATGTAGTTATCTACAGAGAAACAAGGATAATACAATATACAATAGAAAGAGGAGGGTGGAGGAGGGTGCGCTACAAGAAGAGATATGTACAGATGAGACGCGCTACAAGAAATTGGGTGGGGAATACAAGAAATATGTATACAGCAAGATACAGCAAGATCTAGAGTGTCCATGACAGCGTTTACAGCGAGGTGGAGGATGGTGATGATACAAAAAGATTAGCCTGGGCCCTGCGTTTTGTTCTGCAGGGCAGCGGCGATAGTGGCAGCCAGCAGATCGGGCGGAAGGGTAGCCAGGACATCAGGCGGAAGGGAGGAGAGCAGGGTGCTGAAATCATAACCCGCGGGCACCGCAGGCATTGCGGAGGGTGCAGGCGCGGAGGGTGCAAGCGCAGGTGCAGGGGGCGCAGGGGGCGCAGACGATGCAGGCGGTACAGCAGCGTGGGATGCACCACGATAAGCAGGCTTGGGCTTGGGGACCGGCTGACTGGGGCCTGCGACAGCCTGCTCACTGAACCCGAATGCGTCAACTCTGCCCGCACCACCACGACTACCACCACGACTAGGGACGGGGACAGCCCGCCCGAACCCAAATGGGTCACCTCCGTGTGGGTTGTCTCCGCGCTCACCAGCAGGGACCAAGAACATTGAGGCCTCCCCAGGCCGGGCTGCGTAGAGCTTACCCGCAGGCTTGGCGTTGAGGTCGTAGAAGGTGCCGGTGAAGACACCATTGTCCGGGGACCTGTCGACGACAGCCAATGGGGGAGGCGGCGGCTGCGCCTGCTTCTTTGCCTTCTTACGCGCCTGGGGCATGGCCTGGGGCACGTCGATGCTGAGCTTGGTGCGCTTTGACTCACTACCACTCTCGCCTACTTCCTGACGACGTTTCCTGGGGACAGGAACCTGCGCGTCGCTGGTGGTAGATTGCGCGGAGGGGTGCGGCGCGGAGGGTTGTGCAGGTGCAGAGGGTCGCGTAGGTGCGGAGGGCTGCGAAAGTGCAGGCGCGTCGTGCCGGGAACGCTTCTGTGGCTGGGCGATGGAGCCCTCGTCAATGGGCCGCTTTCCTTGTGAGCGTGCGGAGGGTTTATGCTGGGACGGTGCGGAGGGCTCATAATCGTCCTGGTACTCACTCGCCGTGAGAGCCGACAGCTCGTCCTGCTCATCGTCGCTGATGTTGAAAGCCACCGTCTTCCCTCCACCTCCCTCCTGCTGGGCCTTGTTTCGGGTACGACGCGGAACGGGAGAGAGGGGCTCCTCCTCTTCATAGTCGTCGTCGTCGTCGTCGTCGTCCACCTCGATGACCTTGGGCTTGGGCTTGGGCTTGGTCTTGGGCTTGGGCTTGACCTTGTTCTCCGCCTTCTTCTTCGTTCGGCGCCGCGGAGGAGGAGGAATCTCCTCGACAGAATCCTCATCCTCCTCCAGGGCATTCCTCCCCGGCTTCACGCGGCGGCGCAGTGCAGAAACCTCCTCGACCTCGCCATCCTCCTCCGCAATCGTTGTCTCAGTCGTCTCGGTTGACAGGGACCGTTTGCCTAGAACGCGGCCGTTGGGGCGGTCGAGGTCATACTTGACGAGCCAAAGCTTCCCTCTGCCATCCTCGCATGGCAGGTATTTCCCACCGGACGTGCGCCAGTGCTTAAAGGTGGCGTTGGGCCCCGCCGGGCTTGGGACGCTGTAATCGTGGCTGAATATTACAATGTCAGCTGCAAAATAGGTCAGTATGAGAAGAAATATGAAAGAAGTCAAAAAGACGCACACTCGAGAGGCTCCTCACCAACCCTCTCAAATCGCATCCCGTGGCCTGGGACGCCGCGGGCGTTTATGGCCTTCGTGAGACTTTCTCGATGAGGCTTGCGCCACGATGCCGTTGCCTTCCCATCTGTTGACTGGCAAGGGAAACGAACGTTGACGGGGAATCCGACGAGGATGTAGCCCTCTTTGCGAATGCGCGCCACAGAGCTCTTCCACCGAAACATTGACCCCTGCTGCATCACGTCGTGGCCGATGTCGGCGATGCATGCGTCTATGATGAGCTGCCGAACTTTCTTGTTGAGCTCGGTATCGGTCTGTGATCGGGACATCACAGCCGCATCCTCAGACTTCACAGTGGCCCCAGCGGAGGACTTTGTTTTGGTGGAGGTGGATGCGGAGGGTTTGCTGGATGCGGAGAGTTTCGCCGCGCGTTTTGTTGTGGTGTGGGACGCAGCAGCATGACCGTCAGCATCCGGCGGAATCAGGCCGTCCTCAGTGACTGCCTGAAGTTGGTTCTGGCTGTGGAGGATGAGCAAAAAAAACAAAAAAAAACGGCACGATGAAGGACGTACTACACAAATGTCTTGGCCATGCCAAGGAAATCGTCCGCTGTCAGGCCAGGATGGTCTTTGCCACCTTTAAAAACTGAGGTGAACTATAACTTGATGATTAGCACCCAAAAAAAAAAGACTATAGTGCAACATACCTCAGCCAAACCTGAAGTCGCGTAGTGATGGCCAAGGTCGCTATCCGCATTGACAGACGAGCCACAGAGGACGAACATTCCCTCGACGCGCTCTGAATCTCGGAGGTCGTCCATGACGCGCTCGATCCTCTTTGCCGAGCGCGTAACCTTTCGCTGGCGCTGCGCGACAGTGGGCTCGCCCTCCCACATATGCACACTCTCAAAATCCTGGAGCACCTTCAGGTACTCGTCATCCTCCACATACGCTGCCTGGAACGCCTGGTACATCTGGCTTATATGATCTTGCGAGAGGGTGGGCATTTCGTGGGCGTCACATTCGAAGGTAGGGAGGATGCGCTGGATTTCCGCTTCGCAATAGTCGGGATGCTTTGCCATTTGACAGTAAATATTCCATGGGTTCTTGCTGCGCGAGGCCGTCCCCTTGTAAACCTTCGTCACCTCGTCGAGCACACGTGCAGGGGAGATTTTGTACTCGTCCCTGAGTGTCTTGAGGAGGGCAAGCACACGACCGCGGCACTTGTGAAGGGCGGCGGTCTGCTCCTTTGTAGGGCGGCCAGGCTTTGCTGGCTCGTAGATGGGAACATCATCCACACCGTCTGCGGAACCCTCCGCATCACCCTCCGCATCGCCATCCACCGAACCCTCCGCATCATCTGTTTCCCCCCCCGCTCCGGGACCATCGTCCAGAGCATTAACGGCGGGTGAGACGTCAGCGGGATTCACGGTCTGGGTGGGGGAGAACAAATGTCGGGGGGATGGGGGGGGGGGGGGACGACTGAGCTTGCGGACCCTCCGTATCGTTGAAGTGCCAGTTTCCCAATTGGAGCCTTTTAATGGGTGATACATCCAGCGGTTGGGGACGATGTAAGCCGCGCGATGCGGGGGAGTAGGCTGGAGGCACGGAGGGCATGCGCCGAGGCACGGGTGGCGAGTCTGCACCTGGCGGCATGTCCTGACGCGGAGGTGGCGTTGGCGACCTCCGATGCGAAGGTGGCACCGGCGACCCACTATGGGCACGACGAACGGGTTCTACACACCAGGGATTCGGAGGTGGGGGCAGCGGAGCCTGCTGAAATCCGCCCTGAGCCAAGAAGTCCTTCCACTGGCCACGAAACCGCTCGGGCATGATTGACTGCGATGCGGCTGGCTGCAATGGTGGAGTGGCTGGCTGGAGATGCAGTTGAGGCATCTCAGCGTCAGGTCGTAGTGGCCGTTTGGAAGGGCCAGCACACGACATTGGTCCCGCAGCCCCCACCGCAGCCAAATCCACAGCAGGAGCAGGAGCACGCGGAGGTGGTGCCGCCACTGCAGTAGGAGCCGCAGCAGGAGCGCGCGGGGGTGGTGCCGTGGTAGGAGGTGGTGCTGCAGAAGGAGCGCGTGGCCTCTGCTCTGGCTGGGGGGGAGGTGCGTGTTTCTTCTCTTTGAAAACAAGCGGAGGTGGCGCGGCATGACCTCCTGCTTCCGGCTTGTGTTCTGGCTGAGGCGGAGGCGGAGGTGCGGCTTTCTTCTCCTTGAAAACAAGTGCAGGTGGCGCCGAACGACCTCCTGCCCCTGGCCTGCGCTCTGGCTGAGGGGGAGGGGGGGAGGGAGGGTGGGCGTTCGCCTGGGCTCTTGCCTGGTGCATCGCGCGCGTGTCAGCGTCACCGCGCTTTGATGGGGTAATGTGAGTACGGAAGCGTGTGGAGGTTTCGTGCGGCGAAGCCTCCCGCCTCAGGCCTCCACCGCCGATCTGAGGCGGGAGCGCGATGGAAGGGTCTGGTGGTACCTCCAGGAGCGGAGCCTTTGCTCGACGACGCTCCTCCTCGTTCTGGGGTGTGGAAGGTCGTTCCCCATCGTGCCAATGATGATTCTTGCACCAACCCGGCCCCTGCTCGTCGTGCTGCTCGTCGTCGTCATAAGACGTGGAGTGTTGTTCGTCGTGTGGTTCGTCATCTACACTGTCGTAGTTGACGGTGTTGTAGTACGCAATCGGGGGCAAGGAGTCATCCTCCGTTTGCTGAGGTGCTGGGAGGTGCAGCGATGCAGCAGGATCGAAGTTTGGGCCAGCGAGGGCTGGGTGATTGAAAAAACTGGCGTCCATAGCGGAGTAGTCCTGGGACAGCGAGAAATCCGAGTCTTCGCCGGGAATGTCTAGCGCAGAATTCATATGGGAACAAGAGGTGAACAAGATCTAAAAGGAAAATGGTATGCGGAGGATGCGGAGCCTCTGTAAAATAAAGATCAGTGTTATCCGGAGGGCCCACTGATGATGACCAACTGACAGAACAGAGATACGCGTGAAAGACGCGCTTTTTGGTCCTCGAAGGAGGGTACGAACGCTCCGCAGTCAAAAAAGAGGTTCTGTGGCAATCATAAGTAATTCATCATAGCAAATAGGCCTAGGCTCCTGATCCCACACTCACAAGATGCACGTCAAAAGACGCGTTTTTTGGTCCTCGAAAGAGGGTTCCGCAATCAAAAAAAAAGAGGCTCTGCAAAACAGGAAGTCAGTGTTCCATCAGAGCAAACAAACATCGAACTACATACACTTGTGGTGTTCTGACGTCGGTCAGGCGCGTTTTGGAAGGAAACGCACGCGAGGAGCGCGCGTTGAAAGGGAGGTGGAGGGAGGAAGAGGAAAAAAAGGAGGGCTGTGCTAGGTCACCTGACCTCTTCGCTGGCCGCCACTGCACGTCCCAACCTCCTCCCCACCTCCGCGGATGCGCCGCACGTAACCTCCGCCGCCGTCCACACGTAATATTGGCAGCGGCGCCGGGGCTTCCATCAGCCAATGGCGTGCGTTATAACGGTTAGCCCACATTGTTTTTTTTTTCCTCTTCGTCCCAGTAAGCAGTTCTCTCCATTTTAAGTGCGGAAAGCATTCATTGATATTGCCCCAGATCAAATCTTTTTTCTTTGTATTTTTATTCAGACGCAAATTTCGTGTACATGGTTGAGCCCGAAAGGTCGCCTTAATGTAATTAGCACTTATACCTGAACCACCATCTCAAAGATGGGTCGTCGTGCTATCCACCTCACACAGAGTGCCAAGGCCACCGCAAAGCGAGAACAGGTGAAGAAGTACTCCCAGACAGCGCAGTGCGTCTCAATTCCTTCTTATTCCATCCAAATCCTGTCATCTTAACAGACCTCCTATTTCAGTGGCCAAGCAACTAGAGCCGACGCAAGAAAGCCTGCACACCACCGCAAAGGAAAACATACCACAGAAGGTCCCGCCGAGTGTCCCTTGAGCATTCCGGGCCTCCCCACACCCACCGTCGACATCCAAGAGCGGTACAACACACCACTGCCCGACCAAGAGCCCCTCTTCCAGGCGGCCCTCTCTTCTGCCGACGCTTTGGACGAAAGCGACCTCGCGCGCTGGAAGAAGGAGCCTCCGTTTGTGGAGGATGAAGACACCACGGATCCGTACTCGAGCGACTACTTTGCGTTCACAAAGTCGCTGGTTAACGTCTTGCACGGTGTCCGCCTACGAGAACAGAAAATCCGCGATGCTCAGCGGAGGGTGGAGTTTTTGGAGGAGGGCTGGAAGGTCGCAATGGGTGAATTGCGAGAGGAGGTTCGGATTTTACTGGAGCGCTGGGCAATAGTGACCAGACTTGCGCGCGAGCAATTCTATCACCCTTACCACAACTCTCGGGAGCATGCGATGCTGGAACACTATTTGCAATGGCTAGGCCGTACAATCTACTCATTGTATTACTTGAAGTTTTTGGAATGAAGTCAAGATTATTTAGATTCAAGTCACAAAAAACATTGAGGGACCCTAGGTGATGGAGAGAGTACGTATATAATCAGCCAGGAGGCTTCGTGCAGATGGCATGTCCCCCTCGTAAACCTCCGCGCCGCCGAAACCACGCATCACTGCGGCCAGCGTGCAAATGACCCACAGTCCACAATCATAGCCGTTGCTTTGCTGCGCGTGGCCCTAATAAAATAGATAAGTGTCCCGAAATGGCGAGAAATGAAGTAAAAAGCATACCACCCGAAACATAGGATACGCCGGCCACGCGTCTTCCTCGGTGCTAACAAGGAGAGAATGGCCGTTCCTGTTGGCGAGGACAACCATCCGCGTTATGAGCAGCATTATATCCTGCTCAGAAGTCAGAATAATGAAAATAAGAGAAGTAGTGGAGCCTACGCGGAGGTCCCGGCGCCACCCGGATCGCGAAGCCAAGCTGTCGTAAAAGTAGATGGATGTGGAGGAAATATCTATCACAGCACAAACCCAATGCTGCTCCGCAGGCCGGTGAATTGGGAGAAGCCATATTGATTTAGTCCAATACTGTGTTGGACCTAAAAACCGCCACAGGACGGAGTCGGACGCCTTATACCGTACGCGCGGGAGATCGTGGGTGCTGAGAACCACGCAGCGCTTCACAGCAGCCTCGTAGATAGAGTATTGGCCGCCAAAGCAAACGTAGAGGGCCGCTAGGACACCGTTGAGGCATTCCCCGTTGAGCCTTCCCGTGGGTGCTAGAAGGCGGTCGAGATCCGTGGGTGTCAAGTGCGGTGTTCCGGATCCGCCGGATTCCGGCGGCGGCCGAGACGGGTTCCGACCGGATGCGGGCTTGGCTTCAGCTCGTGCGCTGCGCCCGTCAATACGCCCGAGGCCCGATTTCCGAAGAGACAAAGACTAGAGGGAGAAGGCAATAGGGAACCAACTAAGTCGATATTCGAACTGAGGCTACTACTTTACAATACTAAGTATTTATACTAAAGTTAAAATCCGAGAATGATCCAGTAAGTACAATAAAGACAATAAGCCAATTGTGAGTCATCCGGAGATGAAGAAGATGTAAGAACAATAAGAACGAACTTGAAACAATAGAGTCCAATAGGACGATACAGAATTGCAAGTCGGATCCGAGGAGTTGACCGTGAGATTTGTACCGTGATCTGGTTGGTCCTGGCACGGGACCTGACAGTATCCCCCTCTTAGGGCCGAACCTTGAGGCCCTAAGAATAGATGTTGATCGTATTAGTACGGAATCCGTTGCAATCACGGATCAAAAGAAGTCCGCCTTTGTAAAAGCGGAATTTAAACTCCGCTCGGCTATTTCTCTCTTGTTCTCGTACCACCACCATCTCCGCATCCGCACCAAAAAATGCCGCAACAACCCAACGAGACCACGGCCGATTTCCACCGCCGCCTGCTCGCCCTCGACGTAGACGGCGTCGACGACTTGGACGCCGCCGACTTTGCGGTGTGGAACGCGGAGACGCACCGCCGGCGTGCGCGACGCAAGGCGGCGAAGGAGGAGGAGGAGAGGAAGAAGGCGGCTGCGAAGGAGGAGGAGAAGAAGAAGGCGGCCGCGAAGGAGAAGGAGCGTCGCGAGGCGGAGGAGCAGCGGAAGAGAGCGGCGGCCGAGGCGGAAGCCGCCAAGCAATCGAAGAAGGACGGGAAGAAGCGCGCAGCTCCCGAGTCGCCCGGCGGGGCACGGAAATCGAAGAAGTCGCGGCCGACCTCGGAGGCCGAGTCGGGAGACGAGTCGGAGGTCGAGGAGGACGAGGACAAGGTAAGTGGAACGGTTAAATCTTGTTTTCCCACTAACTCTTTTGTTTGCAGTGCGATCGGTGCCGCAGCAAGAGTCTCCGCTGCTTCCAGCCCCATGGCGGCCGCCGTACCGTCTGCAGGGCGTGTGCGAAGGGCAAGGTCCCTTGCAGCTTCAGCCGCCGGGGCGCGGGGTCCGGATCCGAGCCATAGCAGTAATATAATGCCAATATACCATGGCCCTAGCCAGGGGCATATGATTACATTATGCGCGGAGCTAGCCAGGGGCTGGCTAATGTAACATATATTACCCAATTCCGGCTGGCTTCCGGCACCCTAATTGGGCCGTTCCCGGGGCGGCGGGCTGCCCTTTTTGGGTAATACTTTGGCGTGGTATCCCGGCTTCCTAATTGGGGCCAGTTTCGGCTCTTTTGTAGCGAAAGAATGCCTATGCTTGGCATTGTTTGTTTCCGATGCCAATGCCGCCCGCTTCCCTTCCCCGCTGCGCTGCCCGCTGCCCGCTGCCCGCTGCCCGCTGCCCGCTGCCCGCTGCCCTCGTTCATTGACCTCTTTTCTTATCATCTTCCTCAAGCCCCTTTGTGTTGTTTTCACCATCCCCCACCTCACGCCACCCCTATCCCGTTGCCCACCCGCTCTCGCCCGACCTCGTCCATATCAATATGGCTCGGGGCACGCCTACCTACGCTGCCCACCTCCGGAGCGGCCCACTCATTTCCTCGTTTCACACCAGCACACCCATTCTTTCTCTGTTGCCGTGCCCTCTTGTTTCGACCTTCAAATTTGTCTAAGTCTGAAATGTGCACGTGACGCTTTGACTTAGGATTTTCAAGTCGATTCTCAAGTCTCACTTCAGATTCTCACTAACTCACTAGTAAACACTGCCAGAACACGCACAGTAGTTGAATGCCGTACTACATGATGTAAATAGGTAGTTGAATACCACAAATAATCACCCAAACCAAGAAAGCACGGGTAGACGACAAGAAAATGAGACGGCGAAAAGTAAGAGCGCGCGGACGTAGAAAGAAAATACGTCGGGCCAGTCCATCAGGCCATACACACCGTGCTGCTCATCCCCTTTAACACCCACAAGGTATCCGCGACCGCCGCTCGCCAGCCCGAAGTGGGATAGATCCCGCGCGTATTCTCCGCATGTCCCCACCAATACAGTGTCGCGACAACACTGAGAACACCATTTTGGCCGTGCGTTAACCCCCCCCAACCGTCCCCATACTCCGCAGGCGTCAACAAACTCTCGCCCTCCCCTACACGCCAGCGCGGCTGCATCTCCTTCCACCACTTCCACCACCCATTCTCGTACCCTGCCAGATCTGCAATTTCCATCATCTCTTTCGTCCTCCCTCGCCCGTCCCGCACCCACTCCGTCAGCTGCTGTGGACGGCCGGTAGTCGTAAGCTTTCCCGTCCCTTTGGCGTACCCGAATCCCTTTTCCATCTCCACAAACGCGCTGAGTAGCGCGTCGTACTCGGCTCCCACCCGCTCCCTTGATATCTCGACGAAGCTGGTCTGGAACCACGCCGGAGCGTCGTCGGGGCACGTCACAGCCGCAGGGGAAGGGGGCGTCGTAGACGCAGCCGCTGCAGGGGTTTCAGGGCGCCCATCGTTGCCGCCGGCGCTCTTCAGGCCTGCGGGAGTGGCCGAGGGAGCACGAGGCGGCGTTGCGGATACATCGACGTCGGGGGATGGCACGGTAGGTGCATCATTGGCGCTGGCGCTCGTCGGGCCTGCGACAGCCGCTGAGGGAGCACGAGGCGGTGTTGCAGGTACATTGGCGTCGGGGGATGGAGCAGGAGGTGCGTCAGAGTGGCTGACAACGGGTGTGGCGACAGAGTCGTCGTCTTGCATGCGAATATCATCAGGTGTCACCGCTTCGTCGTCAGGGGATGATGGAGACGCGGTTCCGTTGCCGTTGGTTTCGTCTTCGTTGCCCTCGGCGCCTGCCGCACCGTTCGCACCGTCGACGGCTCCACCAGCGCGAGAAGAGCGCTGCAGAGGCCCAGCCGGCATGGCGTTCTTCGTGCGCGGCTTGGGCTTGGGCCTTGGGGGTGCGTTCGACTTCGCAGTGGACAAACCCAGGATTTGAGACGCCTGGGTGATCTTGAGGGATTCGAGCAAGGCCTTGTTCCGCGCGATATTGGCCTCGCGCTCCTCTCGAGCGACGCGAGCTCTCTCCAGAAACTCACGCTGCTCTCGAGCGGCTTCCTTCCCAGCGTCGCCGCCTCTAGCTTTCTTCGCAGCGGGCGCCACCGCACTCGCATCATTCTCCTTCTCCCCGCGCTTCCTTTTAGCACCCTCCTTATCTTTCCCTTTCCCCCTCTTCTTCGCCGGCTTCTTCCTGCTGGACTCCTCGTCGTCAGAGTCGCTGTCGGAGTCACTGTCCGACTCGTCGGAGTCCAAGTCCGAGTCGGATTCGTTGTTGTCGTCAGAATCGGGGGCGAAGTGATATAGTAGCCCCTCCTTGAGGGAGGGAGGGGGAGGTAGAGCAGCTTCAGCACATTCTGTAGAGGCTCCACAATATTCGTCAGCGCCACTATCCCGTTCCAGAGACTATAACTTACTATACGCAGTATTGAGATAATCTTTGAAAAAGCCAAGGACGTCGCGCCCGAAGCGCTCTTTGTCCCAGGCTGGGAAATGTACCGGGGAAGCGGCAAGGTTGCGGCCCATTGAAACACTACATAAAGTCCATTACTCTCTCTACTCAGATCAATAAATATAACGAACGTCGACTTACTGTACGGTCCCGATATCGCCATTGTACTTGGGCATAGGTCCACCCATCAACAGCAGGCTCTGCATCCCAGTGTATTCTTGAAGTCCCTTCAGCAACGGGGCAAGCACAACCCCAACCGAGTCGATACAACTAGAATCATGACACTATATCAGTGAAGTCACTAAATCAGCGTCTAACTTACCGTTGACGAGCCTCGGGGTCCTTCGACGGGCCGTCCTTCAATGCCTTTTCGTATTCAGCCTTGGCTTCGCGGGCCTCGGCCACGGCACGGCCACGAATATCTTCTTGTTCTTCGACGGGTAGCTCAGCAAAGAGCTCGCGGGAGACTTTGGCGCGAAAGGGGGCGTTGGGACCCTTGAAGGTAGTAGCTTGTCCGTTCTCGTCCACAGATTGAGCATTCCAGCGTTCTTCGACAATCGGCGCGATGGTGGTAGCGTAGGATTCACGCATGAATTGTTGGTAGCCTTGGCGGGCCTTGGGCGGGACGACGATTCCGGCGAGCTTTGTCAAGAGCGGGGCGAAGGGGTTTTCGATCACATTGGCCTTCTTGTTGGTACCACGCCGAAGGGAACGAGCCCGATATTTGAGCCAACGTCGAATGCGCTGTGTGATGAGTGAGACACGGTATGTCACGGCGTCACAGATCGCGTACGTCATTGAGCGCCTCGATACGCGTGTGGCGCTCAACTTCCTCCTCTTCGCTGAGCTCTTCGCTGACCGGCGGCGCCAACGGGTCGTAAGGTGAAAGAGGCAGGCTAGGTTCTTCGTGGTCCTGCAAGCGCCAACTGATGCACGCGTGGTATTCGTTGCACACTTTTTGCAGGTAGTCGCGCTCCGCCCTCCACCCTCTCTCGAGAGCATCGGCGTACGCCTCCACGTGAGGTTTGAGCAGGTCCTCGCGCGCGCCCTCGGCCCACAATTTGTTATTTTTGCGGTCAATCTTCGCCTTTCGTTTCCAAGCACGGCGGCGTCCCATTTTGATCTTCAGTTGCTGGTTAACACCTAGACCCGTCGACGAGGCATTCTGAGGCCTCACCTTTTTTTTTTAACCTTGTGGGCTGAGTCCCGCTGCGTGGAACGAGTATTCAACGAAGTTTGCAGAAGAGTGCGGTCACGAACCACCAAGTCAACAAAACACCAGCCCTGTTTCCTGGGCCATCTGTTACATCAATACCCGCGTGCTCGCTCTCGGTCGAACCTGGCGGCGGAGCTTCAAATTTCTTGTTTTGATACCAATTTAGTCCATCGAGTAATCGACCTTTTCTTCCCTGTTCGCCATCGATCGTGACAGAACACACAGAACACACCAGCGGCACTAAGGACGCGCCACCCATACCTTTCGTTTCACCACCACCACCAGCTCAATCACCCATGCCGCCCGTGCCCGTTCGTTCACTGATTTTTATTTGATTGCGCTCGCTCGATTAACTCTACCTCTTTTCCAGGAGCTTGTCCCCAAGATATGTCTCATCTACCCGGCTTGGGTCCCCCGCCGTCATACGGTTCAGCTCCTCATGCGCCCCGGCCGTGAAACTTTGGGCGATGGCGAGATCATGTCCGGGTATTTCTCGCCGAGCCCCACCGCATGCTCAGCTTGCAACAAGCCCCACATGAAGCACAGTTCGGTAACCGACGGGACCTTTACGGTCATATTCGCCTGCCAGCATGCCGACAAGTCGAATCCCGACTTCGCTGACTCCTTCTACCCCAACAAATCGGTTCACAAATTGATGGGATACCAGCGTACCTGCTTTGGGCATGTGATCGTGGTCAAGCACGCACTCCCCTTGGACCCTGAAATGGCGCCGTCCAACGATCGTCTCCAGGTCGCCAGTATGGAGGAGTCGGACTACGCCGCATCAGACGCTATCGTCCGGGAGTAAGTTTATTGTTCCCAACGCCTCCCATTCTTCACTGACCTAAACTCAGATGTGTTATGCGCGAATTGTGGAAAATCCCCGCCCCCGCTGCGGCGGCTTGAATAATTATTTCGTTTTTGATAATGTGAATGTACTTCCGGGTGAATGCAGATCAATATCTCCTTATTGGGCCTCGGGCGTTGTTGCACTCATCATCTGATGCTTCCGTTATGTCGATCCATCTTTGATTGTCAGCCTTTGATTCTTTCTCAGGCTTTCTATTATTTCTCATGCTTCCCCATACCTTCTCTCCTCCATGGCAGACGAGCCCCCGCCCGAATCGGTCCCACTGTATGATCTGGACGAAATCATCGCCAACCTTACTCTCGAAGATGGTCCGTCCACCAGTCCCGCGAGCTTGTTGTGCACGAAACTCACTTTGCCAGAACCACGGGTGATCCCCAGCGCGCCTTCGACGCCTACTCGACCTTCACTGGCTAGCCGTACAGTCTACAAAGTCAGTTCTCCCACGGCTGAAACCCTCGTTGAAGATTGGTAAGTGTTATCTGGTGCCCTGCCCTGTTAGTTACCGTTTCTCAATGCGCCAAGGTCTGCCGCTGGGACCGCGACCCAACGCACCCCGCAAACGAGAACAACAGCCGTTCGGAAGGCTCGCACTCCCCGCGGGCCGAAGCGCCTCGCATATACAGTCTTCCGTGGGAGGACAATCGGCGTTTTCGACACTTGGTGCGTGATACGTTTCCTTTGGCCCTGACATCTGACTCAGATTTGCTTTCTCCATTTACCAGGGTGGAGGCGGAAGCGGCCACGTCTGGGATGCGGTTTGCCCTGCATCAAGGTTATTCTACTCGGCAACAAGCCGAAGACGCGTTCGCGTTTGCCCAGGGCAAAGGTTGGACATGTGAATCCGCCACATGGACAGCTGTTCCCGTGTCCAGCGCGGACGCCCCCCAACCTGTACTTGACCCGACCGGTCCTCGTTCTCCACTCGCGGCTCAGCGCAAGACGGGGGACCCTTGGTATGTTGTGTATGCCGGGGTCAATCCCGGCATCTTCCCAACGAGGTATTCATTCTTGGGATCCCGCTCTTTCGCTCATCACATCTACAGTCTCGAGTGCGCTCTCAATGTCTTGGGCATCAAGAACGCCCTCCACGAGAAAGTCTTGGGGTTTCGAGAGGCGCGCGAGAAGTTTAGCCGGGCGAGGGAAGCTGGGAATGTAGTTGTTCGTCGTACGCGTCTGTGACCTGAGAATCAAAGCGACCATTGGCCCGTCTCTTGTACACGAGTGAACTAAGGTTTGAATCTGCGTAGGCATCACGAACATAAGAGTCACGAACATCACGAACATCCCCGAGAATCACGAACATAACTCAGCATCGCGAACCCCCGGCTGAATCGGCACGGTTTGGACTTCAGTCTGCGCTACCAGTAGAAGCCCGCGTTCTAGAGAGATTGAATTTTTTACATCTGTAATTTTTTTGGTTCGAAGTATGACCGAATCACGAACACCACTAACCTCAACGCAGTGACATGAGAATCACCCATAACGAATGCTGTCCAATTCGAACACATATTTCACTCTGGTGTTCGTGATTTCTTGTTTCCCTTGGATTCTACATATCTTAAACACTGAATGTAATATATGGCAATAGAGGTTTCAGGACTTTAACACTACATATGCAATACCGCACACATTCCAGTCGAATCACGAACTTCATCACGAACATTACATTACCCAGGCGAGAATCACGAACACTTCAGGCCGTCTTCAAGTTCTTTGTTCTTCCACCCCGCATCCCGGCATGGCTCGCAGCACTCCCTCCCCCAGCACTCAGACTCACATATCTGCCCATGCCGCAGCTCAGGCCCGGTATCGCGCCAGGTGAGTAGCCTTATCGTGATGTCCCAATTCCGGAACGAAGTTACGCCACTCAGAAACGCTGAGGGCGAGCGAGAGAAGGCGCGAGAGCGCATGCGTCGGTGAGTCAATGCCAAAAAAATATATTATCCAAGGGCATAAAATAACAGACTGGTTTTCAGGTTGAGAAGCAGTAGAGCCAGCCTAAAAGACCAAGACCCAGAGTCCGCCGTGACGGGGGGGGGCGGTCGTCAGCAAGCCAAAGCAAAACCGCGTAAGCAGCGGCTGTTCGCCCCCGACAGCCCAGATCCACACCCTCGGAAATCCCTAGCTAAACCGTCGGTTATAGCACCCACATGTTCACCGAATGTCGGGCTGATGATCAGTTTCCAGGACGGAGCTCCCCCAATTCAAGGAATTTCTTGATGTGCTCGTGCCGCAATATGTCGAATACGACGAGTCTAATCCCGTCGAAGTACAGTGGGCACAAGATTTCATTGGCGACAATGCTGCGAACCCCTGCACGCAGAATCTCCCCGCCCACTCAGAAGAACTGATAATGGATATGTACGCGCGACGGGACCAGTTGTTCCCAGAGTGGCGAGCCGAGTTGCGTGAGTATCGCGTGGAACGGGCCGGTATGTCTAAAGCCGAGCTCGACGCGCGGCAACTCCAAGTGAGGGAGGAGCAGGAATACCCAGGGTTGGTCAAGGGCAGAGGAGGATTTTGCACCAGGAGTGAATACGTAGTGTTAGTTCGTATGCCCCCCGAGTCCCAGTAGTCCCAGTGGTCGCGCAGACCAGTGCCGAATCCAAGGTCCAGCATGCCACGATGGCATGTGAGCAGCCCCGAAAGCGAGAGAACCCGGAGACCGACCCTTTCGCGGTTGGCGCGTTAGCGAGTGAGTGATGCGAAGCAGCGGCAAACGCCGGTGGATCTTGATCCTGATGGAGCGGCGGCAATCGCCGGTTCTGGATAACTTCCTCGTCTACGACTTTTGCGCCCTGAGATCTCTCTCCGTTATCTGCCGGTCTCCACACTGGCTGGCCACACAGCAAAATCTGGCACGCCTTGAATAACCCAACCCATCGGAGCCCAAATTGCAGCGAGTAGACTTTTGTTCTGGCACCAAAGTCCAATTCTGGAGGCGAACTGGCGTTGGATCTGGTAGGGTAAAAAGTGCCAAGTCTGCTCAGCTGGCTACGAAATGTCGTCTGGTATTAGTCACGAACGCGGCGCTATCTGTCCTTCGCCTACGCGACTGTAGGCTCCGCCTCTACATTTCTCCTCGGATATTTCCTGCCCTTGCTTCCTTGGTTTTTTCCTGACCGGTACGCAGTTTGTTTGTTGCCTGGGCAAATGATGAGTCGATGATCAAGGAGGTCTCGCGTTCCTTGCCGCTAACTTCATGGAAATAAAATTCATATGATTTTGTGAGCGAACCGATGTTTTTGTGAGCGAACCGATGTGACTCTCGATTTGACTAGGGGTTGCTTTGCAAACTCGCTCCTCTCCCTCGCGGCGACCATATTCTGCACTATGCCCCCGCGCGAGGCCGTGCCCGACCTCAATCCTCCCGTGCCCTTCCTCGACCGTCCTCTCCAGCCCGGGGAGATCAATATTGTCTACCAGCTTACTGCTCCAGTCCCCCGCAGGCGTCGCCGCCGTGTCCAGCAGACCCCCGAGTATCCGGAGGGATTCGACCCCGCTGAAGCTGGCTTTTTGCCGGCCGGTCGCCGGCGCGCCCCAGGTTTTGACGCTCCTCCCGACCCCATTGTGTTGCCCCCGCCCCCTCCCTCGTATATCCCCGCGTCCCTGGGCCATACCATTCACGTCGCACGCGCGCCTCGTCCCAACGACGACGCGGAACTTCTGGCGCGTTTCGCTGGAAGTAGGAACAAAGCGGGCAAGGCAGATGCCATTGACGTGGCCAGACGCAAGGCAAACCGGGCGGCCAAGTGCCAGGCGCGGATGGAGGAGGGACCGACCCACAAAAAGTAAGTTTCTGGATTTTCGATGCGTACTAGCTCTAATGAGCGTTTCAGGCGGAAGACCCAGCAGTCACCCGGTTCGCACGCAGCGGCACACATGGCCACATGCCAGAATGCAAAGTCACTGAGCTTCGAGGGGGCGGGGCGGACAGACGGGGAGGGGCTTGAGAGAGGGTGGGCGATGCTAAATGCTACGGAGATGCAGTAGAATATTCAAACAATGTTTCTTCTTTTTCAATTATTTCTCATATACATACACGACTTGTTTCTTTTTGCTTTTTGCTTTTTCGGGTTCTGGGTCCGAATACGCTTCGGGGCCGGCTCACGCGTCGTGTCTGATTGTGGATGTTGTGTTATTGATGGCTCCAGGCCTCTCGCTTGCTGTCGCAATCCCGATCCACTCGTTTCAGCGCTGGCGCTTGATGTGTATATAGTTATTCACTGGTGAGCCATAAATTGCTGATTTTTCCCTGCGAAACCAACGATGCCCCCTCGACGTGACAGTGAAGTCTATTACGGGGAGGACTACGTCCCCGCTTCCTCTTTGCGCGCCGACCGCGGCATTCATGTCTCCGCAGATGGAATCCGGGGGGTGACGGGCCTGCTCAACGTTCGTCCACAGAAACGCCAACGCAAGGGCCAGGATCCCGGACACCTTGAAGATGCGTACGCGGAATGGACACCCTTCACTGAGGAAGATATTGGGGAAGATCTTGGGGATGTGCACGCGGTAGCGGATACCGTGTCCTCTCTGGACGTCGAGGTCGAAGGCGACGGCGACAACGGCAAACGCAAACGATACGCCAGCTCAGTGAGTGTCCCTGTGAAATTGGGGCGTTAGATTATAACTTATTCATGAAAATCTCTACTTAGGATGACCCAAACTCTCTCTGGCGACCCCTGAAGGGCTGGTTCCTTGAGTGGATGTTGCGCCGGGACGGCCTGGGAGACGACATCTCAAATCTAGCCTGCGGGTGTTGCAGTGCGACCGATAAGCGCATCTTTCGTTGCGTGCAATGCGGAGAGTTCCTGCAATGCCGTGACTGCGTGCTCGAGCGACACGCGCTGAATCCGCTGCACACCTTGAAGGTCTGTTTCCTTTTACGATGCCTTGGCCCTCTTGTGCTGATAAGCGCTGCAGGAGTGGAATGGGCGTTTCTGGACGGAAGCCCAGTTGTGTGGGAAGGAGGAGTTAGGCGCGCTTGGGTTGGTGTACCAGCTAGGTCACCACGGCTTTCGTTGCACCTTTCCGGGCCCACGGCGGGTTATGGTCGTCATACACGTATCCGGCATCTACACCGTCGAGTTCCAATACTGTGGTTGTGACAGAAATCGACGCACCAGCAATCTGGGGCAGCTTCTCAGGAATGCTTGGTATCCCGCAACGACTGTGGATCCTGGCACCTGCGCAACGTTCGAGGTGCTCGAGCAATTCAGGTTGCTGAACGTTGTGGGTAATGTCAACGTGTACGATTTCGTCGTGACCCTGGAACGCTTGACCGACCCCCTGAAATTGTCGGCAGTTCCCGTAAGTTTTCATTAAAGTGGTCGTTGAACTCGCTGACGATGTCTGTACAGGATCGCTACAAGGCCTTTTCTCGAATGGCGCGTCAATACGCGTTCTTGCTTCGAGCGAAACGCGCAGGCCGAGGGCACGAACCGGACGGCTTGTCGAAGACAAAGCCGGGTGGTTTGGCAGTACTATGCTGGGCTTGCCCGCATGACGGCAAGAACCTACCTGAGGGCTGGAAGGACGTGGACCCCCGATATCGGTAAGTTGCGCTCTCGTCTTTATACAGAGATGTCACGCTGATGCTATGGTCGCAGCTTTTTATACATGTTGCTCTTGGCTCTCGATGCCAACTTCAGATTGAAGAACCGCTTGCGGGCCAATGAGCATCAAGATCCGTCTCTCGGCTCCGGGTTGGGTTATTTCGTGGAGGACACGGCGTATAAAGAGCACCTCAAGAACTACGTTGCTGAATCAGATGTACGTGGTGTTCCATTTGACGAATAATCTCATGGGGCTAACCACCGGACACAGGTAAGCACCTGTATAGCATTCGCCGCGCTACTTCAAAAGGAAACTCGTCTTACGACCGGGCTTCGATGCTCGGGGGTCGGGGGATGTGTGTGCGCGCGCCACGGGGTGGTAAGACCGCAAGGGCTTGGGGACCTGCAAAAGGGGGAACAGTGCGTATTCATGATCTCACTTGGAACAAGTTTTGATCAGAAGGCCAGGTATGCAAACATGGACTTCATCGCGCTCGCTTCGCTCCTCGGCGTCACGCTGATTCTGCTCATGATTTCCTATGACATCGCCTGTCAGTGGAAGGTCCATTTCCTCGAGCGCGCCAAGAAGATCAAATCGACAACGTGGCCAGGAGCGCCAGCCATCGACAGCCTCGAGATACAGTACGCGCTACCAGTGTGGCACGCGGGCGCGCACGAGACGATTTGCCAGACAGAGAACTCGCTCAGCTACGCTGGAGGCGTGGGGAGGACTGATGGAGAAGGGATCGAGAGGACATGGGCGGTACTTAATCCGATTGGGTTTGCGACCAAGGAGATGGGATCCGGTGCACGACACGACGCTATTGAGAATAAGGTGGACCACATGAATTGGGAAAAAAATCTGGGGCAGGGTGAGTCTCGTGTCGTTTTATATTCGAAAGAGACTAAGTGATTTGCGTAGGGGATACACTTGCGCGGAAGTTGATCGTCGCGATCGCCGAGCGCGATAAACAGGCCGCAGACTTCGCCGAGGTCGACAGAACGCTAAGCAGCAGATTGCGTAAGGAATGGCAGAAGAAGATTGATACGTGGACGGAGGACAGAAGTCAGCCGAACCCATACTGCCTTGCGGGCGGTAAAAGCGGTGCGTTCCCCTGCTCTATGTTATAGAAATGCTGATTTGGATGCCATTGGTACAGCTGGGCCGAGTGAGGCGGCCGTCTTCCTGGAACTGAAGAACGCAGAGGCTGCGGAGGCTGCGGAGGGTCGCGCACCCATTATGACAACGACAACGACAGCATCGGCGTTCATTAAGGCGGGGCTGCAACTAGAAGAAGCACAGTATGCACTCTGCAGGTCTCGCAAAACAATAGCTGACATACCACAGGCGTCGTATCAAGGCCGAGTTAAAAGGCACGACCCTCGTCACTGCCGACCGCGCGTCGCAGATTCAAGAGCTTCGGATCTCGCTACTGCGCAAGCTCAAAACCTTCGAGAGGCTACAGAGCACGTACATGCCCGGCGTTGTCGCGTTGCGAGAGGAGGCCGAGAACCTCCGCGACCCCGAGATTCCTCCGCCCAAGGTGGAAGATATCAAGCTGTGGATGCCGTCGGAGCTCTCGGACACGGCGCGGCGGGCAGCTTGCAGCAGAGGACTATCAGAAATCGAGGCCAAGGTGCGGCGCGGTCAATGTCAGGACGCGCTAGACAACCTCCGGAGCCGCTTACACTCGCAGAGCCACCTGATTATGTGGCGGAATTCCAATAGCACGGGCCAACGGGCAGCGACGCGCTCCGCTACTCTTATCGGGCGGGTTGGGGATCGGATTGGGAGGATAGCGGCGAAATACCGCCATGCGAGAGCGGCGCTCATGGCGCTGAAAGGCCCAGATTTTGCGCCGCAATTCAAGGAGCTGCGTGAGTCGGATTTGACGACGACGTTGGAGGCGGAGAGCGACGAGGTGGCGCGGAGGAAATTGAATAGGCTGGGATCGTCGAAGCGCGCGCGGAACGAGCCGTCGATCAAGAAGGCCACGATGTCGTGGATCTGGACGGCGGGTGGAGGACCTGGTGAAGACGAGGAGCAATTATGCGAGGGTAAGTGGAGGTTTCGATGGTATAATTAAACTTATCTTAGAGCGAGATAGCTGTGCGAGTAGAATGGTCGAAGACGAAGGCGCGCCGCGATCGATGGGAGGAGGAAGTTATGATCCTGCGGGAGGAGATGAGGCGTGTGCTACGGATGCTGCGTTGGACGCGAGATGAGTGGGAACGGCGCGCGGCACTGCACGAGAACGTGGATGCAGCAGTAGCGGCGGGTCTGAAGGCGTACGCGGCTTGTCAGGTGTACGTGCACCGAAGAATTGGTGAGGGATTTCACACGGGGTGGAGCCGCTCTGTTGCGACTGCGGTGCGCGACGTGATGCGCCAAGATGGAACTGTTTATCGGGATTTGTTGGAAGGTGTGGCGGACGATGAGCCAGCACTGGGCCTAGAGGGCGTGGAGGAGGCCGTAGCAGAGGAGGGAACGGCGGGGTAGGCGCGGGTCACCGGGCGGTGCAGGTCGTGTACACGGTGTTTAATTACTGTATTTGGTAGTGAAGTTTCCTTATTTGTACATTAACATAGACAAATCAGAATTGGCCTAATTGAGGAAACGCCGAAGCCGCCGGGGACCGGTGGGGTTGCCGGAGCATGTATACACATTGGGCCGTTTATATGGCTGTGCTACGGCGGCGCTAGGCGTGTCAAATAACCCTGGATATGCAGGCAGCCAGGCCCTGGCTGGACTCGGGCATAATGTAAACCAAACCCCTGGCTGCATTGTACAGTGAAGGCAAATTACTACACCTAGGGGTGCGGATCCGGGAAGGGCTCGATGGCGGCGGACGAGTTTTCCGCCGCTGTTGAGTCTTTCACCGGCGCGCTGAATGCCCTCAGTGGCTTTACCGACTACGGGATTTCCGCGCGCGCCGAGGAGTCCCGCAAGCACAACGTGCAGCTCTTGCAAGAGTTGCGCGTTGTTGCTCAGGCGGTGAACTACGCCTCCGCCCACCTGAAGACCATCGCCGACTGTATGGTGGCGAAGAACGCCCGGGAGGAATGGGAGTTGGAGCAGCGGTGGAGAGCGGCCGAGTCGGGTCCGGTCGGGAAGCGCACGGCACAAAGTAGTGCGGCCGTGCCGGGTCCGGTTCAGCGGGACAGGACCCGCGGTAGCGCAGCCGTGCCGGGTCCGGTCGGGAAGACGCCGCAGCCCGCTAGCAGCAGCAGCAGCGGGAGCAGCAGCAGCGACGAGGAGTCCGAGGCGGATCCGGTGAAGAAGACGCCGGCGGATGCGGAGAGCGACGAAAGCGAGGATGAAGACGAGGACGAGGACAAGGCCGGAGCCGCAGCGGAATCCGGGAACGGGGAGTAGGAAAGCGGACGCGAAAAAAATGTAGTGTACATACGGACGCGTTGCGGGGCCGTGACCCCTAGATATATAAATTTTCTTGGTGTTTTTTATGATGAGTGATAAGAAAGAGGAAAGAATAGTAAGTAATAAGGGGAAACGCTCAGAAAACCTTCATTGCGTAAAAACCCCTTGACGGCGGCCGCATGCGGCCGCCGAAATGTTAAAGTGGACCAGGAAGATGTGGATACTTGGCGTGAAAATCAGCAACAAGCTCGTCTGCATGTTCAAGCTCGTCCGCACGGAGCCATTGAGTTTCCTCGTCGGTTCCGGCGTACCCGAGCCAGCGAACAAGATAGAGTAAAGGCGGCTTCCGCCGACGGTCAAGCTTGCTGGATAGTATCTCAGCGATCTCGTACTCGAGCTCGCCATCGACAGTGACAGGTGGAGGCGGCGGCTGAACGCGGCCGGGAATAGTGTTAGGTTCTCCAACCTGTAGTTGAGAAATATGAAAGACTGGGTGAATCTGGCGCATGTCGCGGGGAAGGCGAACGGTAAAGGATGCGGGTCCGGGCTGGGCGATGACTTCGTAAGGGCCGTAGAATGTTTCGGAAAACTTCTTGGTCGGCCGCCGCTTTGCGAACTTAAACGCGTCTTCGGCAATAAAAACTTGATCACCTATATTGATCTTCGGGTCCGGTGTTCTCCGCGCATCCGCCGGGCCCTGATAACGAGCCTGAGCGGCGGCCATTTGTTTCCGTAGCTCTTGGTGGAGAGCATCGAGATCGGTAACAAACTCGCGGGCCCGGGCGGAGACGAGGTCGCGCTCGGGATGAACGGAAATGGACGGGTGATAACCCTTATTGGCGAAGAATGGAGAGACGCCTGTAGTGGCATTAGGCGTATTGTTATAGGCGAATTCACCGAGAGGTAGCAGCGAAGCCCAGTTGTCCTGCTGATAGTTGCAGTACATCCGGATGTATTGCTCCAGAGTTTGGTTAACGCGCTCTGTCTGTCCGTCGGCGGAAGGATGATATCCGGCGGTGTAATGGAGACGCATATCGAGCGCTTCACCCAGTGAGCGGAAGAAATGGGATACGAATTCGGAGCCGCGGTCGCAAGTGACATGGCTAGGGACTCCGTGTTTAGAGAAAACGTGAAGGACGAATAGGTTGGCTAGACCAGAGGAAGTGATTTCGTTGACGGTGGGGATGAATAGAGCCATTTTTGAAAGGCGATCCACGACTACGAGGACGGTGGTAAATCCGTCGGATTCCGGCAACTGTTCGATGAAGTCCATGGAAATCGAGTTCCACGGCCGCTCGGGAATAGGAAGCTGTCGAAGGAGTCCGTACGGCCGGTGATGGACGTACTTGTTACGACGACAATTAATGCATGAACGCACATACTTCTTGACGAATTCCCGGAGGCCGGGCCAAACGTATTCTTGACGAACCATGGCTAGAGTCTTGTTCTGACCCCAGTGTCCGGAAAGCGGATGATCGTGTTTATCGCGGAGTACACGGACCCGGAGGAGACCGGAATCCGGAACCCAAATGCGACTGTCGTGGTAGAGTAAACCGTCATGAGTGGTCCAGCGCGGGTCCGAGTCGGAATTAAGGTGAAGTGAAGCAATAGGATCGGAGGGAAGCGCGTCTCGGATGTCGGTATGCAACTGCTCAATATCTATCAGCTCGGCCGCGCGGAGAACTGGAATGTAAAGGGACGAAGCGCGGAGTGATGCATTAAGCTGATGCTGAGTGAATACCGGACGGAAATTATGCGGATTTGCACTGGCGTAGCCACTATCCCCCTCTTTCGGGTAGACGTCCCATCGTCTAGTGAGAGCGTCGGGCTTGCCACCGAGACGCCGGGGCGGAACCGAAGGACGAAGTTGAAAGCGGAAAGAAGTTCCGACCACCGGGCTTGCCGGCGAGTCAGGAGCTTAGTGGTCGAGAAATACTCCAAGTTCTTGTGGTCGGTGACAACGTCAACCGGCGGATCCGCGCCTTCGAGGTAGCGTCGCCAGACGCGGAAAGCCTCGAATATTGCCAACAGTTCCTTGTCGTGAGTATCGTAGTTGAGTTCGGCGGCCGAAAGCGTCCGGGAGTGGAACGCAATGGGATGTATATCACCATCGGCCGGCGAGACAAGGGATAAAATGGCTGCAATGGCGTAGTCAGAAGCGTCGGTTTCAAGAATGAGTTGTGCACCGGGAACCCAGTGGGAAAGGATCGGAGCCGAAGTGAACGCTTTTTTAAGAGCGTCAAAGGATTCCTGGCACTTGGGCGACCAAACCCAAGGCTCAGATTTCCGCGTCAAGCGGGTAAGCGGAATAACAATATCCGAGTAGTCCGAGATAAAGCGCCGATAGAAGTTGGCAAAACCAAGGAAAGACTGGATGTCCTTGATTTTCCGGGGAACCGGCCAATCCTGTATGACCTTAACCTTTGAGCTATCCATAGAAAGACCTGCGGGCGAAATAATGTAGCCCAAAAACTCCACAGTGTCACGCTGAAGTCACATTTCTTCAAGGAGGCGAAAAGTCCGGCCGAGCGGAGCCGGCGAAGGACTTCTCGAACGTGGTTCCGGTGTTCCGCCGGATCCTCCGAGTAGATAAGTATATCGTCGAGGTAGACAACGACATAGACGTCGAGGAGATCGGAAAAGAGGTCGTTCATGAAACGTTGGAAAGCAGCCGGGGCGTTGGTGAGACCTTCAGGCATAACCATCCACTCGAAGGACCCGTACCGGGTCCGGAAAGCGGTTTTCCATTCCTCGCCTTCTGCGATACGAACGAGATGGTAAGCATGTTTCAAGTCAATTTTGGAAAACACCTTTGCTCGACGGCCGGCGTCAAGGAGGTCGGCAATGAGCGGAAGAGGATAGCGGTCTTTGCGCGTAATGCGGTTGAGTGCGCGGAAGTCGACGCAAAGCCGGAGTTCACCGGACTTCTTCTTAACGAAGAGTACCGGGGCGCCGTGCGGAGAAGTGGACTGACGAATAAAACCGTTGTTGATATTCTTGTCGAGGAACTCGCGCAAGGCCTTCAACTCGAGTTGTGAAAGGGAATAAATGGGACCGGGCGGAGGTACGGCGCCGTTCTCGAGGTCAATTTTGAGGTCGTACGGCCGATGTGGAGCCAGCTTCTCAGATTCCGAGGCGGAGAAAACGTCCGCGAAGTCATGATACTCCGGCGGAAGCCGACTGAGGTCTGGAGGCGATTCATCGACGGAGGCCGAGCGGCCGTTAACCGTAGCGAGAGTGAGGCGGTACATAGTACTGCCCTCGGCGCGAAGCGCACGAGCGAAGGCAGCTGCTCCTATGAAGGAGATCGATGGAGGAGAATGTCGGCCGGAGGAGCGACAGAAGGTTCCACAGAGGGAACCTGCGGAAATCCGGCGGGAGCCGGGGACGGAATGTCAGCTGAAACTGACGGAAGAACACCAGACGGAGCCGGTGCGGATCCTACGTAGCTAGGCGAACGGAAAGAGATATGGCCCGAAACCCAATCAATCAACGGATTGTAGCGGGTGAGCCAGTTGTATCCAAGAACGGCAGAGCAGGCGGAGTCCAGAGTTGTGACATAGAATTCGATTGCCATCGAGTCACCAGAAGGGAAGAGAACGTCAAGGTAAACGCACTCAGTAATGACGGACCCGGAGGATCCGTCAAACAGACGGAGGCCGATCGGAGAAACAGGAACGCGCGTGAGATTATTGGTGGTACAAAAAACAGAGTCTATGAAGCAATGCGACGAACCGGAGTCCACTAGGGCCCGGAACGCGGCGCGGAGGAGCGGAGATCGTAATGAGAGGTAAAGGGCATGAGGGTCCATCAAGGCAGAGGCATTAAGTCGTACAAACAAGTCGGCCGCGCGATCCAGACTAGCAAAGCGACCCTCGGGTCGCGCGGAAGGCCGAGAGTCGCTAACTAGTTTCCCGACTTGTTAGCTGAATCGGAAGTGGAGGCGGCCGGAGGAGGTGTTGTTTGGGCGCCGCGGCCGCGGGCACGACGTTTGTCGCACTCGTTGGCCTTGTGGCCGGAATCCCCGCACAACAGACAAAGGTCGTTATCGATCCGCCGCTTCCGCTCGGACTCCAACAGTTTCCCGTCGGCTCCGAGGAACTTCGCCCAGGGTTTATCAGCAGGAGGCGAAGATTTACCGGGGGATCCACCGGCGTTCCCACCGTTCCCCCCGGACTTCTTCTTCTCCTTGTTGTCACCCTTGGCGTTGTCCTTAGGCGGGGAAGAAGTCTTGCCGGGTCCGGACGGACCCGACTTGTTAGCGTCGGTGCGGGGAGGATGGGTTTACCGGCCGCCGGGTTCCGAGACCGGCGAAGTTTCTGCTCTTTAATCCACTCCCAATGAGAGGCATCGATAGCCTGAGCGGAGACCTTAAGGAGGTCGAGCGAGGTGGGCTTGCCACCGGGAAGATCACGGAGCTTGATCTGGATGCGCTCCGGAAGCCCGTCGTAGAACACTTTGCGGAGTGCGACGGAATTCCACCCGGTAAGTTGGGACAGCTTGTTGAAACGTACCAGATACTTTTGAATAGTCTGGCCTTCAGTCATGTGGAGCGCAACGATCTCGTTTTCGGCATCCTGGCGGGGATCGTATGTGCCGAAATTGAGCTGGAGCTCAGTGACGAAGTGTCGTAGCTGTCAACCCAGGCGGGAATGTTGTCCGGGTCCGGGTTTACGAGGGCGGGTTCAAACCAGCCGAGAGCATCACCAGTAAGGTATGAAATCATATAATTCACCTTCTGGGAGTCAAGGCGGAACGCCGCCGGGCGATCACGGAAGTTGAGGACGCCTTGGAAGAGGAACGTCCGGAGTTTTTCCGGATCCTTGCCGTCGAATGTGTCCGGATCCCGTACGCGGGCACGAGATTTGTCGCCATTACCTAGGGACGAGAGTGCTTGACCAAGGCTAGCGCCGAGAGCGTCAGCGAAGTGTTCCATTTGCCCTCGGGTCGTTGGAGAAGGACCACGAGGAGGAACGCCTCCGCCTCCGCCCCCACCACCACCTCCGCCACCACCACCAGGACCACCGGGTCCGCCGGGACCGCTAGGTCCACCGGGACCACTCGGACCACCGGGTCCACCACTAGGGGGTGATCCACCAGATGGCCCTGTGTTACCTGCACGATCCCTAGGAGGCGACCTACTGCGTGAGCGACCATGGGATTGATTTCCGTCACCGCCATTTCCGCCATCTCCACCATTTCCGCCATCTCCACCATTTCCGCCGGAGCCGCCGCCAGCGGCCGGAGCGGAAACGGGAGGAGAATTAGCCGAGTGTCGAGTAGTGCGGGAACGTCCGCGAGAAGGAGAGCGGGAATGCCGCGGTCTGCGTTGAGTGGCCGGGGATACGTGCCGGGAAAAGACAGCGATTGGGGGTACGGACTCGACTACCGGAAAAATACTGCCCCGGCGGCCCTGGGAAACAGAGTCGGCCGCATGTTCTGGTGCAGTAGCGTAAGTTTGTGTAGTGGTGAATGTAGCCATGCCTGATATATGCCCCGCTTGTCGAATAGTGTGAGCGTCCTGGATGAAGCGACTGGAATTGTCGCGGAGTTGTTGGTTATAGGTGGTGCGATCGGTTGGGATTGTGGTATTTGTACGCGGAGCGGGAGACAATTCCCGAAGAGTTATAGTTTCCGAAGGGGTGCGGCGCTGTGCCCGTAAATCGCGAGCAAGATTGTTCTGTTGCCTGCGAAGCTCGGCTGCACGTTCTTCTGTACTTAGAGCAGCAGTGAGCTTTCCGGACATGAAAGGGCGTAATGAACGGTGAGTTCGAATATACTGTCAAGTGCGGTGTTCCGGATCCGCCGGATTCCGGCGGCGGCCGAGACGGGTTCCGACCGGATGCGGGCTTGGCTTCAGCTCGTGCGCTGCGCCCGTCAATACGCCCGAGGCCCGATTTCCGAAGAGACAAAGACTAGAGGGAGAAGGCAATAGGGAACCAACTAAGTCGATATTCGAACTGAGGCTACTACTTTACAATACTAAGTATTTATACTAAAGTTAAAATCCGAGAATGATCCAGTAAGTACAATAAAGACAATAAGCCAATTGTGAGTCATCCGGAGATGAAGAAGATGTAAGAACAATAAGAACGAACTTGAAACAATAGAGTCCAATAGGACGATACAGAATTGCAAGTCGGATCCGAGGAGTTGACCGTGAGATTTGTACCGTGATCTGGTTGGTCCTGGCACGGGACCTGACAGTGGGCTCGATTTCAAGCGTGTAAAGAAGCCCGCCGCGAACAACAAAGTGGCTGAATCGTTCATATAAAATGAGGCGGGATGCATTTCGGATGCGGAGGTCCTCGAGGAGGCTTCTGTCGAGGTTAGAAGAGGGCTGGATGGTGGAGTTAGTTCCAATGCAATGAAGCGAAACAAAAATAAACTCACCTGCATATCCCACTTGATCTCAAAACAATCATTCCTGTCAATCTCCTCCACCTCGCCCTCACCCTCGCCGTCCTCACCAATCAAGTCTACTGCATCCTCGGGGTCATCAATGGAACCGGGATCAAACATACCATCCTCTATAGCATGCCTGGCGTCGGTGGGAACATCGGTGAACCCCGGATCATCTGTGTCGGAGTCCTCCTCAGATTCTGCATCGGCTTCCAACATCTCGATGTCATGCTCGACCCCCGACATCTGGATGCCATGCCCACGTCTGGAGGGGTTAACAACAGGGGCCAAGAAGGTGGGTGCCCGAGGTGGAGCGACACTGCGTGCTTGAGTACGTTGATGCGGAGCCTCCGCGGGACCCTCCGCAAAACCAAATCCAAGTGGGAGACCTCGGGGCAAATGCTGTGGTTGAAGGTGTGGGGCCCAACAATGTTTAAGGTATCGCAGCTGCTGCTGGCGCTCCTGCAGTGGAAGGCCAAGTGATGTGTCTAGAGAAATCGTTAAATTAGTGCAAGTTCAGAGAGGGCTCGGCGAGACACACCAGAATGGATGGCGAAAGCGGCATCGACGATCAAGAGCTCTTCATCCAACCACAGCCGAAGATTAGCACGATCTAAGTTGAGCCGAGATGCCTCTTCACGACATCTGTCGATAATGTGGAGGCTCCGAATGCCGTCGCGCACATCATCGTCGTTCATCCACCGGGGAATCTGGCCTGGCGATGGCGAAATGCAAACATCCTCATGAAGCGAGGAGTCAGACCGAAGTGCAGCAAGCTGGGTAGGTAGAGGCGCCGGAAGTGGGATCCTACAGTTGGCAGGGCAAAGGTCGTCTAGTTTCGCACAGTTCTCATTGAACTTGTGAATCAACTTGAGGAGGGCCGGCTGTCGTTTCGAGATCGCCGCACGGGTCGCCTGGTATAGCTTTGTACCTTGTGTCCACGTTAGTAAGTGGAAAGATGCGGAGGCTCCGCAACCTACCTAATGGCTCTCTTCGTCCCGCAACTGCACGGTCCAGGGCTTCCCACTCTTGAAAAGAGGCAATCGCACGCCTACGAATCACGGTCTTCAGATCGTTCAGGACGAGGAGGGTGTGTACGAATGGCCGCGGCAAGTCTGCTAACTCTGGAAAAGTTCCACCGATGTTGAGGGACGCATAGAGATCATCCGCTTGCTGGCTGAGTCTCTGGTGCGTCGCCTCAAGCGAGCGGAGCACGGTGACAGCGTCAACCGGAGCCCCCGAACCACCAATCGATTCCTTTGCATCAAGTATGGCCTTCTCAACACCATCGATCTGGGTCTGGAGTGTGACAACCTTGTCCAGTTGTCGGCGGAGGCGCGCAGGAGCATCTGGGGCTTGAAATTAGTATTGCAGGCAGGGGCCGCAAGTGTAGAGAAAAAAAACCTTACGCGATTGTGTCGATGTCTGTGCCTCCTTTTGATCCCGCCATTCACGGCGGAGCTCTGCCTCGGGCACACGACACGCATTGAAAGTCTTCAGAGCGGCGCGCATTTTGGTGCGGAGGTTCTTGTCCTGGTGTTCGATCCAGGCGCCTAAATTTTCTTGACCCTCTGCATTTAGAAAAAGACCATATTGGTCGAGCATCCAAATCCTGCGCGAATTCTGGAATCCCTTGTCAGCATCATAGAGAATGGAAGAAAAATTACACACCCATTGACCTCTTGTTAAAGGCACCGTCTTGCGGGTTCGCGACCAGATTCGTTCCACGTCTTCGTGGTCTGCAATCCCTGAGCCATGTCGGCAACGGGGGCCATACAGGATTTGACACCACCATCCATGTTTGTAAGAGTGCATATGGTTTATTATGAATGCAATGCGATGGCGGAGGTCGTCGCTGAGAATTGGATACTAACACAAAAATCAGGCGGAGGCTCCGCATGGACGTTGGACACGTACCAAATCAAGACTGCGATCAACGACACATCCAATATCATACGCCTGAAAAATGGTGGCCTGCGACGGAAGCTGGCGTGCCAACTCCTCGAGCGACGCTATGATATAGCGCTGCTGCTCGCCTGGAGTGTAGATATTGCAGAAGAATAAAATCTGCCCATGACGGCAGGTCATGACGAAGATGCCGGTTGCGTCGTAGCGTTTTGGATCGCCTCGCTGCGCCTTCTCGTTGGCAGCCTCGAAAGTCGCCTCACATTCATCGATTGCGTCCTGCGGAATCGGCAGCCTAACATTCGGACGAGGCGCGCGAGGATTCCCTCGTGCCTCAGCAATCGTGCTCGCAACGGCGTCGATGTCACCCTTAGGAATGAACAGAGATGGTGTATATCCAATAGGTCCATCGCCGGCCGAGCGGAGGTGGCGATAGCTGAAGCAGCCATCGGCTCCTAACTGTACATCCCCCCCTCTGCGGATTCACTCAACTGGAAGTCCCTTTTTTTGAATCAAATGCACTCACTGATCTAGAGGCCTCCCCCACTCGGTGTGGCCAAAACACGCTGGACATCGTTCCCTCAACGTACGGCTTGCACGCCCCGGCGTAAGAGGAGCTACAGGTGAGGATGGCGCACCGGCGGAGGGCGCAGATGGAGAAGAGAGCGGTGCAGAGGGCTCTGCAGAGGCTGGTGCGGAGGGTTCTGCGGAGCGGCTCACATGACCCGGCGTAAGAAGAGTTCCAGATGAGGACGGTGTGCCGACGGACGGCACGGAAACAGACGGCGCGGAAGGGGAAGAGGGCGGTGTGGAGGGTGCAGCTGAGGGTGCTGCAGAGGGCTCCGCAGGACGATCCTCCTCCCCGAGCCGAAGTGTGTGCTCGGACACAGCCAGTGCCATATGTAGCTTTCGGTTTATGCGATCCCGGAGGTTCGAAGACCACTGCACTGCATGAGTGAGGCTTGTACGGAAAGGGTCCGCTACACGGTCAAGAGAATTCTAATAACAATATGTGAATAGAGAGAAGATAGTAAATGCAGCACCACTCACCCTAGCAGAGACAACAGTAAATCCCCGACGGTCATAAATGGTGCGGAGAGCGGCAGCAAGCGCGGTAATTGCATCGCAAGATCGTTCGAACATTGCGCGGTAGATATCCAGGACGTCGAGGGAAACACCAATCCGGGGCCTGCTAGGTGAGGCTGGGAACACACCATGCTGCACCAGCAGAACACCAAGAGGCATGCAATCACAGGTGACTATCCGAACGTGCACAACATCTACAAAATATGGATTAGCATTCAAACCAATGCAAGCAGTATAACGCACGCAATGGATATAGACATCGCACGACCTGAGCCTTTCTACCGCATCCCTTAAGACATTCGTAGTCGATATGCAGAGGTATTGCGGATCGTTCCTGCGCGTGTGTAGACCGATAGTAGTCTGCGAAGGGATCCTCGAGCAGTGGTAGTAGCCGCTCCCATGATGCGAAGCCCCGTCTGTGACTGGCAGCCTTGCTTGCCGTGGCTGTCGGGAGCTGGGGAAGGATCTGCGGAGCCTCCTCGTCCAGCCATCCCGCATCTCCCGTAGGCTGAGGCTCAAGGGGTGGGCTCAGTCGCGACGACGAGGCCTCGGGTGCCATTCCCTCCAGTTGTGAGCGAGGAGGGGCCTTGAGGCGCGCGTTGAGTCGCGCGCGAGCCTGCGAGAGCCTCATGGCCTGTCCCAGGGCAAGCGCTGGTCTCCTCTTGCGTGTGTCGCCGTGCTTGATAGGACTGGTAAAGTGCCGACCCATGCCCTGTGGTGCTGGCATGTTTGCTCGTGTAGAGCGCTTGGGACCGGGCGGCGCCATCTTCGTATCACAATGATGGCGGAGGAGAGGCACATCCCAAAAAGGTAATGTCCCGAAAAGGTAACTAACTAATGGGGACATTACAAATGGAAGCTTGAGAAGGCTGAGGTTCCACCTCCTCGGCCTTAATTAGACTCTTTGCTCTTACCCACAAAAAACGCTCTTCTAGACGCTTGCCGTAACGTTTCGTAGACTCCTGGGGTGCTTCCCGTAAGGATAGATTTATTTTTTAGAATATCGGAGCGGTGCCAACGATGCCGGCACTGGAGTTTTAGTCCCATAATCTAATCGTTGGTGGTTCCCGTAAGGATATCCGGGATTATGTAGAATTTCTCGAATACAGGTGCAATGTATTTCACTTGTGTTACTACGTATGGCTGAACAGCTACGGTAGTGTAACGGCTCACTACAGGTCGTTCAACCGACTGTACTAAATCTCCCGTCCAACCGGGGGTTGTAATTTTTCTATCTTTTACCTATGAATTCTCAGGTCCAGCTTAGCGCGCGCTGATGTCATGTATATTACGTATCATTTGTAGTAATTAGGGATCGGACCAATGATCCGAATACTACCTTTTTACCACCAACTCGTACACCGCCTAACGGTCCCAAAGGCGTTATCAACCGCCTAGGATCCAGGCTTGCTAGAGGAGGTCAGTAGTCTATTCTAGCTTTGAACTCACCTTTGTGTCAGTTAGGAGTATCTCGGCGTCCCCTGCAGATTTCTCTCGGGATACAGAAGAGGGTCTACTCAGATTTCTGTCGTGACCTTCTTCTGGTGCTGAGATACACCATTCGAGTCTCTAAAATACAGAACAGTTATCCTCTTCGCTCGCCAGACGGCTCCCTCGGAGAATACCCACTATAAGTATTTGTAGGACCCTACAAAGGTGGACACATTGGGAACTCCGACACCCTGGCCGGCGAGGATTACTTTGGAAGTTTTGTTCAACAGGAACTTTCGTGGAGACGACGTTCTCCTCCTCATTTCATTCAACGCCCTCCTCGCTTTGCTGGTAGGGGACGGCATATTTTTGCGCATTGTTACCCGGAAACGACCGCTTTCCGACTGTCATCGCATTCACGGGCTACGAATAACAACGCACTATCCTCTACCCTCAGTCCCACCACCGCTACCGACTTCAGTCCCGACGCATCCCCCTCTCTGCCCTCTTCACTCTCCTCGTCCAAAACTCGGGAAAACTCGAAGCCGATGGCCGAATCCATAATCCCAGACTTGACGCTTCCTTCTCCCATGATCAGCGAGGAAACGACGCCTCGTGTCGGGAACAGGTTTCCCGGGCCTGCGGTGGATATAGCGATGGCCAATCTGTCGAGAACCCCGGAAGCCGAGAGGATGGCACGGTTGCTACAGGAATTCGAGAAGGGGGACGATCAAGTTGAGGATTCAATGTCCACGGACCAAGCAGCACGGATGATCTCTCTACAGATCGCGCTAGAATCAAACGAAGTGGTGGATTTAGGTGAAGGAGAGCGCAGAAGATTCGCGCTAGAGAAAAAGTTGTTAGCGAGAGTCGATCGGGTGGTGGGAGAACTACAATATTTCCTGCAGAGGGCGGCGGCGCTAGTTCCGGGGCGACGAAAGCATTTTAAGATCGACCCGGAGGATAATATAATACCGCTGCTCTCAGGATGCAATACGACGGCCCAACTCGTAGCTGCTTGGGAGATAGTAAGGAGTCGAATCGACCTGGGGAGGAAATTCGTTAGCAAATACGCGAAGGAATTTGCCAATCCAGACGCCATTCAAGTCTTCTCGCCCATGTCGACAGACAGCCAAGTCAGTGAGGAGGGTAAAATTATTAGCTCACCGAACGGACGTCTGAGACACATGATCGCTTACTACCCCCACCACAACGAGTTTGTCAGAGGATCCGACGCACAGCACGAAGTTATGACTGGAAGCTGGGAGAGAGTCATCGAAATCGCGAGCGGTTCTAAGGAGTCGCAAGAGAAGGAACGAGAGGAGTACTCGATTTTGGACGACGAGACCCGATTGAAGAGCTTCGTGGATGAGCCAATGGAGGAATATGACACAGCTCCTCAGGACTTGTTTTCACCCATGGGAGAGAAGACGTACCCTCCGCGCGGAGTCGAATCCATGCTTTTCCCCCACTCCATCACGGTCCCACCGGTGCTAAGTTCTCCTAAAGCGCCGGTAGGGCTTATGTCGTCAGCGACTCCCTTCAAAACCCCCATTCAGTTCATGGTGGGACTAACAGCAGGGAACATACCCATGAGTACTACCCTACCTGACGCCCCCCCGGAAGAAAATATTTTGGAACGATTAGGGGTAGGGCCTATGAAGGGAGTTAGCGGAAAATTTAAAGCGAAGTTCCCCTCACACGATGATACTCCGGAGAATAAACCGAAGGGCGTTGAGACGGCGTGACACACAAACACGCATCCTCTGGCTATTTTTGCGATTCTAGGATATCACCTAAGCCCCTAGGAGCGTAGAAGAGCCTTTAGCAGTCACTACAATCTAGTGCGCTAAACCTTCTGTTCGGTGATATAAAGGAGAGCCGGAGTGAGCTCCAACTGCTGGCTGTAGTGCAATTGAACTACACAAGTGGGACGCACTTGTGCTAGGACTTGTACATAAACAACGGAGATATACCCAAACCACCGCCTAAGCATTCATAGAACTATAAACCCATACAAGTAAACAACTTGGTGTTACAGAACTTTGCGAGGATTAGGACGGAGTCCTAGGAGCATTCAGAACCATGAACTAGGAAGCGCTAGGATTGAGACCACTGGCAAGGGCCTTTAGGGGAGATCTAGTCGACACCTAGGAAGAGACGCACAATCCCTAGGGATTGAACATCAAACATAGAGCGCCGCGGAACGATCCGCTGTGATTACGAGAATGGAAACACATCAGTACTAGACACGTGATGACGTCGCGCGTCCTAGGACTGACAAACTGGAACAAACATCAGTGGAAAGGAAGAGATATCTCAGGAGACAAACAACGTTTACGCTAGCAGGCTTGGCACCTTTACTAAGGTAGTCAGCTGGCCTAGGCAAATGAATAGGAAAGGACTTTGAGGTGGGGATTCAACTCCCGGCCGGGCAGACGCGTCGCCGATAAGCACGACGGCAGACGAGCGAACGCCAAGATACCCAATAATAGAACAGGAGTGGTCACAACGATGACCTCTCCTAGGACCCGGACAGTACGCCAGTGCGCGGCAGCCGTTTCATTGGCTGTTCATTTTATCATCTTACTCACTTTCATTATCTCATCTATCTCTCCGCTCATGTATAAAAGGACAGCGTTCATACCACGTATCCTCAGATTATCCCACCTCAGTCCCTAGGACGGTGTTGGTGTTGTGGTGGTCTCAGGCTATTCGTGGAGATTTGTTTACAAACTCTGCTTGTAGTAGTCTTAATAGGAATTCTTGATTGTTGGCTCAGGAACTTGAATTGAAATCTAAGAAAACCGTGTTGCTAGTCCTAGGACTTTCACATATAAAATCAGAAGGGTGTTCCCTTTAGCTTGGGAGTCACAACTTGTCAGTTACTTTGCTTGCTCCCCTACTGTGCATTGGGCCGGTAGAAGTTTGTAAGACCGATAGCTGGACGCTTGTGGTGCAAGTTAAACCTCACCAGAAGAAGAGGAACCAGGGTACCTACCCTAGGCTTGGCATTACCTTGTCAGTTACTTTGCTTGCTCCCCTACTGCGCATTGGGCCGGTAGAAGTTTGTAAGACCGATAGCTGGACGTGTAGTGTGAGCTTAGAGCCTGTAAACCAAGTAGAGAAAACGTTCCTAGCGCACGGAAGCGTATAGGTCCACGTATTGTCGTGTGAGGAAGCATAGATTTGAAGTGTTAGCCTCAATAGTCTTCTGGGTTGCCAGTTGCGGGGATTTTCCCAAGTCGTGTCAAACTCTGCCCTAGTGCGATTGGTCTAAACAGCCAGTTCACTTTGTATCCACCGTTACCCCCCCTGTTCATCAAAGGTTCCCTAGGGGCATTGATTGACTCGGAATCTGATACTATTGTGGTCTCGATTACGTCGTATCGAATATACATTCGAGTCAATCAATGCCCCTAGGGAACCTTTGATGAACAGGGGGGTAACGGTGGATACAAAGTGAACTGGCTGTTTAGACCAATCGCACTAGGGCAGAGTTTGACACGACTTGGGAAAATCCCCGCAACTGGCAACCCAGAAGACTATTGAGGCTAACACTTCAAATCTATGCTTCCTCACACGACAATACGTGGACCTATACGCTTCCGTGCGCTAGGAACGTTTTCTCTACTTGGTTTACAGGCTCTAAGCTCACACTACACGTCCAGCTATCGGTCTTACAAACTTCTACCGGCCCAATGCGCAGTAGGGGAGCAAGCAAAGTAACTGACAAGGTAATGCCAAGCCTAGGGTAGGTACCCTGGTTCCTCTTCTTCTGGTGAGGTTTAACTTGCACCACAAGCGTCCAGCTATCGGTCTTACAAACTTCTACCGGCCCAATGCACAGTAGGGGAGCAAGCAAAGTAACTGACAAGTTGTGACTCCCAAGCTAAAGGGAACACCCTTCTGATTTTATATGTGAAAGTCCTAGGACTAGCAACACGGTTTTCTTAGATTTCAATTCAAGTTCCTGAGCCAACAATCAAGAATTCCTATTAAGACTACTACAAGCAGAGTTTGTAAACAAATCTCCACGAATAGCCTGAGACCACCACAACACCAACACCGTCCTAGGGACTGAGGTGGGATAATCTGAGGATACGTGGTATGAACGCTGTCCTTTTATACATGAGCGGAGAGATAGATGAGATAATGAAAGTGAGTAAGATGATAAAATGAACAGCCAATGAAACGGCTGCCGCGCACTGGCGTACTGTCCGGGTCCTAGGAGAGGTCATCGTTGTGACCACTCCTGTTCTATTATTGGGTATCTTGGCGTTCGCTCGTCTGCCGTCGTGCTTATCGGCGACGCGTCTGCCCGGCCGGGAGTTGAATCCCCACCTCAAAGTCCTTTCCTATTCATTTGCCTAGGCCAGCTGACTACCTTAGTAAAGGTGCCAAGCCTGCTAGCGTAAACGTTGTTTGTCTCCTGAGATATCTCGTCCTTTCCACTGATGTTTGTTCCAGTTTGTCAGTCCTAGGACGCGCGACGTCATCACGTGTCTAGTACTGATGTGTTTCCATTCTCGTAATCACAGCGGATCGTTCCGCGGCGCTCTATGTTTGATGTTCAATCCCTAGGGATTGTGCGTCTCTTCCTAGGTGTCGACTAGATCTCCCCTAAAGGCCCTTGCCAGTGGTCTCAATCCTAGCGCTTCCTAGTTCATGGTTCTGAATGCTCCTAGGACTCCGTCCTAATCCTCGCAAAGTTCTGTAACACCAAGTTGTTTACTTGTATGGGTTTATAGTTCTATGAATGCTTAGGCGGTGGTTTGGGTATATCTCCGTTGTTTATGTACAAGTCCTAGCACAAGTGCGTCCCACTTGTGTAGTTCAATTGCACTACAGCCAGCAGTTGGAGCTCACTCCGGCTCTCCTTTATATCACCGAACAGAAGGTTTAGCGCACTAGATTGTAGTGACTGCTAAAGGCTCTTCTACGCTCCTAGGGGCTTAGGTGATATCCTAGAATCGCAAAAATAGCCAGAGGACGCGTGTTTGTGTGTCACACCGTCTCACGCCCACGAGTTGAACGAGCACCAGCGCGAGGATTTCGGCCTTCTGGCCTCTTACCTCAACGGGCTCCTCAACACGTATACCGATAACCATCCCGAGACCACAGCGGACACGGAGGACGCGTGGATGGCGGATGCGGCGCGGGAGTCGCGGAGGATGATGGAGGAGTACCGCCGTCGCGAAGGCGGACAAGGTGGATCGGGTCAGACGGAGGAAGAGCGAGAGGAGGACGACCGCCGCGCACGTCGTGCGGCGGTGGACGCGGTCGCAGACGAGGAAGACGCGGAGTCTCCGGCTCCGGAGGATAAATCCCCCGCGCAAGTTAAGCGGGAGCGCGATTTGTCCCCGGAATGGCCGGAGGACCTCAAGAAAGCACACGGCCTTCCTCCGCCTCCGGGCGTCGAGGTCATCAACATCGATTCGGACGACGAAGCCCCCGTGGTGGGTAAAGGGAAGGGTAAGGCGCGTGTGCGGAAGGTCGCGCCGTCTTCCGACGGAGGTTCGGAGGATGAGCGGAGGATGGATCCCGAGGCGGAGGTGGATTCGGAGGATGACGTTGGTGAGAAGGCGAAGGAGAAGGAACTCTCCGAGCCCCCCATCGTCACCGAGCCCGAACCGGATGATGAGGAGGAGGAGTAAATGGACTCCTGTGCGCGTCGCAACAAAATGAATGTAATATAGAATATTTTCTTGATTTGTAATTAGAATGGACTTGATTTCTTGGAATTTGGCTTGAATTGAAGTGTGAATTGAAATCGAAGTCAGAAGTCGGAAGATGACGGAAGTCATCGGAAATGAATGCCTGGAATGGCACGTGATGGGTGTCCATAGGAAACCTCCGGAGGACCAGAAGTTCAAGGACGGATGTTCCGGAAGGACCGGAGTATTGTCCGTATGGATGCGGACTTGAAGATCAAGGGGATTGAACACCGTTGATGGATAACCAACCGCCTCTACGGAGGACATTGTCGGAAGTTTCCCTTGATGAACAATGGAATCCCGTTGAGTTGGAGAACAAAAGGATTGCATAAGTAGATGTTTTTGGTGATTTTGTAAACTTAGCGCATAATTTCTTCAAGATGAAGATTGTGAGTCGGAGTACCGGAGGATAATGATGGATGCCGGTAAGCCGATGAATAACGGATTGCATCTGATTTGTCTGGGATGGAATAATTCCCTCGGAAGTTCCAGCGGAGGATCCATAACCGGAGAGTTCCGTGATCAGATACGTGGATGGAATGATGGTGAGTCATGTGAATCCAATCCGTTCGCCCAAGGATAAGTGGAATTTCCTATAGTCCAGAATATCATCCACTCGTCGTGGGCAACAAAAGTGAAAGCGTTGGAAGATGAAGAATGATTCCTCAGCGTATGAGCGCTTGGCGGAAGCCTTGCTTCTCATGCTGACAGAATCTGGAAATGAGCTCGGAGTTTGACCGGAAGTTGTGCGGAAGTTAGTTTCGCAGTAAGACTTGGTTCAGAGACTGGGAAGAGTCTTGAAAGAGCTCGATGGATACCCTGCGGAGGTACTAGGAAGGTAACCCAGTAACGACCGAGAGGTAGGCAATCGGAGACTCCAAGGAGTAATACGATGGCCGATGCGCGTGATTGGACTTGATGCGGAAATTGCTCTTGAGCGGAGGTTTGTCTTTCCCTTTAATCAACCGGAAGTTCTGAGGGTGGATCTCGGAAGTTCGGTGACACGATCGGAAGTAGAGAGCGTAAGGGTGAAGTCCAGCGTGGAAGTTGTCGTCATAAGGAATAGGAACCGGAAGTTAAAATCGGCTCCGTGGCGACACAAGGAAAACTTGGAGGATTACTCCGCAGTAATTGCTGTCCAGGATTTAATCAGCGTAGGTTTTTTGCGGAGAAAATCAGAAGTTATCGGAATTTTTAATAAACGCAGTAACGTATCCCCCTTTTTAGGTGGACGTCCCATCGTCTACTATCAATGCCGAAATCCAAGTTATTTTCTGGAGTAGACCAGAAAATCTTCGGTTACTTGATGTTAAAGCCTAGTACTGCTGTAGCCACTTTGGTGCAATGGTTATTCTCTTGACTTTGTCACGTGACAGGCCAAGAGAATCTTGGGTTTGATTCCCATCGCTGCCAATAGCGCCTGTACTGCTATTTTTTGGTTTGTTTTCAAGAAAACCGGAGGATGCTCGATCTGAGCACAGTGTAAGGATCCAGCCCGGTGTAAGGATCCAGCCCGCATACGCGGGCCGGATCAGTACATATTATGTAAATTGTCATAATTGTTCGCGGGAGTGCACGTGACGGGTAACTTTTATCCACCCTACGTTGCACTCCCAGAGGTCTATTGAATATAGTCTTTGGAATTGTTCAATTGGGTGTGATATCTTAGTTAAATCACCACCACCCTTATACTTTTTTGAACAACCTTTGCTCTCAACAGAGCACTATATTACAAGAAACCAAAAATCTTGAAATTTTCGTAACACGACAATTGAAAGACCAATCGAACGATGCCTAGCAACTCGAACATCGTAAACACGGAGGGGAGCGCTAGTAGTGGGCCTAAGCCAGGCCCTACCGCGAGCACGGGCACGACTGGATCGACGCAATTCGAATCCGCGCGGTCTAGCCCGATCTCCTCCCCACCACAAAATATTGCATCGTCGACTAATACTCGACTCAAGGTGCATACTGACGAGGACGGCACTGCGTACCTCGTAGACCCAGTATCTGGGCAGCGTTACGACGTATCTGACGATGAGTCGATACTCACGGACACGCCAGGGCGCGCCCGTGGTGCAGCCCACGCCCAGGGGCCTAGGAGTGAGACAGATAGTCAGTCCCCAGTAATGGAGGCTGATGCGCTGCCTAGCCCCCCAACAGGGGCTTTCGCCAGCACAGAGGATATGCTCATGGACTTGATTAATACAGTCCGTAGTGCCCCTTTGTCTGAAGACCAAGCCGAGCGGTACAACACATTGCGTGGAGTACTGTCGTTGAGCAGGAACGCTCTACTCACGACCACTGGGCTGGTATCAGGGCAACGCGCCCAAATCCGCGAACTGGCGGGTACTGTGCGCGATTTGCGGGACGATGTCGCATCTCGTATTGACGAGTTGAGCGACGCCGTGATTAACTCCGCCCACAAAATGGACACGGCCCTCGCCAACAACTTGCGTGTACTGCAAGCGACAGGGGCCACCGATGAGCAATTACGACAGCTCACTGCACTAGTACATCGCGGGCGTACTCGGCCTATGCCCGCGATAATAATGCCAGAAGTATCCGTAGACCAGCTCCCTGAGGCCCCCGAAATGGGTAACCTCAAACCCGCAGTGAATCGAGCACTGTCTCCCCCCAGGAAAGGCGAAACTCCTGATGAATTCTTTGCTCGAGGCGCGGCAGCTCTGGGGCGTAGGGTGAAAGCTACGGCCCAATTCGACAGCCAGTTCACCCACGCCCCTGAATTCGTACCTACGCCGATAATCAAGAATACGCGATTCGCAGGTAACGAAAGTGCGTCTAGCGCTGGACAACACGTAGGGCACCTGGGCGCTATACCAATAGCGCCCATGGGGCTCAATCAATCGGCCTCGGGATACGTGTTCTCACAAAACAATGCCGGAGCTGGAGCTAACGCCATCGACGCGTTCTTGGCTGAGCAAAGCGCGCAGATAAGTCGCGTAGTCCATCGCCAGCTGGGGCAGACCATGGAGGCTCCGCCCCGTGCCCCAAAACTTAAAGATCCTCCTATGTATCGAGGCGAAGATGACAACGAAGCATTTATGAAATGGCTTGGCCAGATCTGCACCTGGATGCAAGGATATTCATTGGGCGGCTCCAAGTACGACGCCAATCGCATCGTCTACTTGAAGACCGCCCTAGATTCGCATGCACTTGACTGGTTTAACTCGGAAGTGGAGCCGACTGACCGAGAGAGCGAGATTGAATATACGTTTGAGGCAATACTCATTGCCCTACACCGTAGATTCATCACCTCCGCCACTGCGATGCGCGCCATCAAAGAATACGAGTCCGTTCGTTACGACCCGATCCGCGGGGTTGAGTACTTGGCTAGTGAGCTGCTGCGCACTGGTAAAAAGATGAGGGAGCCGCCGACCGACTTCGATATACGACATCGGTTCATGCGGCTCCTCCCCGCTGACGTCCATAACAAGTTGATTGGGCGAGGCCTAACCGCAGTATACGCAGACTTGGGCACGCTCAAAAGCCATGCCCGAGCGTGGATAGAATCTCAGGAGCAGATGAGAGGCAGGGCAGCTACACCAGCTGCCCGCGAAGTGAGGGCGGGAACAACGCGCCCTCCACCAAGATCGGTCGCACGCCCACGTGCTAATTTCAGCTCTCCCTCTCCCACGACGAACGTGACGCGAGCTGCTCCCACTGCAGTGCGACCACCCGCTACCCCGGCCACGCCCCGGGTAACGTTCAATAACCGCCCAACGCAGGGCCCTGCTACCACCGCTGGGCCCGCGAATAGTGCAAGCAAGACGTGCTATGGGTGTGGCAGAATTGGGCACATTGCCAGTGACCCAATCTGCCCACGATACCAAGAGTCGGCCTCAACTCGTCCTCGGCCCGCTGCGCAATTGAGGTCCCAGCGGGTGCTGTCTAGCTATTCAGTAGACGACGACGCCGACCTAGACGAGGACTCAGAATTTGAGGACTTGGACCCTCATGTCGAGCTGAATGAGAATGATGCAGAAATGGGCTGGGGAGGAGCCCAATATGAGGCTGACGAACTCATTGACGACTACCCAGCCGATCATGACGACGAGGCAGAGACGCCCGTGGGCGAGGGCGACCCCAACGTCGCCCCCGATCTCATCGACCTCATGGACGAAGCAGAAACTTCGGAGGTGCGCGTAGGGGCGATGCGTCAGTATTATTCCATGCGCATCGAACACCCGCAACGCGCTGCACGTATATCGCCGGGTAGAAATACCCGCGTATTGATACTCGATATGGATCCTATAGTAATAGGAGTAGATGGAGGCGCATATCCGGAGTGGTCCGCAGAACGCGAAGCGCAGGATCGCGCCGAGCGTGGTACTGGGTGGGAACAGGAGTTTTCCACCCACGACGAGCTCCAAGCGGCAATGTTGTCTCACTATGGGACGATACCCACTACAGGGCCAGCCGTGCTTGAGGCCGAAGCCATCGAGCTCATAGGAGACGAGGAAAGGGCGATGACGGAATGGGAAGGGCTGATACAAACTCAGCCCACATTCATCCCTGGGTTCTCGGAAGTGCACTTGCGCTCCATGGCGATGGACCTTGAAGTCGAGACCGCAAGATTCGAGCGCATATTCGCCGACCTCCAACGTATACTTGGAGAGTTAGCTGGACTACTAGAACTAAGGACATCCGCTCAAGATCATATTCGGGCTCTTCGTGACCAAGCACCGGTGGCGCATTCCCGCGCCCCATGGATACTACATGCAGCAGCAGTCCGTAATCGTCGTGTACTCACATCGATTCGGATGAGCGTGCACATACTTGAGTATCGCTTGGTCCGTATACGGGCTACTCGAGTACAGCTCGAAGAAGAATTGACCAGACGAATGCTAGAGCGGGAGGAATACCAGCTGCTTCATGAAGCCAGCGAGGAATCCTCACCCTCTGAAGGTCGTCACGATGAGGGCAGCGATGCCCCTCCATCCCCAGAATCTCCTCCTCCAGTTTACCCTGGATCCCCACATGAGTCTGATGATTATTATTCATCGGACGAACAGCCGTTCTTATCTCGAGTCCCGGGATTCGATGAGGTGACTGAAGACCAATCACCGTCCCCCGAGTCCTCGATAGCGTTATCGGCGGCTCGCATATCTAGCCCGACGATGGACATGACTGGGCTAGACCCCGAACTCGACGAGGAAATTGGCGACGAAGGGCGCATTGAAGAAATTCACGCCCTATCGCAGCGAGTGGAGCATATATCCACCGTGAGACGACCCCGGGCCCTACCTTTACAGAAAGGCCCAGGGGAAGTAGGACTGATGGACCAGCCCTCACGCACGAGCAAAACTATCGCTTGTCTCTCGGCATTAATTACTATTGGGACTACGAAGGCCTACGCCCTGTTTGACTCGGGGAGTAACACCGACTCGGTTACTCCCGAATATGCAAACGCAGTGGGCGGAGTTCGCATTCCGTTGGAAGAGCAAGTTACTCTACAACTAGGGTGCGTCGGGAGCCGATCGAAGATTAGCTTTGGCACCCGACTACCCGTAGAATTTGGAGGAGTCAAGGGCCACGTATACTTCGACCAAGTAAACTTGGACAGATACGACGTGGTAATTGGCACCCCGTTCATGAACAAGCACGGCGTAGTGCTGGACTTTGGGAGCCGAGAAATCAGGTTCCCTCGGGGAAAAGCGATTACTGCGCTAACCACACTTGAGGAAGCATCACTAGTGGACGCGCGGAAGTCCATGACCAAAGGGAAGGAACGAGCCGATTGACTCCCCACGCAGGCGCGGGAAGGGCTACTACGGCGCAGCCCTCCCGCGACGGTGGAAGATGTGGAGGATAGCGGCGAGGGCACGACACGATTACTGTCATTGCCCTGCGATTGCCCCTATGTAATTATGCTCGAAAGTGAATGTAACGTTATACTTGGTCCTGTAAAGCCCCGACCGAGCCGACGCCCTACTGTGGAAGAAGTTGAGGACGAGTCTAACACCACCGCCCATCTTCCATCGCTTCCATGGGATCACCCAGCCATATTGATGTATGAGCATGAGGTAGATCCCGAGGTCAATGAAATATCATACCAGGAGTCCCAGCCGGACTATGACGATGACACCGACTACTTGACGTCCATCTCGTTCGGGCTGATTGGTAGCCCACCGGACGTATTCAAGGAGAATAAATGGCATCCATTAGCAGGGGCGATGCCTGGGCTGTTCGAATCCGCCCGGGTATCGACTCACTCTTCAAACACCCATATATCTAGTATGGGCGACATCGACAATCATGGGCTGTGCGACGAAGCCCTCGAAGAAGCGGTGAAAATACTAGCGCTAAGGAGTTCCCGAGTGGTCGAAGGATTGAAGCTGGCAACAGCCGACGATGACTCGAACACTCGGCTACACGAACTTAGGGCCCGATGGTTCGCTAAGTGCGCAGACTTAATGGGCCCTATACCGTTGGAACTCCCCCCACTACGAGAGATCAATCATGAGATCAATCTTATAGACGAGAACGCCCAGTATAACTTTCATCTACCTCGCTGCCCTGAGGCACTTCGCCCGGAATTACGGGCGAAGATACAGCGATACACCGATGCGGGATGGTGGGAACTAACCCCCGTCCCTCAAGCGGCTCCTCTGCTTTGCATACCCAAGAAGGATAACAAGCTACGCACGGTAGTTGACGCACGACAGCGCAACGATAACACGGTCAAAGATGTTACTCCATTCCCTGATCAAGATTCCATCCGTATGGATGTGGCGAGGGCGAAGCATCGGTCTAAGATTGACATGTCCGATGCGTATGAACAAGTACGCATACTGGACAGGGATATTTGGAAGACGGCCTTTGCCACTCCTTTTGGGACCGCATTGTCGCGAGTAATGCAGCAGGGCGATTGCAATGCGCCCGCCACATTTCAGCGGCTAATGACCTGGATATTCCGTGATGTGATTGGGGACTTCATCCATGTTTACCTGGATGACATATTCATATTCTCGGAGACCGTGGACGAACACGAGCGTCACCTAGACCTCGTGTTTACCAGACTCCGAGAGCAGAAGCTATTCCTTAGCAAGAAGAAGTGCGATCTATACTCGAAAGATATGGACTGCCTTGGTCATCGCATCGACGACCGAGGGCTTCATGTAGACAGCGACAAGACCTCGAAAGTATTGGACTGGCGGACTCCGCGGTCCCTTGTCGAGGTCCAGCGACTACTTGGATTAATCCAATACCTTTCTCATTTCCTCCCAGAGGTATCTCACTTCACATCGCCACTGGAAGGAATATGTCGGGGCGGACAATCGTTCGTTTGGCGCCCCTTTCACCAATTATGTCTCGAACGCATCAAGGCTATAGTACGCAAAACGCCTATACTACGGCCAATAGACCCAAAGAACCCTGATCCGATATGGGTCATCTGCGACGCCTCGGTAGTCGGGATAGGAGCAATGTATGGGCAAGGGCCGGATTGGAAAACCTGCCGCCCGGCGGGATTTTTATCCAAGAAATTCACCGCTGCCCAACGCTCCTATAAGACGTACGAACAAGAGGCACTGGCTATCATTGAATGCCTCCTGAAATGGGAAGACAAGTTGATTGGCCGCAAGATTACTATTGCGACTGACCATAAAGCCCTACTCGCGGTGAAGACTGCCGCTAGAAGTGGGCTTAATGGACGACTCATACGATGGGATGAATACCTATCCCGATTCGACTTCGAGATTGTTCATGTGGAGGGCGTACTTAACAAAGTCGCCGACTGCTTGTCCCGGTACTATGAGAATGACACGGGCGAAGACTTTTACGAGGACTTCGAGTACGTCACGGCGGACGCCCGATTAGACCCGGAGTTGGAATTCATGACCCGTGGACGTGAGGACGAGCTAAAGGGCGCTGATATCGCCCTCCTGGCTCGTCGAGTAACGGACCCGGTGGAAGCCCGAGTTATCGAAGCAGCTGAACTAGAGAAACACGCTGAGTCCATGGATAGCCGTGGATTCGACGCTTCAGCTATATCCCTCGAGGAGTCTTTGAGGTCCTCCAAGTTGGATCGCCCACTAATGGAGGGCGATACCAATTTCCTCGCTGCGGTCAAGGCGGGGTATGAAAAGGACTCCGTACTATCTAAAGTAGCCATCCGTCCCGAGGCGTATCCACAATTCGTGATGGATGGAGGCATCCTATACGCCCGCAACTTAGCTGGGCAATTGTGTTTAGCTATCCCGAGGAACGTTTTGTTAAACAACAAACGAAGACTTACGGAAATAGTAATCGACCAAGCACACAAAACCTTGGGCCACCTTGGGGACAAGCGCACGGCAGAGTATGTCAGGCGCTGGTACTGGTGGCCCAAGATGGGCGTAGAGATATCGGCTTTCTACAGTGGGTGTCAAGCATGCAAAATGTCCAAGGGCGATACACAGAGTCCTGCTGGGCTATTGCACTCGTTACCCATACCACGACACCCATGGGATTCGATAGGGATGGATTTCGTAGGGCCGTTTCCCAGTTGCTTGGGCTACAACTACATGCTGGTCGTTATATGCCGACTTACTAGCATGGTAGCCCTAACTCCAATGAAGGTTACCGACACTTCCTCCGATGTCGCGTGGTTCTTCGTTAGAGACATCGTTCGCCTTCACGGGGTACCATCAACGATAGTCTCGGACCGCGACGCCAAGTTCACTTCGAAATTTTGGCGCGAACTACATCGACTTACTGGCACGAAACTATTAATGTCTACCTCATTCCATCCTCAGACGGACGGAGTATCTGAACGGGCCATACGGAACGTTACACAGATACTCCGTACAACCGTGGATCCCACGCAACGCGACTGGGTATACCTAGTACCCATGATCGAGTTCGCTATCAACTCCAGTATCAGCGCGTCTACGGGATTCGCCCGTTCGAGCTGAACTACGGTTACGTGCCACGGATGGGTGGGATCGACCCCGAACCCACCGAGTTCCCAGGAGTCCCGTGAATTCGTCAACAAGGCACTAGCCAATATTGCCCTTGCCCATGATAACATCATAGAGGCAAGGGTACGCACGGCATTCCATGCCAATAAGGACCGACGGGTGGAAATTCCATACGATGTGGGGTCCTTGGTATATTTATCTACCAAGAACCTCAACCTTCCAAAGGGGCGAGCTCGCAAACTGGCCCCCAAATTCATAGGGCCTTATAAAATTATAAAGGCCCTACCTGAAACGTCCAACTATACGCTGGATCTTCCTGAGGAATTGAAACGCAGGAAGATACATCCGAATTTTCACGGGTCCTTGTTGCGGCCTCACGAGCCCAATGATGAATCAATATTTCCCAGCCGGGAGGCTCAACGGTTCTATGACTTTGGCGTCCCGGACGACCAAGAATGGCTCGTGGAAGAAATAGTTAAGCACAAATGGATAGGGAAGAGAGTGGAGCTGTGGGTGAAATGGACCGCGGGCGATTACACTTGGGAATCGCCCCGGGCAATGAATGAGCTACAGGCTCTCGACGAATACTTCGAGGCCCATGGCGTGTCGCGATGGCAGGATCTGCCAAAGTCGACAAACCCGTGACCGCGACTAGCCATCACCCATCACAGCACAAAGATCCACAAACATACGTCTTTTCTCTTCACTCATGTCTGACGAACCGCCGCAAGTCGTCATGTCCCCAGGGGGCGTCTACTACATACGCCCCTTGGTCGGAAGCAAATGGGAGGGTCCCCCTGGCGATAGGTTCTTTGTCAGGGCGCTCGACTGGCCCGACAACCTGCCCCTCCCCCGGATACGATGAATCGAGCGGCCGTCCCGACTCTGAAGGCAGCACGGACACCAATGCACGCGAGTCGCGCCGTCTCAAAGCCAAA
>JARJCV010000570.1:0-20474 GCA_029281435.1 Mycena haematopus
GGGCGGGCGGCCGCTCCCTGCCCAACCGCCTATGAAGATACAGCGCGGTAACAGCAGCGGGAGCGGGGGCGGGGTGCACGCGTGGGAGGCGGACGAGGGCGCGGTGGGGAGCACTGTTAAGCGGGTGAGGGAGCGGGAGCCGGCGCAGAGGAGGGTGAGTTATTTTTTCTTGTCTTCGTTATGCTCGTTCCTATATTCGTTCTCGTTCCTATACTCGTTCTCGTTCTCATTCTCATTCTCGTTCTCATTTTTTTTGTTCCTATACTCGTTCTCGTTCTGTACACATTCTCATACTCCTTCTCTCCTCATCCTCGTTCTTATACTCGTACTTATTCTTATACTCATTCTCATATTCATTTCCATTCTGATACTCGTTCTCGTTCTCATATTCATTCTCGTTGTACTCTCTCTCGTCCTCTTCACTTCTCTCCTTATACACTCTTCTCTCTTTTCTTCCTTGTACTCTGGCTAACGAACCACGCCTCACTCCAGGAAACGCCGCGCACGTGGATTGCGGAGCAGCTCGAGGCGACGAAGGGTGTCGACGCGACGCCGGAGGGGAGTTTGCAGGGGGAGGGGGGGAGGGCGAAGGAGGTGGAGCTGGAACCCGCTCAGCAGCGTGCGCAGGACGCGAAGCGAGATCGGACTTGAAGCTACAGCGGGACGCGCAGCAGTGGGAGCGAGAGCGCGACGCGGAGGAACGCGGCCGCGCGCGCGGGGCGGCGGTGCGCGCGCAGCTGGAGGAGGCGGCGGATCTGCGCGCGTTAGTGGATGCGTTCCGGGCGCGGCTCGAGGAGGTGGAGAGGCGGGTGGGGAGATGGAGGCGGTTGCAGCGGTTGCTGATAAGAAGGGTGATGGGTCTGGGTCGGCGAATACGACTTCGGTCTCGGGGGCGACGACTACTTCGGGCACGACTACGACGATTACGCAGCGCCTCGACCCTCGGCGGCTGCTTGCGCTCTTTGCCCAGGCGCCGGGTGCTGCTGGTAGGAACAAGAACGCGGGCGCGACCAAGAGCCCGCGGGAAGGAAGGGATGGAAGGGACGACTGGGTGGGCCCGACGACGCTCGGGGGGCTGCCGTCGTACGTGCTGCTCGTGGGGCTGGGGGTGTGTGCGGTGGTGTTGCGGGTGTTGGTGAGGAAGGGGTTGGGGTTGGGGCGGGGGCGGGGGCGGTGAGGAGGGGGGCTGGCGCCGCGTGATGATCCCAGTCCTCGTCTCTGGCTCCAAATGCCCACCTTGACGTTCGGTGCCGGCCATCGCACAGGGGGGGGCGCGTATATCCATGATTTATCCATCCGTCCCTCGTCCGTCTATCGATATCTACCAACTCGGATGACCAACCTCGCTATGTTCCTCCCCTCCCCTCCACATCCCGCACGTACATACACTCGCTCTGCCTCCCCCTGCTACTTACCTCCCCCTGCTACTTCCCTATACTTACCATACTGATTCGCTTCACGAGCCCTTCATGCGATGATTACTTATTGACGACAGTTACGATTGATTTACTTTACTTTACGACCTACGATCTGCACGATGCTTTGATATTCAGATATTCAGACATCCACACCGATACACCGAGCGGCGGGTTATATACCGGGTCTCTTGGATTTACTGCAAATGTACATTTTTTTTGTGGTGGGTAACAGGTTTTAGCACAACTGACTTGCGAGTAAGTATCTTTCGACTCGGCCTCGCGAGAACAAGGCCCCGTTAGGCTCCTGCCAAGGCTTGTCCGAAAAATAGGATTTTTCAGGGCCAAAACTGGCCTTTTCCTTGTCCGAAAATAGGATTTTTTAGGCCAAGAATTACAGATCCTTGTCCGCAGATAGGATTTTTGAGACCGGATTCTGTGATTTTCCCAGCCTGTGAGCCCAATGCGGTTTCATCAGAGATCGACCAAAAAAACTTACCGTGACCTTGAACCTCGGCAGGGTAGTTTTCAGCTACAATGAGCGCGAAATAGCTGAAATTTGGCTAAATTGCGCCGAAATGATATATTTTGGGGCATGGGACATGCGATTACCCTTGTCCGATATAGGATTTTTGAGGCCTGAAGGTCACCAAAACATAGGATTTTTTAGGCCAAATCGGCGGTTTCAAGCGGACAAGGCTTGGCGGGAGCTTCACGGGGCCTCGAGAACATCAGCGCCCACGGACTGCCGGTCCATAAATGGTAATAATCCGAAGATGATGCATGATGCCTCGCAGCCAACGATTCGACGAATCCCTGACGGAAGCTGTAGGACGGCGCAAAGACATCCAATGGCGCACCATTCCCCTGGTTGGGTTCAACTCGAGGCACTTGTTGACACTGACAAGGAACATCATTGGGTTTGATTCTCGGCTAATCGCCCGAGGACGACGAAGCTCGGCTTCCGCGAGCTGGTGCTTGGCGACCGAGTGCGCCAAGGCACCAGCGACTGAACTCACGTCCGACGGGGACTCAGTCCGAGTGGGTTTAGCCGAAATGCGACTCCCGAGTGGGAGCCCGAGTGTATTCAATAGGTACGTGTATAGGTATCGTAGAGTAGGAAGGGCGGTAATGTGGAACCGAGGAGATGAGGCAACTGAGGGACAAAACAGGGACTAAAAAAGAATCAAGTGAGTCTTGCATGCGATTATTGTCTGCGTACCAGGACAAGCAGGTAGTTCGTACAACGACAAGCAGTTCAAGTTCATGCAATGTGCATCCGTGAGAACCATCAATAATACCGATCCGTGCCTTGATACTATCATTGATACAATCTTTACAGATATGTGGTCGCGGCCCCTCGCGACAGCTCGCGACCCCTGGGGCCTTTACGAAGTCTCCTCAAACATCGGCTAGTGTAGGCTAGTGTCGTTGCGGTCGATCAGTCTGCAAGCGCCCATAACTTGTTCTCGTCCATCTCGATTCGAGGGTACCGGTTATGCCCTTCCCTAAACTTTTCAAACGGCGTCGAACGACCAGCGTCGTCCATGACACGCCCAAACCGCGCGTCGTCTCATCGAAATCACTGACAGTTCCCCTGCCGGAGATTCGCTATAGCACATCGATGCCCCACCTTATAATTCCTCAAAATGGCCTTCTCAATGGTGACAACGGGCCATATGATGGAAGCTCTGGCTTCGTGAATGGACTGCCCCCCGCTGGGAACAGCTACCTCAATGGCTCGATGCCGACCAATACAAAACTACTGCCACCAACCCCGTCGTCTCCACAAGTCAGCTCGGCACACACCGACGCCTCGGACAACATGGGAGACATGTGGCGTGGCGTCAATGATCGCTCCGCAACATATCCCAGACGGAAAAGATAATAAACAAAATCAGCGACACGACGAGTGCGTCCTATACATTTTTGCTTCACTTTAGATTTCTTGACGTGATACCCCCAGGCGGTGCTATCAATGCAGAGTCCTCCACAGACGGCGTCGTCGGTTTTGTTAAGGGCGTAATGGCAAACGAGACTGTCAAGGCAGTCGGCAACACAATCCTTGAAGGTGTTCCGGGCATCATGAGTGCTTTGGAAACTTTGACGGAAGTCCATCCGTTTCTCAAGGGTGCGTCTAATTATCTTGCCTACCGGCTGGCTAATTAGAGGATCTCTTAGCGGCATATCTGCCGTTCAAGCTCATTTACCATCAGTACGCCATTCGCCTAGCGCTTGCTCGCTAACTGAATTCTTTTAGGGAGACCCAACGTCGGGACAACGATCATAAACGGACTACTCTTTTTGGAAAGATCAAGGACGTCATGCTTGTTTTACTAGAGTATGTTTTCCTAGTTAATTGAGTCTAAAAACTAACAAATAAATAGGCTGAAAGACTTCAAAAAGGACGATACCCGTACCACTCCGGATAACAAGCCCGTACTCAGCCGCCTGGCTTCGTTATGCAAGGACATGAAGAAGGATATCGAGGATTGCTACAACGGTATGAATTATACGTAGTTCACGGATGACTCTCATTGAATTCCATTCAAAGTCCTCAACGCCCAGGAAAAGCGCTCCATCGGGATCAAATTCCTCAAGGCGACCGCCTGGAATAAAGAATTGGGCTCATACGCGTCTCGTTTCACGAATAGACGGGAGGAGCTTACGTTCGCTCTCAGCATGCGGACTGCCGTTACGATAGAGGAGATGAACTCGAAGTGCGTTTTCGATATTCATGAAAAATATCACGTTCTGACTTTGTATTTTTTGGGTATTGTAGTATGAAGATGTGCGCACAATCAATATTTTCCCCCTGCCCGACTGACTAGATCACCAAGAATGATGGAGATGTTTGCGACCATGCTGACGCCGCAGGAGCGGGACATGGGACGCTGGATTCAACAGAACGGTGGCGAGAAGGCCGTGCTAGGAGATGACAAAAAGTGCGCCGCAATGATCAAGTACGAGGCCTCAGTGGCTGCAAGTAGCGGCCCCGTCGGTCATGCAGATAAGGGACGGCCGGGGCCGGACGAGGATCCCAAGAAGAAGGAAGAAAAGGCCATCGCGGCCCTGCGAAAGGAATACCGCGAGGATATCGAGGGTATTATCCAGGAGAACTTCGAGAGCTATTCGAAGCGGTTTGAGATGGGCCTGGACGACTTGGGGAAAGACCTTGGGAATAAGATTCAACATCAGGGAGATCGGCTGATCAAGTACCTTCGAGGCGGCCCGCATCAGCGAATTAAGGACAAAGTGAGTTGTGCAGTTCCACGCCGGATTTCACGCAACTCATTCGGATTTTGTTAGATGGTATATCACGTCTGGAAAGACCAGGTCAGTTGTATTGTTTTCGCTCCATCGCTTTCTGATCCTCTCAGGGGTGGAAAGGGAGTGCGAAAACTCGGCCGCTGGTTCTTGCGCTACGCGACTACTTCGTAGAGCGGATCGAGCACAGCAAGCTGCCCCCAGCGTCCAAAGACGTTGCGCAGAAACAACGACCAATCTCATCGGTTCCGACGGTTCGGAAAGACGAAGACGAAGACGACGACGACGACGATCCTGAGACTGACATTTCTGTGCCTTTACCGGATAGTTGGATGTCCGCATACCTCCAGGTCAAGCGTTTACGGTATCTCGAACGTATGTTACATCACCCACCAGCGCACTCCGCTCACACTTCGTTTTCTAGAGGCGCTGGATCCGGACTCTTCCGGGTTCACCACAATATCTGAGATCAACGCTTTCACGCGTGCACGTCCCGAAGATTGGAGGTAAGTTCCATCTCGCACGGCGAAACGACAATTGAGTGCAGATAATAGCTTTACCCGCTGGATTTCGTACTGGGCAGTTGGCTGGCAAATTTATGCGACGAAGTACTGCGTCGAAATCGAGGAACTGTTCGGGCAGATGAATCTCTTGAAAAGCGAGATCGCGGTGAAGATGCCGGGCAATACGTGCTATGTCAACGACTACATCGAAGGCTGTTGGCAGCATGTTACAGCCCTAACGTCGAGTATTGAACGGTACACTGGGGAGTCGTGGCTGGAGGAGAAGTTCTCGGGGTACATCGAGTCGCAAGAGGCTATTCTGAAGGAACGTTTGGGGAAAATTCAATACGATATCGACGCCATAGAAACGGTCTCTTTACTCCTCCGTGGAGACCGCATTGAAGGGGTATGTGCCAGTTATTGATCAAGTTTGTGCTAATGAATTTTAGTCGATCTTCACCCTGCTGGTGTTGCTGATGAGGAGACATCTCGCCAAGATGCACCTCTGTCTGAAACAAGAGATCGACTCGAGGGAGCTATATGACGACATGGATACCGTTACCTGGGTCGTAGACGCTGTATGGTTCCGATTCGTTGACCTGAAAGGTGCTTGGTTTCTTGATCTCATTTGTTGAAAGAGTTGAACGTGGCGCAGAACAATTCCAACATCAAGAAATTGTCGATCTGAAACTGATATTTGAATGGCTTTCTTGCGGACTGGTGCGCTCTTGATTTTTTGAGTCTTAGCATTCGACGTTGACGCTTCACTGCAACGTACAGTTCAAGAATTACTGGAAATGGGACAACTGGCTTCAGCCGAAATATTTCATGGAAAATGATATGACGGTTTGGACCAGCGATACCATTCGCGCGTTGGACCCATCCGAGCTGGTTGGCATCTTGGCGTACACGGACACACCTGGATCAAAATCAGACGATTCTTCTCCTGATACACCTTCCAGGTAGATTTGCTACGACTTCAATGTTCCTTCTAACTTGGGTCTCAAAAGTGTCGTTGTCGCGACCGAAAGCGCTGCTAATGAGGGTACACCGACCGTGGTCCCAGCAAGGTTAATGACTTCTGATTTCGCTGCAGCTTGAATTGAATTCGTTGACAGTGCGGTTCCAGCCGTAGAAGCTCTTTCTACCGACAAGATTACGGAGGGTGAATCGAAGTAACAAAATTCCATTGCTTCGACGACCGAGCTGACGGATATTCTGCAGTCCCGTGTCATCCAAGCCTTCCGAAGCTGAGATGTCTATGTGCGACAAATGATCTTGTGTGACCGTCTTCATGCTCACCTTTACAACGTAGCACGGGCACGTGGTACGGATGGCATTCGACCGAACTCAAAATCCGTTTCTCTCCATGGTATCTTTCAAAGTACAGTGTGGACAAAGAGAGCCAGAGTCCGAATCCGTAACAAAAATATCCGGAGATGGGGTGAATCATCTTCTTCTCGCTCCTCCCGCAGAAGCTGAATCTTTTTAGTCCGGTGCGAATGGAAACGCCTTCACCCTCAGTGGTACCATGAATTCTGCGGGTGATCAGCCTGTCGGGAGCCTATCCCTGAACTTCGAGCGTATCTATACTGAAGACGGTACCTGGATTCAGTATAAACGGCACATTTAACCCTGATCGGGGGTTCATGACCGGGACATTTGAACGCGCTATAGCTAGTGGATCCTTTCTGTTCAAGAAGGTCCCCACGTCTGCCATCATGTGCGCGCGGCCCATGGATCCTGAGCTGAACACCAAGCAATTGTGGTCTTTTGCGTTGAACGCCGTCGTTGGTGACCTCAGACGGAAGAAGCCCACTTCATCGTACATACGCGAACGCATGACGACATGCGTCGTCTCTTCGAGTTCATGTACAAGGATAATCGCGACCTTTTGACCAAACCCGAAGAAAAAGCCCAGTACTCGAAGCTTCTCAAGAAGTTTTCGGTTGAAGAAACGGCGGAGCTGAACAAATTGTACAGCTGGTATGTGCTAGACTCTTATTTATATGTCCCGACACTAACAATCAATGTTTAGGTATCTTCGGGCCGGTGACCTCCAACCGTGAGCATTCCACAGAATTCAGAATTCGCTTCCAATTTATTAACTCGCTTGCGCAGGAATGGGTATTCGTGCGACGGTTGTGGTGGTTCCCTTATTCGATCTCGAATTGTCTGCCTGGACTGCATGAGCACAGACAGTCCCGACCGAACCGTCGACTTCTGCTCCAAACCCGAATGCATCGCTTCGGAAAGTATTCCCCAGCGGACTGATGTCCAACACCGCCCATCTCATCTTATGGTGCGCTTCCGGGATCTCCTCCTCCTCAAAGATTATTTTGCGGTCAAACAGCGAGCGGGATATACCCTCAACTTTGCTCGTGATCTTTACAAAGACCGACAGATGACCCCAGTACCCTGCCCTTGCCTGCTTCACCCATTGTGGACAATTCGGCTTCCTCGGAGGCCAAGGTCAATGGAGTCAATGGAGAAGCTGTCACCACCCCGATCGTCGATGACGCTCCAACACCGATTCCGATTCCAGTCAATACCCAGAAATCGGCGACGCTTGACCTTCCGGCATTGGACACCGCTGTGTTACCAACGACGGCACCCGATCCAGGGACCCCGGGCTCTAAATCTGGCCTAAACTTGTTGTCGGCCGCAGTCACGCCTGTAGAGACAACCCAAGTTGAAGACCAGACATTAAACTGTGTGGTATGTCATGAACGCATCGTTGCGCCGTGCTGGAGTTGTGTAACTTGCTACAATAGTAAGTGAAAACCTTTCACCATCCCCGATACGAGCTCTTACACTCGTCCGTCGGTTCGTAGACACCTGGGTATGCGATTCTTGCGACAAGGTTACAAACGAGCTGGCTCCGTGGGATTACCAAAAGCTGTATCGTTCTCAAGTGGAAGAAATGGGCGGCAAAGACGATGGATCCGCACACACTGTTTTACACAGTATGGTTCGAGTCGTGCGTGTTGTACAGGGAATTAAATCGGACGGAATCGACGCCGCCGCCGCCGACTCGGAGCAACACGGACAATGGGAGCAAATTGAGAATCGGATCCAGGAACTGGTCACTGCGCGCTTCGAGGCGGTCAATAATCATGTCGATAAACGGCTGGACGAACTGGAGGCGAAGCTGTCGACTGTGTCGACCGGCCTTGTTAATATCGAGCGCTTGCTGAACTTGATCGCGGGGCAGCCGAGGTCGTAGTTGAATTACTTATACTTCTTGCTGGATTCGCTGAAAAGGACGTCGAATACAGTAGTCCTCTCTTTTCCGGTAACTCCAACGAATCTTTTCCTATCTTTTCGTTCTTCGTTAACAGCCTGGTGGACCCATAAAGTCTAGCGTGAGCTGACTCTTTGCTTATTCTGCGAGAGCGCCGGGTGGCCCATCAATTTGACAATTGTACGTCAAAGAGCAGAGAAACCTCGACTCTTTCTCCGAAAGTGAGCTGTCACAGCTTGGTCACAGCCACGATTCATTGTCACACTGTGACACAACTGGTTCCTGCCGTTTGGTGGATTCGCTGAAAAAGGCGTCGAATAGTCCTCTCTTGCCCCGATAACTCCGGCGAATCTTTGCGTTCTTCGTTATCAGCCTCTGCCTAGTGGACCCATAAAGTCTAGTGCCAGACTAGCTTTAGGAGCCAGCCAAGACCAGCCACTGTTCGGCGATGTATCTCCCTCGGACCCCTCTTGATCTAGGCATGCAATCCTGCTCATCCAGTGCCACCACAATCTCCGGTGACGCCTTTCCTCGATGAGCGCACCGCAAAATAACGATCTGGAAGAGTCCGATTCCGCCTCAACATGTTCTTCAGCGACACGTTTGTCGGCTGGCGCGACACCGCCGTGGCTCTCGTTTCGATGTCTTCCGACCGTACCCCTGCTATACCGAAATATTTTCAAATGCGCCATAGCGTACTTCGTCGCATCCCTCTTTACGTTCTCTCCGTATCTTTCAGGCTTAATCCACAACTTTCCGGCCTATGGAGATGCTGAGCACCGTCCGACTGCTATTGGGTATTTGGCTGCAACAGTGTTCGTTGATTTATACTAAGATTCGTCGCGATAATAAAATACTCCACCTCCAGCGCAGTCCATTTCAACCCCGCAAAAACAATGGGCGGGATGATCGAGGCAGATCTATACTGTTTTGTTGCCGTGGTGTACTCGACGTTCATATGTCTCTCCTCAATGACCATCTTCTGGTGGCTTGAAACGAAGCCGGGACCGGTGTGGGAGTTGGTTGCCAATACCCTGGTGATCGTGTGGATTGGTGTCAGTATGAGCGTCGTGGCGTGGATGAAGGTCTGGATGGCAAACCCATCCTTCAACGTTGGTGAGCAACTGCCTGTCTCCCTCTTTGACCTTACTTACCAGCAGTGGAGCATGTACCATGACGTCTATCATCATCTTTGTCGTGTCCGTCGTTGTTCGGCCCTTCTATCGTTGTCAGCTAACTCCACCGTAGCCTTGTCAAGGAAGGCGATCTTGGGACGCTTTCCCTGGTATCATTTACCGTACTCTGCGGCTCGGCCACTTCGAACCTTGTTTGCTACGCCATCTGGCCACTTTGCCGCATCTGCTCTGCAGGCGAACATGACTACGACTCTAGACTCGTTCGCCACGCTCCTGGAGTTGGTCACGCATGTATTTCTTCACGAAGAGGGCCTGCACCAACCGAGCTACGAGCGTCTCGCAAAGGCCGTGGCGGATCACCAGAGCAGTTTCACGAGCCTCAAGAAAACTTGAAAGAGGCGCAGACTGAGTGGATTGTAGGGTGCGGAGGTGCGTCTGGGCGTGTTGGTCGCGCATATGAAGATGCGGTGGACAGCATAAATCGACTGGGCAGCATCTGAATGGCCTCCGTGGAGGGACGCGCCTGCAGTACGACCTCACGCAGTCAACTGCGATGAGCCAATCCAAAAAAGCGTCGACGAATGCCGAATCCAATGACCGAGATCCCGAGCCCTCGACCGGGAAGGCGACCACGGAGTTCGGGGATTTGTTTGACGACTTGCGCCCGCCCTTGAAAGAGCTGTCGGTGAGTGCTGCCAGTCGTTAAAGTGCGGTGTTCCTAGTCCTTTTGCAGACAACCTGTACGTCGTCTCTCCTGCGGATGCGGCAAGCTTTTCTGAAGTCCCAGCGCGGTGGTGAGCGGTATGCCTTTGAGCAACACGAGTTCTTTGAAATTGTTGATGGCATCGAGCGTGCCTTGCTGCAATTTGAGAGCACTTCCAACGATGCAATTCTACGGTTGTACCGCCGCACCGCTGGCTCGGATTTCTCGGGGGCCAGTGCAGAGAACATCGGAGCTCAAGGCAGCACACAGAATGAATATGTTTTTGTGGTCTACTTGTATGTTACGTATTCTCCAACTGAATTCCCGTTGACATTGTATGCAGCTTTATTTTCACGCTTCAAGAGTTTGCGACGGAGCTAGTATCTCTTGTCGACGCGATGGGCCGGATATATGGCCTTGAGCAAACACGGGCAAATCGTGCTCGTTGGTGGACTCGTATGCTTCGCTGGTCGCACAAGAACCCGAGAGCTAGGACAAGCACCGGTTCTTCCCGGCGACTCGGCGTACCCAAAACCTCGGGGTTGCAGCGGCGGTTATGTGAGTATACGTATTCTCGCAGTGGGATTTCCTCTTACTTCTTCTTCCAGCAAAAATCATGGTCCCGGTGCACCGCCGTACGCATCCTTCATTCCCGAAGGTACGCCCGCACGCACCGGATACCATTCAGACGCCGGCTTGGGATCGCCTTACATGGGCCGGAAAGAACAAGCAGCGCTTGTGGACAATCGGAAGGCGACTCGCAGAGAACGACATGAAGTATGCTTTCAAGGCTGGGATGGCCACTGCACTTTTGGCGGCTCCAGCTTTCTTTGATACGACGCGTCCCATTTTTCTGGGTCTGTGGGGCCACTGGGCGTTAATTTCGGTGCAGTTCATTAACTCCGCATGGAGTGTGTAACTGAGCCCTGATGCAGTTCTTGGTCGTAATTTCACCGACTATTGGAGCAGTGCGTAACTCTTGGTGCTACTTTCCTGAGACCGCTGGCTGATTGCGGTCGCAGACAAATTTTTTGAGTCTCCATCGTGTTCTTGGAACAGTGTATGCGACTTTCATCCTTTTTTAGACATTGTTCTCAGATATGGGGTCTGTAGATTTGGAGCATCCGTTGCGGCCGTTGTGTATACCCTGTTCCCATACAACGCCATCGTCCCTTTCTCTCTTTGGGTTCTGTTTTTCCATCCCTTGTTTCTACTACAACAGCTCTGCATCCCGTTTCGTGCTTCTGACATACAATCTGACTTGTCTGTATTGGTAGGTCACCATTCTCTGTGTTAGAAACTTTGCGTCTCAATTTCCGCGACACAGTTATAGTCTGCGCGGGCCAAGAGGTGTCGCCCGTTAACGTGGGCATCCGGCGGGCAATAGCTGTTACGGTCGGTGTGGTTTGGGCTGCGTTAGTGTCAAGATTCTGGTGGCCAGCGGAGGCCCGACGGGAATGAGCAAGGCACTCGGCGAGTTCAGTGAATTCTCTGCCGACTTGATTGACCGCTAATATCAGTATGTAGGTTTTGTCTAAATATTGGCTGGCTGTACACCCGCCTGGTGGCGTCGAATTCATATTCTCCGAATTCGAGGGAGGTGGCGGAGGAGTATGGTGGACCGGAAAGCGAAACGCACGCCCCCTCGCTGGAACATGCAAGGCTCACCAGCTCCATAAAGGAGTTTATGGCCATGTGCGTCGTGCTCGCTGGTTTGAATGCTCTATTTCAACACGATAATTTGTAGGGAGTTGCATTTGCAGATCAAGCTGATCGAATTGAATAGGACTCCTTGACCAGGCCCAACATGAACCGCGTCTCAAGGGGCCTTTTCCTGTGCAGCTCTATCGAAGCGTCTTGACAAGTTTACAGACAATTCTGGATAAGCTGCATAGCATGCGGTGCGTCACCACACGAGAAGAATGGTAAGCCCCATGATGGTTCCATTGCGTCAGAACTGACGACTGGAATAGGTATACTGTGCGCCATTTCAATTCGTTTGCCTTGCTTGCACGAATTGCGCCACTCACTGTTGGCTAGTCCGTTCGACAGGAATTTATCCTTCCCGTCAAATAAAGAGCGCCGCGAGATGGTCGGGAATATAATCCTTAGCTTCTCGACTCTGGCCTCGGCTTTCCACTTGAAAGCACCCTACCGCCGTATCTGCCTTCCCCGGAAGCATCGCGGCAGCGTTTAGTGTGTTCTCGCTGAGATTAGCCTTCATAGAAGCTTATAGTTCTTAGGTCGCGGCTATCCGTACGTTGGACGTTGTGCGAAATCGTGAGGTCAAAGGGTCCCGCCAGCTCCTCTTTTTCGCCTATGCGCTCGCGATGAAAGGTGTGACGGTCGAGTTGGAAACCCTAGGGCGCACATTGCAAACTGCATTCGGCGTCATCGGGCAGACGCCAGAGGAATTTGAAGCTCTTTTTGTAGAACGACCGAATCATTCCGTAACTTCCGTTTGAATTGTCGGCTTATTTCTTTTACCTCTCTTTCCTTCATTACCGCAAGATCACTAATATAGAACATGATAGAAATCCCTTCTCTCTTTTCTCTGAAAGCCGTGAATTTGGCCTTTTTCCCGGTTCGTTTATTCTACAGCACTCGATCGCAATTCAGCAGTCGCACCGAAAAGGGCAAAATTCCATTGCAGGTACGTAGGTATATTCCGGCGCGGCAGGTAAGTACAAAGTTGAATGGAAAGGTGCCATATCAGGCTGCCTATCACACGGTTCGAAAAAAGTCCAATTAGAGCGGAAAATGATCACAAAAAAACGAACACGTACAGTTTCTCCCCGATACAACTAGGCATGCACCGACGGGAGTCGCAGCTCAGAACGATAATCGCTCGTAACAAGCATCTGCTCAATCTTGGCATGGGAAAGCGATCAAGAGGGGCATGATTAAAGGTAGTAGCATTTAAATTCTCCGGGCTGGAGACCTTTCGGCATATAATAATCATGATAAACACGACGACTACTGAGCTAAGCTTGGACTACTCAGCCAAATTGCGCAAGGTCTCGCGCATTTGGTCCTCTCTCGCTGATTCGCCTTTCATCTGCTGGTCCGGGAGAAATACCTCGTCGATGCCGTCAGGGTTATAGTGCTCCCAAACCCCCCTCTCCAACTGCGTCGCGGCCAGGAAGTCGTACCAATGGGCGTCACGACGCGGTACGTATTCGACGCCAAGGGGCTCACCCTGCTCCTCCGTCAAAATTCGCTCCAGTTCCATGCGCACGCTCATGTCCCCGCGGTGATCTTTGGGAAGCTCTCTGCCGTACCTACGCTCGTACCAGCGAGCACCCTCCTCGTTCACCCCTTTGCTCTCGGGAGAAAGAGAATCGACAGGGCCATCGGCGTTGAGCAAGTTGCTAGACATCGTCGTCGACGTAAAGTGACTGACGGTCACACGTCACCAATCTCTGTAACAGACGACGACGGTGCCAAACAAAAGCAGCCCGTGGTCCGACCTGGTCGATGACCAGGATATCTTCTTCATGCTCTGGGTTATTGAGAAGTTGCTGTGATTTTCCTTCGAACTCAAAGTAACCACTCAGGCTAACCAGTGGCACAATGCTGCTATCACTGAACAGTCAACGCACCTTGAATGCAGCACCAACTTGCTGCCAGACTTGTCGGGCAGCCGAGAAGTTCCAGTTCTTCAGCACTCTTGGCCCATGTACGAGAGTCTTTTATGGTCCGTCAGTAACTCACCTGCTCATGGGCGCGCGTACTCTTACTACCGTTCGCCTCCGGAAAGATATCCCTACGCTGGGTCCGTTCGTCTCCGTATTAACTTGGACGGTGCGCCTGACAGTGGCCTTCTTCTTCCAAACTGGACACTTGCAGATCCTCTGCCTCAAGTTGTACTCGATGATACGCCGGCTTGCTTGAACAAGTACTGAGCGAGGGGCTAGGAAATGTCGAAAGCTCTTCCAGGATCGCAAATACCTAAAGCAAACTCTGCGCGCGCGGGCATAATATTCCACTCAATGATCTTCCGCCTGAACAGCCGTTTTCGATCCCAAGGACACAAAGAACTGCGGCTCACGATCGTGGGTAGCAACGTTCATGGACCATAGACTCTTTTGCTCTTCATCTCCGCACTATCCCTTCAGAGGTACCTTCTCAAAGCACGTTCTGAGCCATCGTCTAAGGGGAACCGATGAGCTGGGGTTATTCTCGTGCGCTTTGAGCTATCACATGCCGGTCGTCAAATTTGTTGAGCATATCGTTGGTGTCGAAGCTGGAGACCACTGGCGGATCGTCTAGCCGAAGGATGGAGAACTACTGTCTTTCATAGGACGTGACCCTTGGGAGGAGCACACCCTCGGCGGATGCCCTTCGCCTCATTTGGATACTTGGTCCTCTTCAGAAGTCACCCTTCCTGTTCTATCCTTTACCGACTACTTTGGCCCTGTGCAGTCTCTCCAGAACCACACCCGCCGTCAGGCCATCACAAATCAGAAGGCACGCTTCGTTTAACTCTCTCGTTCTCGCCTTCGCCTTCCGGGCTGTATCTGACACCCTTCGCCAAGTTTTCTATGCTGTCGATTTTGCTCTTACGAAGACGACACAACTCATTGTTGGTGCGCCCATGGCTGTCTTCATGTGTAATAGGTCACAAGCCTTCTCTCGGTCGCTGTCCAGTGAGTAGCGTCCCTCCATAGATACATACCGATCTATTCAAGGTTCGTAGAGATCACAGAACGCAGCCTTGTTGCTGGCGTGACACGGGTCAAGTCCTAGTGCGGGAGAGAGTACCCAATCTCTGTTGCCCCTCCGTCCTCGCCTCGTACGATCGCTTGCTTGCGTATGTACACGTCCGTCGTTCCGGAACCCGAAGTGGAGTTTGGACTGGATTAGAGGTATTCTTGTTATCGCGGGCGGACATGGAAATCCGAACACCGGCGCGGCGCCTTCCAGACCTCCCTTCCGAGATATTAGCTATGCTATCCTCACTTCCGCGAAGGAAGACTCGTAAGTTCATACCCCGGATGGCTTGTCGGCGATGATCGATGCATGGATGGCTACCCGGCGCTAGCTAGGATTACCCCGACTCAGCCGAAGTAGTTCTCGAACAGTGATTGACGTACGTTGGAGATGAACTGTACCTCTGGACAAGATGTCGCCAGGGTTGATACTAAGTTTATTGACTGCAGCGTCCAAGTCCGTCACGAGGACATAAACTCTACTGGGGTGCTTGTAAAGGTGTGTGGAATTGTACATACATGGCTAAGAGCTCTCTGCATTCAGAAAACGTCTCGTCGCAAGGTCTAGAACAAGCGCAAGGGGAATTAACAGGTGTTTTATTGTATGATCAAGATCCTGCGCCAGCTTACGCGAATTTTGTCGTGGGTCGTGGCTTCCGGGCTGCGCTTCCGCGCGATGGTGTAGGACAGGCCTATCCCATCTACTGGCTGAGCGCACCCTGAGAGACACTAAACACAAACTAAAATTATTAGCCCGTGATCAATTGAATCAGGAGGGACGAACGCTTGTCCCAATCGCAAGAACGCTCGCAACATCGAGGTGCGTCGTTGAATTCGTGGTGGCCGTTCGTTACATACATACAGACCTCCATCCTCGGATTTCGGATGCCGGAACGGCCTTTAGTTTTGGCAATCGCAGAGTCTTAAATTCTCCGCTGTACGCAAGAGCCTGTCCGATCGGAGGCAAAAGAAGAGCCACTTCAACCATCCGTATTCCTGCTCGCACTAATTCGGATGCAAACCTATACCAGCTAGGTTAGCTTATGATTTTACTGAGCCCATGGCCATTTATGATACGACTATGATATAGGAAGGGTGCGTTTGCGTTTAGGTGCGGGTGTACGGGTGGTGGGTGGCTTCGTTTCCGCGCATTACATTTGGGTCTTGAGAAATTAACCGCGTCTGTGAATTAGGGTGTGTCGAAATTAACGAATCAACGTCTACAGGGGTTGAAGGAAGACCTCTGGGAGTCGGATTGAGATTGGGTGGGTGGTTTCTGCACGCTGGCGCACGGGAGTACAAGGCCGACACTTGTTTCGTCGATTTTACGCCGAAGATATTATTCTGTGCCGGCCTTGGTACTGACTGGAAGAACAACCGGTTAGCTCCTCGTGTAACATTCGTGGGCAGCTCAAAAACTCAGCGCGACGGGCCGGAGCGTCAGAACGAAGGGCTGAACTCTGCGAACGGGAAGCGAAGTGACATTGACCCTTGGATCGAAATAAATTGTCAGTCATTCATGCGATGGCAGCGTTCCAGCTACTTACACATGGACTAATCTATCGGTCGCGTTCGCGGTGTGTTTCTCGCTCCGGTTTAACTTGCGGTATTCCATGAACTACCTGCAGGAATTTCAGATTAAAATGATCATTTATAGATATCCACATCGAAGGCGCGATTCTGGGCCGAATAACATCTCGCAAGCAAAAACACGGAAAGGGAAAGGAAAGAGAATGAACTCCAAGTTCTGCCAGCTGCTTTGAATTTACTGACACCAGCAGCCTGAGGTTCAGAAACAGATCGTTAAGAAATTTCTAAACCATTTCCATGCATCCGAGCTCCAAGTGAGTCCGAGAACCCCGCGGCGTACCTCTTATTCATATTAATATAAGGGAAGAAAACAAGCGAGTCTTGGACACACGTACATTGAACAGTGGACGGAAAACGGTGTACTTGATTTATCAGGTATGAGGCAAAGATGACGGACTGTTAGTACAAGGGATGATGATCGATTCAAGAGGAGATGGACTCGCAAACGCCTGAATTGAAACAATGTGCCCCAGTAGAAGTGGACTTCGCCGAAAACGACGCAAAAATGTGCACCGAGTCTCGTACCTCACCGGACAGCAGGTGGGCGGCCAGCCACTGGCAGGCACTACACTGGCTGTGTCGCTCAGGCACAAGGTGTGAGTAATAAGGCAACTGATATCCGCGATGCTTGCAGCTGATCTGTGATGGATTCGACGCGATTCGACTGAATTCGAGAACCCTTCCTCGGTTTAATATTCAATATTCTTAGAATCCTTGGATTATTGTCAGAATAGCATAGGATAGCATGAGTAGAATAGGTTCATTTCTGATCTAGGAATAGGATACAATGGATGAATGGAAGGCGCAAAGAAAGAAGAGTAGTATGTAATGTACATCTGGAATGAATCACCACATGTAGGTGCACTTCGAAGGTGTCCGGTACATCTCCTAGGACGAAAAAGAAAAGAAAGTCCGGTGTTCAAGGTGCTGTGTAATGTCGAGATCATGGTGTACAGTAGTAGCCTAAGTGACGCGTGAAGGGTCGACTAAGCATTTAGTTAGCCTTGGCGTATCTGTATCAAGTTGATGTTATCGCGGTGGACGTGTGACGGTGCCCTCTTTTCAATTTGATTCATCGCTCAGCCCTTAGTCTGTATATCGTAGGGAAAAGTGATAAATAAATCTGCAGCCACCCTGTCGCAGGAGAATGGGCATGTCGTTCAACACGAGACTTCCGACTTCCAGTGACTCCTCTGCGCAACGACGCCGTCAGGTTCCCGGCTGTGTAGGTTGGGCTTGAATCACGAGTAAATGAAAGATCAATACAGGGGCACGGTCGGGGTACCAAGTCCTCCGCGTCCACGTATATAATCACTTGCCCGAAGTGGACGGCGCTTCTTTCTCTCCATTGCAACGGGTGTTCTGTTGTGACAGACAGCAACAGAAAAGATGAACAGATCCGAGTTTCGATATGGCCCTGCGGCTGTGATCCGACGCAAAAGGTAAAGAACATAAGGAAATATTTATTCCAAGTTGAACTTGCAGAATGACAGCGTGCGAATATTGATGACGTGCGCTTGAAACTCCGCCCTTCCATCTTGCTTTTTCCCTTTACCTCACTCAGTCGGAGTACTTCGGGAGGAATCTTGTCTGGCATCTCTAAGGAGAAATTTTGTCTGTCAAGCAAACAGTGTGGCGCCTTGTCTGTCCAACAAACATCTGCATTCTCCGTTCCCGTTATTCCAAGTTTCTTTTCGAGTCAACTTCGAGTCGATATGATCCCGGCGCTCGCAGGGGCATTAATCGCGGCCTTGACGCCAACCAAGAGGGGCAAATGCACTAGGTAGGATCTCTGGAATCTCTGGGACTGGTATTCGGGTCATTAGCAATCCAAACCCTCCTTCGAAGTTCCACATCCGCGCGGTGGATGAGGCTTTCCTCGGAGCGACTTACCTAAAGATACGACGCAATGTGTATCAGCTGGTGCAGATTCTGGGTGGCCGGTGTGCTGTGCATCGATGAACCACGGAATGAACCGGGGCAACAGTCGAAAGGGATCCAGTGGTCTCCACGCGACTTGGATCCATCCATCTTGGCCGCAAACATCAAGTCCGAGTCCTCTGGAATGACACTACTGCTTCGCTTCGATTATAAATTAACGCCGTCGCCACAAGGGACACCCACATCTCCATTTGCTACGATCTTGGATCTGCTCATATCCAGTTTCGCTAGTCGACTTGCCTTTTTCTGGGGGCCTTGTTTGTTGATTTATGTTCTATAACCTTTTGCCCGATATCTGACGCGCCAGCTAAAAGCCGCATGACGGTTTTCGCTCGTTTTCCACCACAGCCTCGTTTTCTATCGCTTTCCTCTCCTCCCGTTGTTTCGTTTTCCTTCCCCACACATACAGTCATCGCCCATGTCCCCCGAGCCGCAGCAGCCTGAGAGGTGAGCCTACGACGGTTCGATTACCTCGTTGGGGTCCGTCCGACTGACACGTCCGTGCTTCCAGCGCCACGCCGCCTCCACCGTATGTCATTCGTTTTCTTTCCGAGAAAAACATTGCATTTATGCATCTTTCTTTCCGTCATTCCAGTGCCTCCCCGCCTGTAACTAACCACGATGGAAACAAGAACAACAATAATTCCGCTAATAACACCCCGAGCAACGACTCTCCGCGCAACGAGCTGAAGCGCAAGACCCCGCCGATGGCGTCGCTGGAGCCAGACACACCCGTCGATCGCAAGCCCATCATCCTGCCGCCGGGAGCACAAATACCCGTGGGCGAATATGAGACGGGCCGGGTCATCTGCGAGGTCTGCGGTGGCGGTGTATCCTTCCGCGACGATACAGGCGGCGCGTTCACACTCAAGCACTGGGAGGCGCATCGGTTGACGTGGTAAGGATCCCTTCCGACTTCCCCCGAACTTTCTCGACTCAAAGCTGAGGCTGACGTGCTTGCGCAGTGGACAACAACACCCTGGCCAGCATCCGCCAGCGCACCCCAATGCGACTCCCAACGCTGTCACCCTCTCCGTCTATACGCCCCCCAACTCCACTTCGTCCTCCGATCCGAATGCACACCTCGGCAGCATGTACGCTTCGCAAAACGGACCCCCTCTGAAGCGCCGACGCGCCAAACGCACCGAAGAAGAGCGCATCGAGTATCTTCGCGCGGACGTCCACGTCGCGCAGTTCGAGGCGTACCGCGTCTTGTGCGCAAGTTGTGATAAGTGGATCCGGCTCCGGCCCAACTCGACTTACTGCAGCATTCCGTGGGACGCGCATCGCAAGAGCTGTTTGGCGAAGAAGAGGTGCGTTTTTCACACTGCCGCGTGGATGTTTGGATTCGGATTCTTTGGGTTCGCCATATGCGCCACTCAAACAAGTTGCTTGCGGTGACATTTTAATTGGAATTAAATGTCGCCCGAGTTTAGGTGACACCGACACACGGTTGACAGCGATGTTTACGCCTCCCTTCTTTTTAAAAATCCTCTTTTCCCTATTGCCTATTCTCCGCCGAGCTGGAGATTCATCTCTCTGTTTCGTGCTTTCAGCTCATCTCGTTTTCGTCTTATCTTTCCTCTTTTCATTCAGTTGTTTTTGAAGTGGAAGCTAACAATGCACTGGAACAGCAACGCCAAGAATGTGTATGCGCTTGAGGAGAGAAATGCTGCGTTCGCCAAGGACTCGGATGTGCGCAAGTTTGACGCGGAGAGGATTCTCTGTGGGATGTGCGATAAGTACGTTTTATTGTTCTCTTCCTTCCTTCCTCTGTTATTCCTCGGCTGCACTCTCTTCACTTGTTGTCTTGTTCGGGCTATATCCATCCGCCTAGATTTTGTTCTCTTCCATGTTCGTTTCCAATCTCCATTTTCCTAATTGCTTCCTCCATTCCATTTCTCCTTGAATGCTAACTTCGCACTTTTCAGATGGCTTAGTATCCCCGTCGACGACCACCCCG
>JARJCV010000571.1:0-20464 GCA_029281435.1 Mycena haematopus
TGGCACGCTTCACTGGCGCTTTTGAGTCTCTCGGGCTTATTGAAATCACCGGAGGATAAGGCCGCAGGCGGCAGGTGCCGAACCTTTGGTTAGTATTACAGGGGCATTTCTATGTAATTAGATTTTACTGTACTTACTGTATTCGAATGGCTTGCAGGGTCACATCACGCCCACTCAGAGACGAGCGTGATGTGACCCTATCGTCCTCCTTGCGTATTTTCCATCATTTCCTAAGTTCCTTGCTCATGGCGGGCGACGCCATTCCATTCGATCCAGTGCTGCTCGCCGAAGTCACACAGGAAGCACCGAAGCGGAGCACAGAAGTGTCGGCGACAGCGTGTATCAGACACGCCGTTCGCGTAGCGCAGCTGTTACCATGACTGCAGTCGCGTCTATGTACTTATCTGCCAGCACAAGCGAGCCACGTCACGAGAAACCTAGCTGTAAGTTTTTGAAAAGCTCTAATCCTTGCTGCTCGACCGGCTCTTCCTGTTAGGACGCATGTAAAGTGGAAAGCGCCTCTCGTGGACGTCTGCTTTCGTCCAGCACTCAACCCTCTAAAATAATGCAAATCTGGAGCGACTCCGTGCAGTTCAGGTCAACACCGGTGCGTGTATGTCCACGGTTACTTGAGTTCTGGCTTAATTCACCACCGTCTTCAAGTTCCCACCTCCTCTACCCATTCAGAGAAGTCCGCAATCTTCTGCACATCCTGCGGCCTACGCCGCCGAAGAACAGCATGGATCCAACGCCCCCGCAACGTCGTATGTCATTGTACCTCCACGTAGTCATCGACCGCCTTTCGCCGTTGTCCAGATCTGTCGCGATGCGTACGCAATATCGCACACACGAGGACAAACGAGAAACAAGTATGGCAATCACAACGACGTCCATACACTTTCTTCCGCCGCGCTGTGCTGCCGATCGCGCCGTAAAGTGGATCGCTGGGAGATGAGGCACAGCCAAGAGCAACTTGGTCATGGAGGACAAGACGGGATGGTGGAGGAGTGGGAGTGGGTGCGCCAGAAGCTGATGCAGGCGGCGGGGGAGTTTCGCGAGTGACGTCCCAATTGGCTTGACAGTCTGTATACGTGGTGTTTCTTTTCATCCTTACTTCGCGCGACGGTTGTAAACTGATTCACAGAAGTGCGACTATCACGAAGGCGCTGGTATACGAGAGCGGCCTCACACCCTGGTTTTACGAGTAAGCGGTGCGAAGATCATAACACCTTTTTCTTACATATTGCAGACCCAGTCCTCTGTATGGGTGAGACTCAATAAATGTATGTTATGCACACTGAGCCTCGCTTATTATTCATTTTGTTAACTGCTTTATCTCGCAGTGTCACGGATTTTTCCTGTGGTGCATTTCCTCTCGCTGGGATACCAATACTGCACACACTCGGTCTACACTCTCCGACAGCACGTAGAGTGAAATCTGGATGGAAGCATCCGAGAACAGTCGGTATCTTTATATAAAAATGTGGTTCGATTGATTGCTCGATTGCTCGCATCCTCGTATCATCTTGGTATTCATTTCATAGACTACACAAACTGGCCGACTTCGTACGCGACGCGACATGGGTGCAGCTCAAGGACCGTATCCCTCGAGCCGTAGGTCACTGAGAGCCACCGCGTCGTCGTTCTGGGCTATGCAGTGCATCGTCTCAAGTGAGCTACTTTTCGGTTCGAGGTGTTATTTATCTACAGATAACTCAAGCCCGCGGAGCTGCACCCGTACTTTGTCGCGCTCGAAGACATCGCTTTTATCACGAAGATATTCTCTCACATGCACGACCGCGCCCGTGTCCCGGAGTTTTTGGGTCCCTGTTCAGCCAAGCCACCAGCCGTCCGCATACAGTGCCATACACACGGAGGCAGAAGCCTGGCCTACCCCCGTCGCCTTTGTCATCCCTTTGTTGTCCCTTCAATAACTTATAGTAGCACAGCAATTATTCGGATTAAGTGTACGAGTGAAATATCTAAATACACTGTTCGACTTTCAGAGTTCTGGAGGACGATCAGAGTAAGTAGTTTTCATAGTACTTTTTATGTTCGGACGATTAAAATCAACCCAAGTGGCAGCCCCCATGTTTCTTGAATTTTTTTGCTGTGTGACAGTGTCTCAGTTAAGAGGAAAAAGGTTTGTCTGGCTGAGATTATCCTGAGCTGAAGGGGAGGAGGCATCCTAGAAGGGAACTCAGAGATGTCAGTATCTGAATTTCTATTGCAGTCGGGCGACTCGGGCTAGCAAGCTGAGCCAAATACTCAGAGCACCGCCACCGTGGTTAGTGAACTTGCGTCGAGACAACTTTGAGGCGGTGCATTCAACACTGAGACAAATACTTTGGCACCGCCACCGTGGATAGCGAACTTGCGTCGAGACAACTTTTGAGGCAGTGCAATTGACTACACAAGGACAAACAAGCACAGCACATTACCGCTTTAGGTCGAGTGATGGTTAACGAAATTCTTGTAAGGAGCCAAACCTAAAGGTTCGGCAAATCAGATTTGTTGTGGGACTCGTGAAAGTAGGTGACTCAGCGACGGCCGTGACGGATAGGGCGGCTACCACCCTATCTATGGTGCCATCTGCTATATACAACTCTTGGCTTCACACCCCGGGCTGACTACGGGACTACATAGTTCATGGTCCTCTGCTCATGTGCTACATTCATCACAATGCCATCACTTACTACCGGCTCAGCGGACTGGTTTGCGTATCGTCCGACGTCATCGTCTTCGCCAGTTCAAGGACTCTACCCTCCAGAAACTGCGGCATTCACTCATCGGAGGAATACCAAGGGAAAAACCCTAATAATATCGATGACCTGACTCCGGCTTCAGTTCCTCCAGTAATTTCCTGGTAGCAGCTGATTGTGAACATCCCCACTTTGTTGCGAGACAGACGCTTTCTACCCCCACCTGACACTCCGCGGATCTCAGAACGCTCACAAGGTTAGCCTCCTGCCTTCATCCGAAGTATCTCTCGCGTTGAGCCTCGTTGAGCAATCACTTTCCCTACCAACCTCGATATCACAAGGAAACAGCAACAATAGCCTTGCATCTGAGGTATAAAAGTGCTATGGTTCGTTCACTTCGGCAGCGAGTCGAAGAACCATGCTTCTGTCCTATTTCGCGTCGACAGTTGTCGCGCTTATCAGCTCTGCCACCTTAGCCAACTCCCTTGGAACGACATGCTCAACTCCCCTCGGAGCGGGCACGTATGTCCAGCCATCTTACTTCTCGATATTCTCTTACACATTCCCCAGTGCCGCTGCGTCAGACCCTTTCTGGATGCAAAACATCAAGCATCAGGGCATTTCCGCATTCAATTCAAACCGGGTTCCTACCAGGTCTTCCGTAACGTGAAAGACTTTGGAGCGAAGGTGCTTTGACACGCACATGTTTTGAGAGTTCCTCGATTGAAATTTATTCTCTTAAGGTGACGGGGTTACAGATGACTCTGCAGCCATCAAGTCCGTCAGCGTGGTCTGAATAGTAATACGAGGAGCTGACTGTGCCAACAGTGCTGCAATCTCGTCGGGAAGCAGATGTGGAGGAGGATCATGCGGGTCCTCGACGTAAGTGCCCAACTGCAATTTTGTTTCGTTGTCTTATTCTGTTGCAGAGTGACCCCGGCCGTTGTATACTTCCCCAGCGGGTAAGTCATCCACCAATGCAAAGGAAAGACTGAAAATAATGCTGAATACAGAACATACCTCGTTGGATCATCAATTGTCGCTTATTATTATACGCAGTGCGTGCTCCTTCTCGGCCTATTTGCGTTCATAGTCTAAAAAAGCAATCAAGACTGATCGGAGATGCGCGGAATCCACCGACATTGTTAGCTGCAGCTAGCTTCTCGATATTGCTGTTATCGGTGAGACTTGACTTGCTGCCGGTTATCTGCGCTGTTCTTATAATTTCATTAGACGTCGATCCTTATATTCCGGGCGGAAATGGCGCACAATGGTATACCAACCAGAACAACTTGTAAGCTTCTTTCAGGTATGATATCCAACGCTGCTCTAACCGGTAGACAGCTTCAGAAGTGTGCGCAACTTCGTCATTGACGTCACTCGGTGAGCAGACACACTTCAAGACCGGCATAATCTTAATATTTCTTGTAGTGTGCCGGCCACGAGTTCTCAAGGAACTGGAATCCACTGGCAAGTCGCCCCAGGTATGGTGGACTCGACTATTTTATAAATTCAATCAACCAAACCAAAAAAAAACAGGCGACGTCTTTGATGAATATCGTCTTCCATATGAGTACGGCATCCAATACTGCTCATCAGGGCATTTGGATGGAGAACGGAAGGTAATCAACTGCTCACTTGCTGCGAAACATCACTCAACTGGATCCTAGTGGCGGATTCATGGGAGATTTGGTATTCAACGGAGGTAAATTTTTCGTGATCTACTTTTATCGGATCTGACATTCGACTCCAGGGAAATTCGGGCTGTGGGTCGGAAACCAACAGTCAGTTCCAGAAAGTCGCAATAGAGCTTCGAGTCTGATGCCCTTGCAGATTTACTGTTCGCAACATCACGGTCAACAATGCCCAAACTGCTGTCTTTGGGAGTTGGAACTGGGTAACCCGCTTCGTCCACGGATGATTACATCCCCGCTAATCATCCGCTCAGGGCTGGACATTCCAGGGAGTGACAATCAATAACTGTCAAGTACGTGGTTGAACTGTATTTCATCGGCCCCTTAACCAATGGGTTGCAGGTTGGTTTCGATCTGAGTACTGGCGGAGGCCAGAGTGCCCAGACTGTTGGTGCCGAAGCAATTATTGATGCTACCGTGTCGAATACCCCAATTTTTGTTCGGTCGTCGACGGCCAGCAACGGAAAGCTTGGAGGAGCCCTTGTCCTGAACAATATACACCTCACCAACGTTCCGACCGCAGTTGGCGTCGTTGGCGGTGCTGTTGTTCTTAACGGTGGAACCACGACAATTGCTTCCTGGGGCCAAGGAGACGTTTTCAAAGGGACGAGTGCCAGCGGGACATTCACACAAGGCAACATTCCAGCCGCGAACAAACCCTCTGCCCTGCTCGACAGCTCCGGCAGAATTTTCGGGAGAACTCACCCGCAGTACGCAGCCTATGCAGTCAGCCAGTTCGTTAGCGTCCGAGACCAGGGCGCCAAGGGAGATGGGAAAACCGACGACACCGCAGCTCTCAAAGCAATTTTTGCCGCTGTATGCTCTAATCTCGGCCATTTTCATCATTTTTTGACCGGTTTTTCATAGTATGCCGGCTGTAAAATCATTTTCTTCGACGCAGGCACGTACGTCGTCACGAGCACGCTCCAGATTCCGGCCGGAACCCAGATCGTGGGTGAGGCATGGTCGGTCATCGCAGGAAAGGGGTCCGCTTTCCAGAATATCAACAGCCCAATCCCTGTCGTCCAAGTTGGCGCTTCAGGTTCCTCAGGGATCTTGGAGATTTCCGATATTATATTTTCAACCATCGGTCCTACTCCAGGCGCAATCGTGGTCGAGTGGAATGTGAAGCAGTCGAGTCAGGGATCTGCTGGACTGTGGGATTCGCACATCCGCCTCGGCGGAGCCGCCGGGACAAATCTGCAAGCTTCCAACTGTCCTTCCAGCGGCAGCGGTGGTACCGCCAATTGCATGGCTGCTTTCGCCGGGCTCCATTTGACCGCGACGTCCAGTGCTTATCTTGAGGTGTGTTGATCATCTTGTAATATTCGATTCGCTGCTTAAATCCGCGAAGGGTCTCTGGGTTTGGCTCGCAGACCATGACCTGGATTCGAGCGGTCAAACGCAAATCTCTCTTTACTCGGGGCGTGGTATCCTGTCACAGTCGGCAGGCCCAGTATGGATGATTGGCACGGCTGCAGAGCATCATACATTGTACCAATTCGCTCTCTGTGAGTCCGGGAGCTGCGTTCTTTTCTTTCGCAGCGTCTGAGCAGTATTCTTTAGTAAACGCTGCGACCCACTACCTGGGGCTTATCCAGACAGAGACGGTGAGTTCCCCGCCAACTGCTATCTGGGCATGGACTCATTGTGCTCGTTAGCCGTACTACCAACCTTCTCCAGCGCCCCCTGCGCCCTTCACCGTTAACTCGGCGTTCTCGGATCCTACTAATTGGTCAGGTATCGCAGCCGCATGGGCCCTCAGAGTAACAACATCGACGGATATTATTGTGTTCGGCGCTGGCTTCTACAGCTTCTTCTCGGTGAGCATCCTGAAAACGGGCCTGAATAATGCGGTTAACTGAATTCTTCCTAGAATTACGCAACAACCTGCGAGACGCCGGAGAACTGCCAATCGCAACTTGTCACCATTGATTCGACCTCCTCAGTCCACATCTACAGTTTATCTACCGTGGGCACGACCTTCCAACTCTCAGTGAACCAAGCGGGGGTGATCAACCAATCCAGCAACCAGAATGGATTCGCAGCAACCGTCACTTCTTGGAGTCAGTCGTAAATGTAAATAAATGCGCAAATTTTCTCTGGTTTTCTGTACATGACGAGTCGGCTTGCATAGCTTTGCATTTTGTATTACTGTATTGCACATATACGACGGCTGAATGAATTTCTTGAATCAGCAATCCGCGACACGATACCAAGAGGTTGATGGCGGAGTTTCAAGATGAAGATCACGTGTATGATGTTCAACTTGTTGCACACAAACTTCGACAATTTCAAAGCCTCTGCTTGAAGTTGAAGCATGTTCAGTGTCTCTAGACTTGAACTTATCAAACTCGTTCCTGGTTCCGTTCGAACGCATGTTTAGTTCCTCGGTGTGTCCATGATTCGCATTGTTCTCGGTCTCGGTAACAACTCACCGTAGGAGATCAGCACGGCTCCTGGTGCGGGGGACCCGACTGTCTGGAACGCAACCGTGTATGCCTTACAAAAAGCGCTCGCCCTTGAGAATCGGCGCGACAAATTTGGAGAGATCACAGTGAGTACGTCGTGTGGAAGTCTGGGCTTCTTCTCAACTCAGGATGACCGCAGACACAGCTTCAAGAGCTTGCCGATGAGACTTTCAGATTCACGATGCCGATTTATCCTCAGAAAGCTGCCCTCCATCTTTTTGTAGAAAGGGTAGGTCTGGAGCTTCGAGCAGCTCAAACAAGGAATAAAATTTCCAGAGTATGGATGACTTGCCTGAATTCTTCGGTTCGTGCCGCGAAAACACTGAGCTTCTTCACCATCTGCAGCGTTATGCTGCGTGCTATGTGGCGTACAAAGCCGGCTATTTCTCTGACACGCTTGGAGGCAACACGGTGAGTTGACAATCTGCAGTACTTACGGTTGTAACAAAAATATCTCAACCACTGTTCTCAGACGAAAATCTTGCCACGTATTAAAATCTTGCCGCCCAAATTGAGACTGGAAACAGAAACCGTCGCCCCAGGAAGCTCTCGATCCAAGTCGATGGGTCTGTCCGAGAGCGGACTGACAGTCATAAAGGCATTTCTTGCAGGATGCCATCCGCCGATGTCGCATCTCCTTGAGAATTTTCGACGTGCACACATTACAGGCGAAATTCATCTTCAGGGCTTGGCTCGGTGGACTAAAGAGGAACTTAGAGAATACCTGATGTCAAGTGGGATTACGAAAACGTTACTGGAGGTAGAAGCGATCGTGGAAGCGTTTGTTCGAAAGAAATATGTAGGGTAGCTGTTCTCGTATGTCTGTTATGTTCCATTAGCCAAATCGGCCAGCCGTAGAGTGCGAGATATTGCTTTAACATGGAACTACTTGGCACCTACTGATGACAAGGAGAAGGATCCCTTACTTATATTGGATCATTTGCAAAGCTCATAAAAAGAGACAGGACGCGCTCATCCAGGAATTGATTTATCGTGGAACTGCGAGCCTGTTCATGTAACTTGGCGGTGTGGTGTAGCCGCGTATACGAGTCTCAACATCATGGCCGCATTTGGATAGGGGTATGTCGGACGCGTCAATGAGTGTCAACAACACGTGTCTATATTTAGCACACTTGTTTGTGTACGACCATGTCTTCGACTCTGAAACGCACGTATTCGCGCGCCAACCGCACCTCTTTACCGGCCTTACCGACCTCTTCCCCGTCCTCGACTTTGTCTTCCTCCCCCGTACCTAGTCAGAAGCGCAAGCGACCCCTCGAAGAGCGTCTCGAAAACTTTCTCGCACCCGCACAGAAACAGGCGCGAATCTCGCTCGAGAGCTTCATCGACAAGCCAAAGATTAAGGCTAAGCAGACCGAGAGGCCCAAGCAGAAAGCAAAGACCTTCACGCAACTCCACTTCGTTACCGACCAGACTACTCTGCGCACATGTTCGCTCTGTGCTTTGTCGTACATCAAGGGCGCACCGGACGACGAAGCGCTCCACAAGGCCCACTGCGCCAGGGTCCAGAAGGGTATGGAATGGGGTAGAGAAGAGGAAAAGGAACTTCTCAAAGCGGGCGTGGTGGAGGTGGCCTCCGGAGTAAAGCTCAAGAACGGGACCAAGGGCAGGGTAATTTGCTTCAGAGCAGATGCCGGTGGCAAAATTGGATCGAAGGTACATCCATCTATCCATTCTCCATCTCAACAAGTCCTGATTATTTCCCAGTTATCTACCCTTCTCAGCACCATCAACATCGCTCTATCTGCTCCGCCGCTTACGCCCTCCATTCTGCCAGCGTCCAAAGTGTATTTGTTCCTCACTCCATCGCTCACGACGACTTTGCGGGAGAAGATTGTCGGTTGTGTCATCGCGCAACAGATATCGACCGCGATGGCCATTGCAACGCCCGCTGAATGCATTTCCGCCTGTGAACCAGATCCTTCATCCTGCGACGCTCCATCGCCTACCCCAACATCGAAACTTGTCTCTGTTGACACCAACTCCGGCATCTTCTGCCACCCCGCTCCCCTCCCTACGCCGCTGGGAATCCCGCGGCTATTTGTTTCGTCGACGCACCGGCGCCAAGGAGTGGCGAGCAAATTGCTTTCGGCTGCAGCGGAGACGTTTATATACGGATGCCCATTGGATCCGCGCAAGGGCCAGGTCGCATTTACGCAGCCGACAGGCGACGGGAGTGCTGTGATGCATCGGTGGGGTGGAGGCGGTGTGCGAATATATGAAGAGTAGGCTGGAGGCGTCGTGTTGCTTCATTTATGTTTCCATAAGGTGTATCCGCGCCATTCGTGCGTGTCAGGAATCGTCAATGTACCATAGTATTTCCAGGGCGATAGAACGCAACGCCACAATTAGCAGACAAGCCAGGACGAAACAGAGTGCTATGATGAGGAAGAAATCGCGAGCTGTGTGACGAATGAGCGTGGTTTGCGCCACGAATGGGCGATACACACAGATCCCATTTTCGTTAACAATGTGCCGCCTCTTCTTCCGCCGTACTATACGTACGCGTCTCAGCCGTCTTTCGCCTTCGAGGGGATAATTTGCGCGCCAGTTTGTGTGTCCAAGATACGGGACAATTCTGCGAGGAAGTGGTGCGTCGGCGGCGGTCCTCCAGGGCACTATGGGCGGCGAATCCGACTCTGTATCATCACCAGATGCCCAAAGAGCTTCATCGACGATGTTCGTCGAGGTGGAAGTGGTCGGGGCGAGTAAATGAAGGGCAGAGCTGGAACTAGATTCTGTCGACATGGCTGTGGTCAGCCCACCTCCAGCAGGCCACAAGCAAGCCTCACTGGCGAGCTGGGGTTGGTGGGGAATGTGGCGGTGTCCTTGATCTTGATTCACGTGCAGTTTGGCCAATCCAAGAAATTCAAAGACGACTCCGGAGTTGTTCGCAAGACATACCAAGCAAAATTTTACGATGTTTTTACTATTTTAGAATTTACAGTACTCCAGGTATCTCTATCGTCTCATACGTCTGTATAACATCGTCCACTTCGAGCTCGTCAAAACCTGTCAAGTTCAGCCCGCACTCGGTGCCTTTCCGTAGCTCTGTTACATCCTTCTTGAAATGCCGCATGGTTTCGAAGGATCCTGAAGAGAAGTATAAACAAAACGTCATAGAGCGCTCGCAGTCTGGATATACCTTCAAAGATAACATCGCCTTTCCTCACGACTCTGGCCTGTTTGTTCTTCTCTACCAGTCCGTTTACAACGCGGGCCCCGGCTACCGTCTTGAGTTTCTTGCCCTTGACAGTGATCTGGAACAGCTGCAGGACTTTTGCTTCACCTTGGACCCGAGACTCGGTCGTAGTAGGGAGCAGGGCGATGACCTGAGTCTTGACATCCTCCATCAACCGATATATGATATCGCTCCTGATGATGGGTACGCTATTTTGGGAGGCTAGCAACTCAACTGCGCGGCTGGCAGGGACCGAAAACCCCACAATCGTAGCTAAAATCAAATGCCAGTCAGCGCTGCAGTCGAGAAGAGAGACGGTCTTTCTTACCTCCAACTGCTTTAGCCATCATCACGTCCGATTCCAGGATCGCACCAACGTTCGATGAGATGACTTTGCTCACAGCCAAATGGTTACCAATCCCCTGCAAAGCACCCTCGACTGCCTCAGCACTGCCACTGACGTCTGCTTTAATCAAGAGTCGCAGTTCCTTTGGCCCAGCAGGCTCTTCGTCCTTGGGCTTGACCGGCTCGGCCTCCAGTCCGGCAGCCTCAGCATCTACCTCCGCCTGCCGACGGTCTCGCTCCTGCTGTCTATTGGCATTGATAGCTTCAAGGTCCACCAAGGAAGCCTCGATGTCAACCTTGCGTTGACGATTGACGATTGCCCTCTTGATTTCCGACTCAGTACCTTGCAGAACCTCGTCTCCAGCATTCGGAAGGGACTTCCACCCGGATACCGTAACAGCCATACCCGGAGAGGCAGTCTTGACTATCTTGCCATTGGAATCGTGCATTAGCCGGACTTTAGCGTGATGAAGGCCGCTAAGAATGTGGGATCCTGGCTTGAGGCAGCCGCGTAGAACCAGAACAGTAGCAATCGAACTAGAAAAAAGGTAAATATCATGCGAAACCCATTGTAGTGAAAATCCTTACCCGAGACCTTTAACGACTTTGGATTCGAGGACATAGCCAAACACGTTCCCTTCTGGTTCTGCACGCAAATCTTGAATCTCAGAGATCAGAGATATCGTCTCCACAAGGTCGGGCAGGCCCTTCCCCGTCAAGCCGGAGACTTCTACGGAAGGAATATCGCCTCCAAATTCCTCGAGATGAATATCTTCGACCAGCAAAGCTTTCTGCAGTGCATCCTTAAAATCATAGTTAAGCACTGCGTAGAATCGGGAAGGAACAGCATACGACATCGCATCCCGGCTTGTCGATTTTATTGATTGCCACCACTACCCCAACCTTCTCGCGGTCTTTCTTGATCAGCTCTATGACCTCTCGTGTCTGCGGCATGACCCCATCGTCTGCCGCTACGACGAGGACAATGATATCTGTCACCTGAGCACCACGCGCGCGCATAGCGGAGAACGCAGCGTGCCCCGGCGTATCGAGGAAAGTGATGGATTGCGGACCGCTCGTTGAAGAGACTGGGACAGAAAAGGCACCAATGTGTTGGGTGATACCACCGACTTCACCTGCTGCTACAGAGGAAGACCGGAGACTGTCGAGGAGCGTGGTTTTTCCGTGATCAACGTGGCCCATGATAGTGACAACTGGCGGCCGGTTTGGCAGCGTATCGGGGTTTGGATGAGGAGAGCTGTAGAGTGGCGTTAGACGACAAACTAAGAAGAATACAGATAGCGCACGGAGGGAATATATCAAACGCAGCCTCGTCATCCACGGTCGGCTTGCGCCCAAATTCTTCGGCCAGAAGGACGGCGTAGTCGGAAGTCAAGACTGGCGACAGGGCTCATTAATGGGGTAGAAACCGAACAAACCTCACGACAGACCATAGTCAAAAGATGCTTGTGCCCCCATGCCGGCCTCGAACATTTTATCCTGCAGGTCCTCTGTAATTTGAATCAGCTGACAATTAACGGACACGCAGGAAAATTTCCATGCCTAGACGGACGCTGAGTAGTCTTGCCAGATGTCCTACTGAGACGGTGCTTGGTATGTAAACGTCCTCATTGACGCTTTTTTCTACGTAGGTCCGAACTTTCTTGGGTTTAGGCGCGTTTGTTTTGGTTTCCATGACCAGTCTAGGTGGTTCAGCTTTCAATAACGAGCCACGTTCCTTGAAAGCATTTTTGGGGCGGTGCTGCTTATCGGTGGACCCAGTTTCGGGTAGCGTAGTAATTTCGGGTGTTGCAGCAATGAGAATGTCCTCGGGAGTGATTGCAAATGCGGCGGCAGATTGAGTCTGAGTTTGCGTCGGCGTCGACGTCTGCGTCTGCACCCGGGGCCGTGGCTCCCGCGACTGGAAAGAGGTGGAAGGCCTTACGGTACCCATTTGCGTTCGCGCCCATCTCTCCTTGCCCTCCAACACTTGTGGATCAAGGTGCGGGGCCATGTCACGTTGAAGCTGATCGGTGGGAGGAGGGACACTACGCGCCGATCTCTCCTTGGGCTCCGACCCCTGTGGATCAAGGTGCGGCGCCAGGTCAAGTTGAGGGTCAGTGGGACGAGCGGTGGTTGCAGTATGTAGCGGGGAGGGTGGGTCGGGAGGTTCGTGGCCGGCTCTGGTTGAAATTTGAGGGACCAACTTGTCTATCGTGTCAAGTACCGCGGCAGAATCAACTGGAGGTGCAGAGTGAGAAGGAGCGAGCTGCGGCGGTCTCCACCTGAGATGGTCCGGGAGTTTATGGGACGGGGACTCTGATGGCTGTGACATTGACCATTGCCCGGCTGACGCACGCAACGTCGGGGTTGGTGCTGAACCCCCTATCGGCCCACTCGCTGATTGAGATTCGCTGCTGGATTCTGAGCGCACCGCCCATTTAGGTCGAACATCATTATTATCGGAATGCCATGCATCGTGAGTGCCTTCGGCCGAGGTGGGCGACTGAGAATTAAGAGATGGCCATCGAGGGCGCGCAGTGGCTGCAGGGGGCGCTCTACGTTTAGACCATGATTCCGCGATAGGTTTTGGCGATGAGGCTACCGGGGAGGGTGCCGACCAGCTCGGAGCTGGCGCTACATGAGAGGGTTCCGGCGCCGGAGGGATTGGTCGCGCCCATTTACTGGTGGCTGACAATCTAGTTCCCCACTTTCCTTCCGGTGGTGGTGGTGGATCAGAATTCAATGGATGTGGTGCGGGAGAATTTGCAGAAAAAGGTGCGTTGGAACTAGGGCCAGCCTGAGGGGAGCCCTCCGATACAGGCTTGGGTCTGGCCCATTTACTGCGAGCTAGAGCAATAGAATGGTCCACCGGCGGGGCAAGATCACTAGGTAGGGATTCGGGCTATTGCGGAGGTTGAAGACGACATACCATTAAAAGAGTTCAACAACTAACCTTTGGTTTGGCTGCGGTTGCTGCAGAACGAACTGAGCATCGGCGCCGGACAGTAGTCCTCACCAAGAGCATCTACCAAAGTTTTCGACGCTACGTCAGGTGACAACCTCACAAGACCAATCTGGGCAATACCTGTCATGATAGGGATAGGCCGGCAAGCGGCGGGGCACAAACAGAAAAGGCAGTGGTTGCATACTTATTCTGAGAGGTTTTCATTTCAACTTAGTAGCAGGGACTGTGTAATCAGAGAATATTTCCCGAAGAACCAAAATAGCTTGAGTCAAGATATATACATGTTGGGAAGACTCGTCACCAACCTGCGGTTGGTTCCTCGTCTTCCCTTATTTTCTACTGGGCAAAGTAGCAGCGATCATTCAACCGGAGAAAGGTGGACCGGACCGGACCGGGGCCGTCCGATTTACATAAGCCAAAGTGTGGACATTCTCGATAGTCCCCCCTTTGGAAACCCCCCAAATAGGCACATACAGAACAAGTTCTGTTTGTGAACCTGAAGCTATTTGGAAGCTAATGCTCTAAATTATTCAAAATCATTGGACGGTGTATGATACAGCTAGCGACGGACTCGTTAGAACATCACAACGACTTCGCCTTATTAGTGTGGTCCAGAATGATTTCCTTAGCACCAATAGTGCCTGTTCTTCCACCAACACCAAAAGTCAAACTGATATTGCCAAGGTCCTGCGTAGGTCGTTCCAAAATCGTCCAGCTTCGATTGTCCTGTTTTTTCAAATTTAACTCGACCTATGACCTGTCTTCACCACCACGAATAATGTCAAGAGGATCGTATTCACCTTAGTGCCAAAGAAAGTGAACGAAGAGGCGTCGGGGTCGATCGGCCCAAATAATTCAACAGTCTTGACGAATCTCTTCGAGTCAGGTAGATAGAGGTCGAAGGATATCTAACTCAATGTCAGTGAGTATAACTGATTGAACCGAAGGCAAGGTGGTACTTGTTGCTCTTCGAATTTGACCTGACTTCGCTCCTTATCAGCTTTCTTTGCAAAGATCGACACATGAACACGGTCTATGGTTTGATAGTGGTCGATGCGGCAGGTTGTCATCTGCTCCGCCTGAAGGCATAGTTTGCATAATTAGTGGGACGCGACTTGCGGACACACCTCGGTCTTCGCGTCCTTGATCGCGAAGAGATGACGGCCTCTCTTGCATCCCTCGATTTTCATGAATTCGTCGAACTCTAAAACACGGCGTTTGCAACAAAGGTATCCCTGCAGTTCTGCATTAATGGAGGAGCGTTTTGTGCAGTAGACTCGTACTTTGCTCCCTTCTCGGAAGATAGGCTGAACAAACTGAGTTGAAGTATATGCGTGTTCTAAAGAGGCGAGGCTCACCGGTTGCGGATGATATGTGCATACTGTACCTTCCCCGTCACCTATCCTGTTGACCTCGTCACTAACGAACGCGACACCGCAACCGGTATGTTTGCAGGTGGTCCCAACATTGACAGGGATATTGATATCGTCTTCTTCTTCCTCAACCAAAATTTTCCGTAGTGAGGGTGTGGCGACAGAGTCTATGGGTTGATTCTGTATTGGCACAGCATTGCTTGCGCTTGAAGAATACACCTCTTGACCACCAGATTCCCCTGGTGTCATCATGAGGTTTGTGGACGGAGATGGTTTTGACGCCTCGACCCGAGGAGCTTCAGCGGTATGTCGTTCTGTTTGTGTGCATCCCTACCCGCCATGGATGTAGCTGGATAGCAATGATTTAGAAGCCACCCCACTCACCGGAATTTTCATGAACTCGTCGAATTCGAATACAGGTTTATACACCTCGGAGCAGCATGACCACGACTTGAGACCCTCATGAAACACCTGCGGTGAATGAGTTCTATCCATTTTTCTTCAACCGCGTCCCCTACCGCAGAGCCAGGATGAAAGGTGCAGGCCTCGGAGGCATCTGCGGATTCGGAAAATTCGCGGCCGCAGCCTTTGCGGGTACAACGAAGCATGAAGATCGATTAAATCGCTGCACAAGTTAGAATTGAGAATTCGGTAGAAAATTCTGGTGATCGTTCACGCGATCACGTGCAGTGTATGATTAGTGGCTAAGCGCGCCATCAGATGGTGCCGATCGCGACTCTGCCAACTTGATGTGCCCAAAACGAGTTTCCTAATTTCGTTGCGCCCGTGCTTATGTGTTTTGGAGAAAGAATTAGTCCAAATGGCTGACATGCAAGTGGCCGACTTTGCGAAGACTCTTTGCACCGCAACCATATTATAATTACAACTTGAACACACGAGGTACGAGTTGTAGTGTCTGTTTGGAAGAGACTACGACACCACAAGGCTGGCGGGAAATCTTAATAATGACTGCACAATATCGAGACCGATTAGGAGTATTTACACTTTCTCACAATAAGTGGCCCTGAGGACGACATTTCAATGTCGAATCCGGATCCGGAATCCACTCTGGTGCCGAATGAAATGGATTGAAAACATATTGATTGAACGCTCGTTTCTTAGTCAGGTCTAATTTCTTCAAAGTGGGAACTTGTTTTAATTTTTGTCGTGCCTCGTGGCCATTCTGCGGGGATCCTGGATCACGAATACATTTCGATTAGGCCAGACCCTAGATAGGAAAGGGACTCGGAGGTGGTCCAGGAGCATGCACGACCAGAAACCAAACTCTTTTCCGAATAAGTAGAGAATTCACACTGCCTGTGATCAGACGTATTTTGACTGAAGACATAAATAATTCCATTCAACTTTGCTCTTTCAATTCGAGCTGCACAAGTCACTGTATCTCAGAATAGGCCAACAATATAGAGTTTGCGAGTGAAAAAGTATTCAATAATGTCGGACATCAGCGCACATATCTCACGATACCAACTTACGAAAACCTGAAGGGCGGCTGACAGGACCGTCCTCAGCCTGAGCGACCGTGGTCAGGTTCGTAAATTACCGGTGGGTATCCCCAAAGTAACCTACAATCGTGGCTCCGAAGAAGATGGGAACCGTAAACGGTACCCAGGATCAAAGAAATTCTTACAGCATTTTCGAAAAGGCTTGACATTTTTCATTCCGTAAAATGGAATTCAGCGGTGCCGCTCGGACTCTGAGCGCGCGGATCTCTACACGTCTCGAAGAGTGAGCGATGTCGGAAGGGTGAGCGGGCCGTCGTACAAGGAATAGTTGTATTTCGAGAGAGAACAACCATGCCGGCTCTCCTCGAGAAGCGTTGTCATGGGTGCACAACGACTGAAATTACTTGGGTGGATGGATTTCCCGACAACCAGAAGCAGCGCGCCAATCATTCCCACTGAAACAGTATTGGAGCGTCTTAATCGCGCCAGAGGGCGAGAAATATCGGACTTCGATTGTAATCGCGGTCCCCAAGTGCAGAATGAACGATTCCCAAATGACATATTCGGCGCGGAAGGCCGATCATACGCCTCAAGGAAGGCAGATTAGGTGACTTCTGGGAAGAGATAGAATAACGGAGGGAAGGGGCTGGTTTATTTTGATGAAGTTCCACCGGGTGGTTCGTCGGTGCTGACTCATGCTCCAAGGCGATTGACGTTTGCGACAACTTCCAGAAGATGAGGGTGGCAAATGAAAGTGGGATACAGTAACACAGTCGAAGGAGTGGGAGTGAAGCTTGACACATGCTCTCATGCGCTGCGAGCCTTGCTTGACATGACGAGGTCGCAATGTGGCCGCACAGAGGAGTCTGCCTGCCTTTCATTTGCTAGGAGTGGAGACAGAACAGCCAAATTTACATCGCCAGCTTGGATGAAGTTTCATCCATGTTTTGTGGTGTAAGTCATTGTGAGATCGGCTAAACGAAAACCAAGGTGGGCTTCCAGGTATCAGAATATCCAAATCTGCAAGAAGCAAGGGGATATGATAAAGGAGATATATCGGCGTTCTCCTTGGAATAATGCAGCCCACCACGGATAATCCGACAAGCGCGAATCCCCTTGGCAGTCATGGCTATCTTAGTGCAAGAACCTACATGGAGGTTTAAAGTGGGATCTGTGAACTGTTCGTAAACGGGGATAAAAGGATAGAATGATCTCAACTGTTACAGCCCCGAATCGTAAGCTTGGTAAACCAAAAAACCTACCCCCCACGGACCAACACGAGCCAGCGTTTTGAGAACGCTATATATTCTTGATCTAGCAGTAGGTGAAGTGACGACATTCGCAGCAGCGGAATCTCGAAATAGAGAGAGGAAACCGTCTTGCTGTATCCTCCTTGTAACGAGAACCATCGGGGAGCGATATTCTTGATTGGTGAGGAGGCTCAAACGTGCAGCGTGTCTAGCAAAATCCCATGGCCTTCCAATTACCTCGTACGACAGTCCTGCCACGACCTGTTTGCCAGGTGAGAAGCTGAAGAGGCTTAGTAGGGGGACGTACTCCGCCACCGACGAGTGTGACACCTTGGAGAAGTTGTGGAAGATGTTTTTTCTGGGAAGAGTTGCCGCCCGTTGGTTCGTCCGGTCGCGTCGCGTCCTGAACTGCGCTCCGGACTTTGTGGGCGATTCGACGAGTAATGTCGAATATTGCAAAGAACGCAGCAAAGCCTAGGAGAGAAACTAAGCTGCGTTGTGATCTGGCGTATGAGAACGCGCACCCGTCACATCCTTGCCCAAGGTGTAACCAAGACCATGCCACCCTCGTCCGGCCATGTCGCCAACCTCTCTCATCCAGCTTCTTACCTGCCGAATTTCCTGAACAGTATCATGCCGCGAAGAGGACGGGGGCGGCGGTGAGCCTCGGAATACTTGTTTCCACACGAGCGACCAAGAGTTGTGGCTGGTGCCACCCTCAACGAGAAGCCGGACATTTTCTGCAGGTGCAGACACCAGAGCTAATTTGGAATTAATGATGGACACGTCGTAAGCCACCGACTCCACCTTGTGTTCCCCCAGCCAAAGCTCCAGCCATTGCCGCCATCGCGGTAGGATGGGATCCAATATGCGGTGTGAGCACATTAGATGCTTCGGCATAGCTAGCCCAAAGGACGGTGCCCAGGAAAGCTGTCCAAACACAAAAACAATAAGCTGTTGCAACGCTTTCGGTGATGGAAGAAAAAACCATTGACGACTATGGGAGGGATGAAATGCTTCCCTATTATCGCGAACTACGAGGATAAGAAGGCGGGTCAAGCCAGTTTGGAGGACACTAACTCCTTGGTTTTTGACGAGGGAGGATAAATATGCGGGGGTAAGCGAGGCACCATTCTGAGCGGCTAAACCTAGAGTTGGGATGTTAAAGCCCGAGAAGTGTATTCAGAATGACCAAGGAGACCTTTGAGGGAGTGCCACCCACTGACTGCCAGTGGTTCTGTTAGACTCAGAACTTCAGCATCGAGGCTGGAGTACCTTTCGGCGGGCGAAAAAGGCGGACTGGACGCGAAAAATAAAGGGCAAGAGCCCGCGTTGTAGTGCGTGCAACAGCGGCTTGGAAGCTGCCCTGTGAATCTATGATACAAGTGAGTAATTTCGCTGTAAATGACCCTAGACGCGAACCTATAGCTAGTGTTTCCCCGGACGCGTCTCTTTTCACCATCCAGGTTCGTTGCAAACCATGAACGCAATCAGCCGAATCCGGCAGCAGAGCTTCAAATTGATGATCAATAACGCCGACGGTCTTACTCAGTTTCGTTCACCTTTCGTCTCGCGATGCTCAAAAGAGCCATTGAAGTTGGGACTTCAAGTTTTCACCGAGACTTCACTTTTCTACCGGGGTTTTTTTCCCTCGCGGAACAGCGCGTTCTTCTCACAACCGCTCTTCGAAAATTAGATGCCATGGAAAGCATTCAAAGCCGCCGTCGGAGAAAGGCATTAAAGACGAGTCTACCTACACTTTCTCCCACCGCATCAAATCCGTTGCAAGATTGTTTCCTGCACGACCACTGCTACGAGTTTGAGGAGGTACTACACTTCTGAGATTCGGTCTCTTCCAGTTCAGCTGATCTCGAATTCAACCTATTAAACAGGGTCATTATGATGGAGTAATCAAACATTTCCGCGAAATGCACCTCACTTCGTGGCCGTCGGACGTTCCAGCATCAATTTCAAAACGTCTTGACTCGTTATTTCCTTCTCAGGATGTTCAAACACATCTTCTTCATCTTGCTTCAAATGGAGAAATCCTTCCACACATAGATAATTTATCGGCCAGTGGGTCTTGGATTCTAGGAGTGAGTCTCGGTGCAGAAAGGTTACTCCATATTGAACCTCGAGATGGGAATGGCGACTCTTTCCAAGTCCCATTGCCTTCGGGAAGTGTGTATATTCAACGGTATGCCCCCGTCTTGTCGTTTGTACCTCCACTCGAAAGTTTCTTCCAAGCGATAGTCTCCGATACGACTACAAGCATTCAATCGGTCGAGCGGAAAGGGACGAACAGGGCCAGCGAGTGAGCATAGTGATTCGAGTGCGCAATCTTCCTTCGAGTCTTACTGGTCGTCTCATGTTTAACTTACAATGAAGGATCGGCTGGTGGATTCAGTTCTTGGGTTTTGAATTCGCTATCAGCTAGACTGATACACCACAATGACATTGTACGTGTCAAAAGTACCATGACGATCTTCTGAACGCACTCACAGTGGGTCACCAAAAAAAATCAGGCTGGATCGTTCTTCGATCACATTTCAACCCTAGTGCTACTTTTGGTAGCTTCGCACGATTTATTGTTCACTCGGCATCGAGGCTACAGCTTCCATTTCAAGAGTTCTACTATCCACAATATTCTTGTCCCAGCTTGGTCGCCAAAAAGACTGGCACCTTCTGGATTCATCCAAAAAGGAGTTCGGACCAGTTCGGACCACAGAAGAGTCAAGACCACCATAACATTTACTTCCGTGCCGCGGCAGACTTAAAGTCATCATGATCGTCGCTTGATTTTCCATCAATGACTTTCCTGAACCTAAAGCTGGGGGCGCTATGAGCCAGTTGAAAGGCTCGTCATAAAGATTTTCGCCCGAGAACGTTCTGTGCCACTGGGGTTGGTGCCACAGAAGTTGCAAGAAGCCCCGAACCTCACGTGCAAGGGATTCCTGAGCCTGTAACTTGGCGCGCCTCGGAGGAAATGACAGGAC
>JARJCV010000572.1:0-20385 GCA_029281435.1 Mycena haematopus
ATACGAGTAAGATCGAAGCCCAAGGGCCGACGCTCAAACGGCGGCATGGGAGACGACATGGAGCTTTAGGGTATCCGTCACGCGTGACTTTCATTCGGCTGCTTGCAAGTAAATTCTTAAATTTCTAAATACCTGTGCCCAGCTTATTTCAGGCTTAATTTCTTGCAATTTTCTTGATTCATAGCGCATCTGAAATAATGTTGCCACGGCTTGGCTTGAAGCCGCTGGGTGTGCGAACCAAGCCGAGCCAGCCGCCGAGGCGCCGAGTCCGGATAGGGCAGTCGGCTTCGACGGCTCGAGCTGGCTTGAAGCCGGCTTAGTATTTAGGAATTACCCACTTCTAAACATTTTTGGAGCCTCGGGCACAGTCGACATACATGCAGCCATTGTGTCAGTCAAATTTGTTGTAACAGACAGAATAATTCTCAAGTTTCAACTGGAGGATTACAGTAAGCGACTGAGTGGTAAATGTGTATTCTACACATCGCCCCAGGAGAACGCAATCGACATAGTGTTTTGTACGTCGGTGTCAGCCTCGTTCCCTCCCCTGCTAATGGGGTGCGCAATGCCGAGCCTACCTGCAGACTACACGAAAAAAGAGTCGTGAACTTCACTCAACCTTTTTCTGAATAAACACTCACCTCATCATGTACCGAGACAGAGGATTCGGACTCTGTCTCTGTCTCGCTGAACCACTTACTCGGCACCTGCCGTCCCCGCTCCACCGAAGAATACGCGTAAACTGTGTATCGGTCAGAGGACCCGGAGTCTGCTCTCCGGCATGAAGATGAGCGCGAGACTTGGCGCGAGACACCGGGAGAGGAGTAGCGGCTTTGGAGACGAGCACAGGCTGGGGTCAGGGTGAATACGGGTGGGCGGCGACCAACAGTGGGTGCGGTCGGAGGGTGCACAGACGATGTAGGTGAGGAAGAGGAGCGAGCGGCGGATGGCGGGGACCCTGCGATGCCCCCAGGCGTGCTCTGCAGGATAAATGGCGCACGAGCACTAACGTTGACCATTTTGCTGAACATAATGACTGCACGTCGGTGCGGCCGTTGACCAGTGGAAATGCACTCACGCTTCGGTAGAGCGAACAATAGTGCCCATTCTATCTTGCAGGTGTTGTAACTGAGGGTCCACCGCAAGTGTTTCTGTGAGGCCTGGGCTGAGAAAGAGAGTCTGGATTGTGCAAGATTGAAAGTGGAGATAGACGTACGACGGGAACCCAACGGCCGAGATCAGATGCGTCGTCTCGGTGGGTATTACCTGTTAGAGGCAGTTGATAGCGCGTCAGGAAAAGAAAGAGGTAACTTACAGTAGGGTCAGTCTCCACCGGGCGGCGCACGCAGCAAAAGAGAAGCCGAAACATGGAGGAGGTCATGGAAACACGCAAAAGAGGAGTCAGGAGGCTGACAGGGAGATATTTCCAACGATTTGATTGCCGACGGTTTCAAATGAAATTTCTTTTTAAGCTTAGGAAAAGCTCTGCGCGCTAGCGCTCACTTGAGACCGAAATAGATCGGACGGTTTCGTATGGCTGCGATCAACATACTCGCCGGAGATCTAGAGCGGAATGAAATTTTCTGCATCGAATCGGAGGAGACGATTATACACGCTCACGCAAGGACCAGAGCACTGCCGAGTTCATTTTTTTGAGTAGCATAGTCATAAATAATGATCCCAGCCCCGAGCTACCTCGCACCAATGACGCGAAATGTGTGCCAGCGAAGCCCGACGGTTTCCCGCATACCCCCGGCGCACGTCTTATCTGGTTCCGGTTCCTGCCCGTCTCGCCATTTCCATACCGATCCCAACTTTCACGGGTGCGGGGTTGTTGGATACGCCGGTGGGGATTCGGTCCCCCGCTGATCACTATTCTGCATCCGCTGAGCCAGAATTCGAACCAGGTCCGAGGTCGGGAGCTCCGATGCAACTCGAGGTTCAACTCGAGATTCAGGCAGGCTCTCCCCACTATAATCACGTTTATGGCGCTTAGCACCCAGTCCAAGTTCTGCCTGGGGTCCGGCGCGAAAACCGCGGACGGAGCATGGGCTGTCGGAGGGTCGTTTACCGTCAGCAGCCAGAGAGCTGAGGTCGTAGCTGCGGGCAGCGGTGTGCTTGAATTCCTCTTGGCGTCTGCGCCGCCGACGAATCATGATGCGAATGGAGAGGAATGAGAAGCAGCAGCAAGCATCCCGCAATACCCCGGCCACAATAGCGCCGACTGGTAGTGCTTCTGATGCCGCGCAGTTGAGTGCGTCGAAGTTGGTGCGAAGGCTTAACGCGAATATGAAATGTGAATATCCAACAAGGCGGAGCTCGTATGACTCGACTTACTTGGTGTTGGTTCTGCAATCGGATTGCTTCTGGAATTGGTCTACCACTGTTTGCAGGCACAGTGTTTGTTCCGAAGAAACATTCCCCAAATGTCGAGTCAACGAGACCGCAACGTATGCCAAAGTTAGACTCGGCCCATCCTGAAGCAGAAGCGACGATGGTGCGAGGAGCTAGTACGAGGTCGTTCAATCACCCGATTCAAAATCCAACCGAATCCATAACTTACTTGCTTTTGGGATAGTTTGCGTTGTGATGCCGACGGTGTTGGTTGTCGTAACCAAGGCGTTGTTAAGTGCCTGATAGAGGTACGTTGTGGCAGAGCCGTCGCTAGCTGTCCCCAAGGGCTCCAATGGAAGAGTGAGCTGCGCTTGCAGCAAACGGCCTTGACCAAATTGCCACAGCGTAACTGCCGTTTGCTTTTGGGCAGAAGCACCAGCTACAATCGATGAATGAGGAACGGCACGGCGCGTATCACAACACACGCACCTATGAAAAGAGCAAAGAGCGAAACCAGCACCGCGATGGCGTCCGAGAATGACATCACCAGCTGGAGGGACACTGTCAATGAAACACCCGCTGTTCTTCAGCAATGGAGCTTACCATGTCAACCACTTTGCCTGTAAGTGGGCGGGACGGAGATGGAAGAGAAAGGTGGTGAGCAGTAGAGCACCTAATACATCCCGAGTCGCCTGAGAATAGAAGGTGACAACGACGGGAGCGCATCCATATTCTTTTGATCATCGATCCATCTTCTGATGCAGAACACTGAACAGCAGGAGCTGGTGCGCCGTGCACCGGCGACGCGGCGGGGTAGGCGGGCGTCGCGAGCTTGGCATGGACACCGTCATGATATCAAGGGATACATCAGTGCTGCGCAGAAAACAAAGATTTAGCATTGGGATCCATAATATAAAGACCAAGGATTTCGAACTGATAGTGGTCGTCGGACTCAGGAAGTGGGAAGGAAAGGAAGCATACCGGGCAGTGCCAAGTGGCATAGGCGACTGTAAGTATGATCGGCGGAACTTGTGAGCTCCAACACGAGACGTCAAAGCCAGCGCTAGAGAGCAAGAGATGCCGAGGGATCTTGAACGACGGGTAACAATTAAGGTAGAACATGAATGGGTACTATAAGACCGACTGAGTAGAGGCAACAGGTTCCGCGCGCGCACTGTTTCCATGGCAAGGTCATATTTTCGTATTGTAGCGCAGCACTGCAGCACTGAAGAGGAGCGTGGACTTGAGTGGCGTAGGCCTCACAGCGTCTCCGAAACAAGCCAACGAGAGCGAGTGAGTGTTGGTGAGCGGAAGAGAGAAGGAAGAGTTGGCCCGGTTGATGGGATCAAAAGAGTTGGATAAGCACCGGATCAATTCCGTCGGATTGATCCGACTATCACCTCTTCCCAAGCGCACTGGTATGGCACTGGTATCCAGTGGTGCCTCCGCAATGGAACAAGTCACGATGCGCGACAAGACCGTAACACAACGTCTTTTGGCAGCGACACCTTGTCTTGCACTCACCAACAGCTTCGGTGAAGCTCTTTATTCTTGGCCAGACAGCGCGATATTGATCTCCTTTTTATCTGTGTCTTAGAGTTCAATTTTGACCCTCCATGCACCTCCTCTGTATACTCGAACTTCAAGTCCTTCTCTTCCTTTGCTGCTCTCTGTCTCAATGAAGGTTTCTCACGGCTTACGAGTCAAGAACCTGGGGAACGTGCAATGAAAGTGGACAGAGGGCGCATCGATTCTCTCTGTCAACTCTACGATATGCTTGACATCGGTCAAATATGTCCTCCACAGTTGCTGAGCGGCCCCATCTCCTCTGCATGAAACTGCCATCTGTGAACATCTGTCAGTCAGCCAAAGCACTTCTGACTTGAGCGCTCGACGATCAGTATCCTCTCCTGGGATCCCAATCAATATAAGTCGCCCACTCGAAAGGTTTGCAGCAGCTGCGCTGTAATTCCTCTTTCGCATTCTGTCAGGTTTTCTTTCCAAAAATTCATTCTTTATGATGTTGTTCTTCGTTGCACTCCTTCCTCTTCTCTCCGCTGCTGCGCAGACGGGTGCGTCTGTTTCCCGGCGATTTACTCTCGCTGAAATTCTCTTTACTCCCAGGTGCCTCTCACCGACTCCGAGTCGCGCGCCAAACACTTGGTTCGACGTGTACCGCGCCTTGCGATGCGCTGTCCACCTCGTTGGGTGTACGTATAGCCGTATCATTTCTTCCTATTCCCGACTAACCTAAATTACATCCTCAGGCCGGCGGCACCGGCGGGCTTGCAGCAATTTGCAACACTGACGTCGCGAACAACTACGTTGCATGCTTTAACTGCGAAGTCCAGATCGGGTCGTTAACGCAACAGGCCGGGCAACAGACAGTCGATTGTGCGCCTCTCTTCTTCTCGTTCAATGACAGAATTATTTGCTTACAGACATGTAGCGTACACTTCGGGGTGCTCGGCGGCCGGTCACGCGGTCAGCAGCCTCACAATCACTGCTAGTTCAGCCCCGGTCGCTGGTGGAGCCTCCGCCGCCGATGGCGTTGCCTCTGCCGCCGCTGGTGCTGCCTCTGCCGCCGCCGCTGGTGCTGCCTCTGCTGCCGCTGGCGATGCAACTGCTGCTGCTGGCGATGCCACTGCTGCGGTTGGTGGTGCCTCTGCTGCCTCCGATGGTAGCGGGTCCGCAATCGCCGGTTATCCGATCCCTACCGGCGCATCCGCAGGTTCCACACCCGCTGAGTCGGGTACATCCAGTCAGTCTGCTAAGACGGGGGGCGCTGCGCAGACTTCCGTTAGCGTTCTAGGTTTCACTACCGTCCTCGTATTTTTAGCTTGTGGAATGGTTATTTGAGACCGAGGGGTTTTCCTGGTTTTCCTTTCGCTGTTGAACGTTGAACACCGAGAGTCGAAATAAGTACTGTCCCTCAGTAGAGGGCGCTCGTCGCCGATGTACATGCCTGGGCGTGAAGAAATAATATCTCAGAACGCAATGGAATTATTCAATTTTCAATGAATGGCATTAAGAAGAGAAACCAAACTCAGCTCTACTAGTAGCGGATTCTATATAGCGAGGCACGAGGGTGTATAGAGCGTATGTCTACGAGAGACTACTAGCGCATCCACTTCTGTGAATTTACTGTACAGTAGTCTTCAATTACTAATGATACCAAATACGCTCCTTCAAGTTATTCCTCAGGCAGATGGGCTAGTTTCTTGCGCTAACTCCTCCGACCCGGAAAAGTACAAAATTGAGACGTCGCAGCAAGGAGTGAATCGTGAGAGGGAATATCGTTGAAGTCGGAGAGGGGATGTCGGTGCCGGTCGGCGTTTGCCATCGGATAAAGCCGGCGGAGTTGACCTTTGATGACTCTTTTTCGTCCCTGCGCTCATCTTCATCCTGTGCTCTCCCTGACACGCGTGAGTCATCGAAGTCGTGTACGAATCAGCCAACGTCAACGTGCTTAGGGGTGCCATTGTTTTTAAGACATTCATCGTGGCTCCTCTCCATCACGCTCTTTCCTCCTCCCACCATGTCCCCGGCTCAAGCACTCATTCGCGCCTTGCGTCGCGTCAAATTACTCTCTGGCCGTTCATGGAAGCACATCCTGCGAGCACTAATCTCATTGTGCAAGCAACTCCTCGGCAACCCTCAAGTCGCTGAGCTTCTACGATTCATCTTCTTGGGTACCGTCGTAGAAACGTACGCGTCTTTCCCATTATGTATCTTCCGTCCATTTATCTCTCGCCTTTGTCCGTTTTTCCCCACCTGACTCCATCTATTTCCGTCGTCAGGGGACGCGTAATCGGCGCCAAGATGGTTTCTACGGTCAATAGCTGTGCGCAATATTTCCCCTTTCATCCAAAGACGCGCTCATCTCGTTATCACGGTATCCAGTTTTCCTCGTCAAGGTACGAATTTTTCTATGCACGAATCGCAAATATGGACTGTAACCGCCTCAGGCCTCGTTCAAACAAGGAGAGTTGAGCTATGAGTGGGTGTCCGCGTACATCGACCACCACAAAGTGTGGAACCGATCTCGGACATTCCGCGTTGTCGCACGCAATGCCGAGAAACTCGCAAACCGCGATCTCGCGCTGAACGGCGCCGACGGATATCCAGATGCTGTATACGAGCCGAGTGCACATGAGCCTGAGCTCTTCCACTGGCGCGGCAAGCACTGGATCACCATCAGCAAGGAGGAGAAGGAAGGCGCCAATACACTGACGCTTCAAGTTTGGAGTCGGAACCGGAGCGTTCTCGATGACTTTGTCCAAGAGGCGCGGACGTTCTACCGCACCTCACCCCAGCCGCCACCGAAACAAGATTACGACTGGGTTGGTGCTCAAACCCAGAATTCATCATTATTCACTCAATCTCTTTGTGGTAATTCTAGTCCCAATCCTTAATTGTTGGCCACTTCAATCAAGGTAATCAAATCATTCCATGCAGCTGGCGCGTTCGTGGGCTAATTCCCGCACAGCTGACTTCAGCTACGACTGGGTACTCGACTACCTGCAGTCAGAAAATGTCATGGCGGATGCGAACGAATTCACCGTCTCCACAAAACAGACGGATGCTGGCTGGAATCGTGACGACATCAAGCAACCCGTCCGGTATGTTCCTTCGTCGAACACAAAACAGCGCCTGCGTTGGCGCAACATTTGGATGCAGGTGGAGTTCGTGATTGGCTACGAGGTGTGCTTGCCCCTCTGCAAATGAACCATTCCTATCTTAACTGACAACTTCAGGACGGCAATGGGCGCACGAGCGGTGGTTCGATTAATATTATGATACATTCTTGCGACAAAGCTGTGCTGGGGCAGTTCATAGAGGCCGCGCGCGTACACTACACGAGCGCATCCATTTCGCGCGTCACCGTACACCTTACCGACAACTATGGAAGTTGGGCTCGCGCGGTCACAAAAAACAGACGCGCGTTCTCGACGCTGATTCTTCCCAATGGTATCAAGGAGCTCATCCTTGCCGACGCTAAAGAGTTTCTGGCGAGCGAGGAGTGGTGCGCTCCTTCGGTTTCATTCGTTTTGCTCTGACTCATAGCTATGCTTCCAGGTATACATTTGCAGGTGTCCCACATCGACGCGGTACGTTGAAACCCTTTTCTTCTCGTCTTGCACCGACTGACATGATGTTCCTAGGGTATCTTCTCTACGGAGTAAATCTGACATTCATCGTATATCTTCCAATTTCCTTACTTGTATTCTACAGGAACCTGGTACAGGAAAAAGTTCCACAATCCACGCTTTGGTAAGTTTACGGTTTCGGAGTTGGTCACTCGGACTGACAATCTAAAAGGCTGGTGAGCTGGGACTGGAGATTTACTTCATCTCGCTCGCTGCACCAGGGTAAATCCCTTTTTCGAATAGTTTTATCACAAACACATCAACTTTTCTCCAGGATTGACGACTACACGCTTGGACGTCTCATAAGAGATTCACCATCACGTTGCATACTTCTCATCGAGTACGCCGGTCTTCTCCGTCTGTCTCAGCTCGCTAAAATGGATTGGCGAAAACAGGGATATTGACTGCGCATTTCCTTCTCGGGAAGAAGATTCCGACGAAGAGCCCCTGTTGGATGCCAAGGGCATCCCGATACCAAAAGAGCCAATCCCCCCGCGCTCTCAGGTCACACTCGCGGGCCTGCTCAACGTCTTGGACTCTGTTGCAAGCGAGGAGGGCCGGTTGACTTTCGCCACGGTATATGCAGTCACTAGTTTTTGTCGATCCGGAGCTGAATCCTTTGTAGACAAATCACATTGAACAACTGGATCCTGGTACGTCCATTGCAACTTTTCGGCCGGATAGAAACTGATCTGAGTTCAACAGCGCTTATCCGTCCCGGCCGCATGGATCTGAAGGTTTGTGCCTTACCCACGTCCTTGCCTGGCACTCTGATTAACCGATCTCTCAAGATCCAATACGGGCTCGCCACCAACGAACAACTCGAGCAGATGTTCGAGCGTTTCTACCCGTACCACGAAGACATCCTCCCCGAACTCGGTCCAAGCATCGGGTGCTACTTCTCCAAAACGACAGGCGAACGCCTCTCCCCGGATGTCCTCGCGGAGCTGGCGAAGGAGTTTGCGGCCGCGATCCCTGCGGATCGGTACTCGATTGCTCAGCTGCAGGGGTACCTCTTGAATACCAAGAACGACCCGCAGGGCGCGGTTGCAGGTATTGGCGCGTGGATTGCGGAGCAGGAGAAGGCGAAGCGGGAGATGGATGAGTTGAAGCAGAAGAGAAGGAAGGAGGCGGCGGCGAGGCGCGCGGCGGAAGCAGCTGCGGAGAAGGAAGTTGCGGAGGCTGCACGGGAGGCTGTGCGGGAGTCGACGGGGTCGGTTGAAGAGACTGTGGAGGGGGCTTCCTGAGAATCGTGTCATCCAGGCATAGCATATACTTTCTCCTCAGCAAATAATAACACCATTTTCAGTTTCGTCTCTCAGAAAATGTTCAAGGCGAACCGGCTACTCGCACTTCGACCATACATAGGGCATATGGTTGATATTACGGTAAATAAAATACGGCTATAAAATATTGCATGAGCATCGACTGAGCGCATAAAAGGTACGGACAGGACTACAGGTACTACATGGTACTAAACGAAACGAACGCATAGAAGACGAAATTAAAATGCGAAGGGACCGAAAAAGTGAGGACCGCCTTTTTTAGGAGGAATTCTAGCATACAACGCGCACGCCGATATTCCAATCGCGAAACAGCTCACCACAGCTCTCGAGCCCGACGCGATGATCGATCACAATTTCGATGCGCATCGCGGGCGGCCAGGGCCTTTGACAGCCGAATGCAAAGAAGCGCCGTACGTCGTTTCCAGAGCTGAAATGCAGGCGGAGCGTTTCTAGTGTCATACAGGGAGCGAGGATCGTCGGAAGGGCGAGTGCGTCTGGCCAATATTCAGGTTCAATTAATATTGGTGCCATGAGAAAAAACACTCACCGAGCGGGTCCGGATCGAAGAAGGTTAGATCGAGCTCCCGCAGCGTCGGCGCGAGCACGAACAGGTACTCTGCGAGAAATTGAAGCTCGGTTGAAACGAGGGTGTCGACGCACAGCGTGATTACGTGCGGTGCTGCGAGTGCGAGCCAGCCCAGGAACGCGAGGGACGAACCGCGAATGGCCATTGTTTGGATATTACCATTTTCGACAGGGCTCGCACCGCCGTGGTACACAATGGCGGTGACGCCGACCAGGGTAAGATGTGCAAGGCGCGGAAGCGCCTGGACGACACGCAGCAGACCTGCACCGGCGCATACGCCCGTCAACGTGAGCCGTTCGACTGTGTTCAACGCATGCAAAAGCCCCAGCGGGAGGTCGGACAGTTCGAGCTCCATCACGCGCGGGAGATGCGCGATGCGGGGAACAAGCCCGAGGAGCGAGATGCAGTCGCGGGCACTCAGACGGAGCGGCGCAAGGGCGCCGGGGAGAGCGAGTTTCCGGACGGCGGGCGCGATGGTTGCGTGCGGGCTCTGGAGGAGCGCGTTCAGGCATGCGGCGCGGGCGGGGCGTTTTGGGGAGAGAGCGATGTGCTCGAATAGATAGAAGCGCGTTGTGGGGACCCAGGTGCGGCACACAAGGGCTGCGGCCAGGAGGGCGGCGCGTTCGTCGTGCAGGTGGTCGAGGATGGCGTCCCAGAGCTCCGGGGGGAGGACGAGCTGCTGGGAGGGCGACATTGGGGAGCCGAGGAAAGATTGCGAGTGAGACGCGCGGCCTATATAGGATCAGGTATAAATATTTCATCCCATTGTCCTGTCTTGATAAGTTGATTTCCACGTGTGAACAATGGATGACTCGAATCAATATTGCCATGAGATCGATCGTCAAGCAGTAACTTTTTCGAAGTGACTGAAGCCCACTCTAAAGCCGAGAATTGCTTGAGTATTTGAAAGAACTTCAAGTTGACCCACCCGTATTAGCGATCACTAGTACTGCTATGGCCCACCAGGGATCAGAGTAAAACGCCGATCGCGATGGAGGAGTCACGGATGATTGTTACTTCCCAGGATTAGCAAAATGTGGAAAACGTTCGTGGTAATATGCAATACTTACTGCTTCCCAACATCCCAATACTCCGGTACCGATCGCGACGCGCGAAAAAGATCTTGAAAATGTGGCGCAGACCTGTTGAGCAGGGCCTGTTATTGCGTGCTTGGAAGTAGAGATAATTAGATAAGTAAACTTCTCATCTGGATTCTGGCCAACTTTGTCTGAGCTATCTGCGACCAGTGTGCATGTCTCCGACGTTCCAGACACCAATGGCGCGGCGCAGAGTCACAGTGAAGTGCGAAGTAAAATCCACCGTCAAGTATTGAATAGCCTCGTACTACGCGCAATCCTTGTGCGTTATTTGTTAGTTCTTAATCGACAGCTCTCGACGTTCGACTGGCAGAAATCAATATTTGACGCGACGCGACGCGTCGTGTCGCAAACACGTGATGTCGTGATCAATGTGACTGCGCAGAGTTAGGCGGCGGTAGACGTCGCACCCAGCGGGGCGGGAGGGGGACACGCTGTCATAATTGGGAAGGCACGCTGAGCGGGTCGTCCAGGTGGGGTGCTGGGGCCTCACCAGGCGGGAAATCCGTCGGTGTTCTGGCCCGAAGCAGTACAAAGCTCGGTTAGTGAGAAAGGGAGTGCATTGAGTAGCACACCCAATGAAATATTGCTCGCTATTCGCACATTTCTTTAGTGCGATGAGGCGGGCCACTTTGGACTTGCTTGGACAGTTCGTCGGCAGCCAAACTTGAAGGCCCTGGCGCTGAAATCGTAATCGTTGACTTTGACAACAGGACCGAGGACCGAGCTGTCGGTAAGTGTGGCGCAAGAGAGTGGAGGAAGGAAGGAACGAGGATGATGGCAAGCAAGATGGGGGCGGAAAGAAAGAAAGCGAAAGAAGGGTGACAGGTGTTTGGCGCCAACAAGCGAAGCTTCGGGAGCTCGGCACAGGATGATGAAGTGCCGACGTGCCGAAGGCGGTGCCCATCCCAAAGAACTTAGAAGTAAAGGGCCCAGGGGTGCGACTGAAAATCGCTGGTGTTCGGGAGGCCAGTGAAGGAGAGTCTCAAAGATATTACTTAGTTCAACGCAGTATTGGGCCCGGGAAGCCCCCCTTTTTTTAAAAAAAATGGAGGACTCCGAGTTGCAAGATATTATGTAATGGAGGACTTCGACTCGGAGTTGCTTCATTCAAAAATTCTAAATGACTAACACTGCAAAGTTGCTCTCGATTTTCTTTTTTTTTACTCAGAAATGATCCATGCTTTCCGTGCTTTGAATATCCACTATTCATGATGCGCGAGCAGGACGGTGGTCGCTCCTTACGGTTGACTAACAAAGACCTGGGGGTGGGTGGGCCGTAGTCTCTCGTAGACAGACGCTCGTGCCTCGCTATATGGTGGGCCGCGGATCGTTCGTTCGTTCGCCGTTCTCCGTTCCGTTCGAGGTGTAACTATAAGTAAGATAAGTAAGAGAAGGAAGGAGCGGATTTTCCTCTCGGCCCCTGAGTAAAGCAAAGCAAAAGGCTATGATAGACCGAAGCCTAGCTAGCTAGGGGAAATGAATTCGCCGGGAAGGAAGGCGTGGCGAAGATTCAAGAATCAAGATATACTGTAGTGTGCAGGCAACGACTTTTGCAACTTCACCGCCTAAAATCAAATTGGCGCCAATCCAACCATCTAACCAAAATCCAACCATGCATTCTGCAATCTCTCCTCGAATCTGGATCAGCGTCAGGTCAGGGAATCCGCGCGTCTCCGGCGGTGCGCGGGCTCACCACTTACAAGTTGGTTGAGTTGAGTTGAAGAATTCTTCAGCTTCAGCTCCAACTTCTGCGTATTTATTATTATAGGTGATAGGGGTGTCGATCTCGACGCGACGCCTGGTTAGAGCCATTCATTCATTGTGCAGTGCGGAGCGTGAATTTATTTGAATTATTTCCGGCCGCGAATATTTCACAGTGAACTGTACTGTCTGCGCACTCTTCCAAATTCCAACCCTCTCTAACTCAGAAGTCAACCCCCCCCCCAGGACACGCTCATTCCTCTTCTCGCACACACAATATATATCGCAGAACACCTCAACAAACACTCTCTCTCTCGCGGTCCGAGTCTCTCTCTCCCGCCTTCCAGACACAGACACGAACTCAACACCCATGCCCAAAACTCAAAACAAAGTATCACATACGGTACATAAATTATGCAAGTACTTATTTAGAACTGAACAAAATATATAGTGACTCTCGCGAGTCCGAGTCGCGGTTCTATCGGTATGGTAAGGGCTATTGGAGTGATATGGTATGATATGATATGATATGATGCGATGCGATATGATGCAGTGGTTGGTATGGTGTGGTGTGATACAGACGCTGACCAAGAGGAGAGAAGGGAGAACGACGCGAACAAACGATAGCGGTCGTTGTAGAGGCCAGCGCTAACGCTACCGCCCCCGCCCCCGCCCCCGCCCCCGCTCACGCTCGCTCCGCACGTCGCTCTCCAGGTACGCCGTCTGCGGCTGCGGCTGCGAGTAGACGTGGTATTGTTTTGGGTCGCGTTCGGGCCATGCGGTGTGGGTGCGGGACGCGGATGCGGGGGTGACGGGGGATGCGAAGGCCGATGCAGGGGTGACGGGGGATGCGAAGGCCGATGCAGGGGTGACGGGGGATGCGAAGGCGGACGAGGCCGAGGAGGAGGGGGAGGTGAAGGACGATGAGGACGAGGGGGAGGCGCTCCAGCTCGCACTCGGCGGCGGGGAGGAGAGGTACGCCAGCGAGGGCGGGAAGGACGTCACCACCGTCGGTTGCGGGTGCGGCGCGTTTGGTGTGTTTGTGTTTGTGTTGAACGAGAGGGAAGACGGCGATGTCGGTGATGGGCTGTCGATCCCGTTCGAGTTGTTGGCGTTGGAATTGGTATTCAACCAAGAGCTGCCGATGTGGTTTCGAAAGTGGCGGCGCATGTTGGAGTTGACGTTGAATGCGCGGCCGCAGGAGGGGTGTGGGCAGCGGAATGCTAGGCCGCAATTAGCATTACTCAAGATGGGCGGCGGCAGGAGACTCACGCGTAGCGCCCGTATGCGTGTTCACGTGGATCCGGAGGCTGCTCGGGCGGTTGAACCGTTTCGAACACGTCGGGCAGACGTGCTTCTTTCCCTCCTCTGCGCCCCACTCGCCTTCCTCACCGTCCTCCATTGCCTCCATGTCCGCGTCCGCGTCGGACGACGAGGGGGATGCCGCTGCGGGGGGAGCAGGTGGATTCGCGCTGCTGCCGCGCCGGCGGGGGAGGGGGGGCCGGCTGGACGCGATGTGCTCGAGGGAGGAGCCGTACGGGTCGCTTTTGAGGACGTCGAAGGAGAAGGACGGGTAGGCCTGCGGCGGGGGCGGCGGCATCGGCATCGACATCGGGGGCGCGCGCGGCAGACGGTTCGCGGATGGGGCGGCACGGGGACGGGCCCCTGACGCAGCCGCGCGTGGGATGAGGTGTTCGGGGAACATCTCGTGGATGCTCGGAAGGACGATGGGGACATGGACGTCGGTGCGCGGGGGATGGGATGTCGAGGCCATGGTTGAGTGTCTGAATGGCACGGTATAAGTACGGACTCGGGCGTTCTCTTCTGGAAGGCTGGCGTTTATGTAGCGGGTCGGGGACAGGGATGACAAGGAACTTTCCGACCGGCGAGGGACAAAAGGCAGGGCGGACCGGAAGCAAATCTGCCGCGGATGAAAATTCGCTCCCACGTCATGCCATGGATCCGCGGTCCCAGATGGCGCTAAATACCCAACCCAGGAACCCGGCCCACAGCTTTTTAGAGCACCCAATTGCCCCCTTGTCCCCGTGCACGCCCCCATCCAATCACCCACGAGCGGATGATCGACACGAGCATCTTTCCACCCGTGCCTCGAGGCCTGAGATATTGACGCTGGCTTGCTTGCACACCGGGGGTAGGCACTTTGCATTCATTCTCCCCGTCTCAATTTTGTCCTTTAATCAACGGCAAATTACTGTCTATTCCAAGCCAGGGTTATGTCTGTCCGCGTCCGTCCCCGTCTGCGGCTCTAGCCAATTCCGATTGTCAAACGCCACACCCATGACGACCGCTGAGAGATCGGCAGACGATCTTGCCCGTTTTCGGTAACTCACTTGCCGGTCCTAGGGAGGAATGTGATAACAGAATACCTGCTGCGCCCCATAACGCCGAGTGTTCCTTGATCACAGATCGGCGCGGTAAATGTCGGTCCTCGGATCGGGGGTAGTGCGGGGTAGGGCGACTTGATCCTATGTTTGTTCAAATTGCCGTGTGTCTTGCTTTCCGAATCACCCCGAGCGTGGTTGCCGCAGCACCTGACAAAGGAAGGCAAAAACCCCAAAGTGAAAGGTTGAATTGATTCAATAAATGTTAACGATGCGAAGTAGTCTCGGAATGAATCGGTTCGTTAATTAAAAAAACTTACCCGATCCGTGCTGGTCCGTCCCAGCCATGTGTCAGAAGAAATAGTACAACCGATGATTGTCACTGTCAGTATGAATGATGAGTGAGCCAACACAAACTAAATGGGTCCGCATTGAGCCAGCACATACTAAATGGGTCCGTATTGACTATTGGCCCGCAGCAGGACTATCATGTGCTAGACTACTTACCCACGAGCGCACGCCGCACGCGATAAGGAACTACTCAACTCATTAATACCAGCAGCGGGCGCGTACTTACTAGTCGCGGGCGCACACGATACTCAGCAGCGGGCGCGCACTCACAATAAGCAACACATCCCAATTGCAAAGGATATCGCATCAAACGCTTTTTTCCCGGATTATCACAGGCCTAGGCATGATTGACAATTCGAACTCAAGCCGCACTGCTATGATTCGCCGATTTTTAGCCGAGACCAGTGGGGGAACACTCCCACGGTTGCGAAACCGACTGATCAAACAAATCGAAATGAACGCGCTAAATATTGGTTTTGGTTCGAGTTCCTGTTTCGTGAGGTTTGGTTTCGAAATGTGCTATGTAAGTAGGTATGAGTTTCGTTGGGGGTTTGTGTGTGCGTGTTAAGTAGTCTACATACGAATGGATATAGATGTCGCCTTTTTTCCCGGATGATTGACAATTTGAACTCAAGCCGCACTGCTATGATTTGCCGATTATTAACCGAGACCAGTGGGCCAAGACTCCCACGGTTGCGAAAATCCAACCCGACCGGACTGATCAAATAAATAAGTCGAAATGAACACCCGAATATTGGTTTGTCGGATTCCTGTGTCGTCTCGTCTCTCGTGTCGAAATGTACTACTTATGTAAGGAGGAGGAGGAGTTCGAACTTTGTTGGGAGTTGGCGGTGTATATCGCGTGATAAGTAAGTGTCCCGTCAGTGGCACGCTATACTCGCAAGGATATGGGTCCAGTTCAAACTTCAGTCGATACCTGCGCACAAACACTGCAGATCAACGACTCGAACGATACGTTCAACACAGGTCATTCAATCAAAATGACAATCCAGCCAGTGCCAGTCATGCATCCCCAAAAAAATAGCCCCACTTTTCACGCCTCACGGCGTGGCGAAAACATGGCGTCCAAACCGTCTTCCTTCTTGGGAACATTTCTTGAGCCAGAAGCACCATTGATCGAAAACCTTCCTATTTGGAGTAATGTTTTACATCCAAATTCGCTTCGTTGAGAACAGGATACATGTTTGGGCGCCGAATATCCGGGCCGAACATACTTGTTTCTGAGACAGAAAGAGCAAAAGAACAAAGGAACTTGCCATCTTTAGGCCCCGAAACAGAGGGTTTTGCTGAATGAGAAGGCTGCGCGATGTTTCGAAGACAGATGCGATATCTTTGGAGTGTTTTCTCTCAAAAAATATTTAGGAAAGATATTCTGTTTATTTCATTTCTAGAGGACCACAAACATATGGCCATAGCAAGACTTGTTTGCAGCCGATGTGTTGGAACGAAACAGTCATCAGTCCCAGCACTGGTTTTCAAAGACATCCACAGTGAATCAGATTACGAGTACGTGAGTAATCGTTCTTAATAATTCTGCAAGGGGCTTTTTTGGACCTCCCCCGAATGCTGTCCCGTTCTATTGAACAACGCGAAATAGTGGCGGTGCTTACTTTTGATACAGATTTGTGACCGTGAGAATGTTTGCTGATCGCCCTCGTTTCTTTCATTAGGTTTCGAACTAATGGATTTTATTTACCGTGAGAACAGCTTATGTCACGGATTCCGATTTTCCTCTCCCTCCTTCAATTTTGATTGTGTTCACTCTTCAGAATGGGCTTTTACTCTTACGAAGTAAACTAATGTTTGGTAGCCAATTAGTTCACTAATTTCAAGGGTAAATCACTGTATCCTTCAACCGCAGGCTTCACGATGTCACTGTCACTGTCTGCGACTCGTCCCCAAGCCACCAAGTTCAAATCACACTGTCCGATGATTTGCCGAATAAGCTTTTGTCACATTCTATATTTACATCGAAGACAGGCTGTGGTTTTGAGTCTGTGCAGACCGCGGATGAGAGCAGACAATTGAATCGAAAGCCCTTCTCTAGAAAAAAATCATACTGTCAACGAACCCCTGTCCCCTGAAGCATATGCAATTAATTCTTGGGGCATGATCGCGCCCATCATTGTTATCTGTTCGCATGAATATGCTTTCAGTTATCATTTTGCTCGGTCTAGCACTACACTGTTCGCGAGCGCAGCCATGCAAATCTTATCGCGCTTTGCAAGTATATTGTTCCGTGACTGATTGTCCGTCGATCATCTTAATTTAAAAGTTGTCGAACCCAAGTCGATCGTTATATTCAAGGCCTCGATGCTACAGTGCGGTGCTGTTTTCCCTTCTTCCTTCCCCACTCGCGCTATGAGCTCCATTTTATCCTATTTGATGTCTGGAGACTGCCATCTTCAACCTGAATCAACACGATGGGTAATTTTTTGCGGCTCCAAATCTCAGTTCATCCCGAGAGATCCCATCAATCGGAGTTACAATCGGAATCAATGCCGCATTCGGAACAAGTCAGGAGCCAGCTGATTTTATGCCTCTTTAGAAATGTGGGTCTTTGAAATTTGTATATTTTTATAATTCCCGGTATTGTATAGTAATCAAACTTAACGTACTCGTACCCGCCGCGCGCCAGCGACGGCCCGCACCCCAAGTTCAAACTCCGCCGTGACTCCGACATCATTTTCGGAAGCTTCCGCCGCTCAGTTCAAGGAATGAACCACATGTGCCGAGGAAGGCTTAGTGACTTGGTTCACATAGACAGATGCCGCGATGAATGGTGAACAGTGAAGAGGAAATAAGCAGTAAGACTAGATCAACCAGGCGAAGATCGGCACCCCTATACTTGAGAGTGGTAGAAGTTGAAGAATTTCCGATTCAACTTGCGAGGGGACGAGTCCGCGGACCGACAATCGCGTGGGCCAACATCAACACTCAAGACGCGCAGATTAACGAGTCACCCCTGAGTCCTGCCTCACTGACTCTCGAGGCTGACGGCGATTCCAGAATGGATGGCTGGATTGGAGTTGGAGCCAAAATTAATATTAATATTCATGCGATGCGACTCGGACGCCCGAGCATAACGGTGATCGCTCTGGGCCGCGGATCGTTCGTTCGTTCGTTCGCCGTTCGGGGTGTAAGTTTGTTTATGCGTAAGTTATGAACGAAGTAACTTTACTTACATGCTGGCGGATTTTCACGCCCCACCCCAAGGAAAGCAAAAGCAAGAATGACTGGCTGACTGACTGACTGGCGGTGCCCAAATCTAAATCTAATCCTAGGGGAGGGGAATTATAAATTCGCCGGGAAGGAAGGGAGGCTCAAACTTAAAGAGACCGGGGTGCGTGTACCACTGGAGCCCGAGACGCGAGGTGGGAATCAAAAACAGTCTCAAAGTCAGAGTGCGGTCGTGCTGACCCTTCGTTTATCCGCCCTGTGGCCACACCAGTACGCATGCACGCATGACTGTACTCCTCTCCTCTCGATCCTCGGATTGGCGCGGGGGCGGCGGCTGCATGCGTAAGTGGTAGCCGTAGCCGCAGGTGCCCGGGGAATCAAAGTAAAACTCTAACCAACAGCACCGCAGGCAAGTTTATTTCAATCATTGACAGCCGCACCCCACCGAACTTTGCGGAATACTGTACGGACGCCGGAATCTGCGGAGCCTTCAGACAGAGCCTGGAAAAAATCAAATCAAAATCAAAAAAACTCCAGGGGTGGGGGGTAGGTAGGTAGGTGATTTAATTACGTTGTGGGTTTTTTATGGCCGAACACGCCACGAGTCGAGTCATTTAGACCGTATCCGTATTGGTGCGCATGAATGATTGGGTTGGCGATGCTGGATAACCTCGTTAAGGGGCGACGCAAGACGCAACCGCTGCTGACTTCGCGGAGGCGCGTTGAACGAACGACCTGCCATGCCTATCAACATCAAATCTGTACCATTCGGTCCAAAATACCTGCTGACCGCTGCTCGTGAAGGCCATATGTAATAAAACCTCCTGTGTAAGACGATCAGTAGATAAAATAAGGGTAGCCAATGGACCGCGAGGCTTGAACCAACCCACACGCCAGTCTAACGGCAGGCACGGGGGGATGGTGTGGTATATTAACGTGCTAGTCCCAGTTCTGCTCCTCGGAGTCAAAGTCGATCAATCCCAGGGCAAGCACGCACGCCGACCAACCAATTCATTCATTTCGAGACGCGCATGTAAATCCGGATTGGCGGGCCCAGAGGTGGCCTGATCGGCTTCCTTCCCACTAGCAGCTAGTTGTGTAGCTATCTAGAAGGATAGGATCGCTCAGGCGGAAAGGAAGGAAAGCGAATCGAATAGATTAAACGATCCGATGGTGGGGGTAGCATAAGTGAATCGTGCGAGCAGGCCCAGAAAATCGCCCCCCTGTGTGTCGTTAGGTCAAGGCCTCGGATGAACGACGCACCCGTCCCCTCATAAGTTGCGCGTAAGTAGTAGCCGTGATCTACGGCAATGCAACATTAATATTAATATTAACCTCTTGCTTTGCAGGGAAGACTGACCGCACACACACGAAGTCAGAAGTGAGCAAGCATCGTATTTGATTGAAGGCCGGATTTCGCGGAGAAATGCAGAATTTTCTTTCTGTCCGGCTGTAGGGGTGGTAGTAAAGTAAATGTGGTGTTTACTGTAAGTGACCAGCGGGAGCAGGCCCTTGACAAGGAAGTCGCGATCTAAAGCCCCGTCGTCTGATGTATCATGGCGTGCGTGCCCCGAGGCAGAGGTGCGTTAAACCTACAGAAGTAAGCAGCAGTATTCAGAACCAGACGTTTAAAGGGTTAAGAGTCACCACCCGACGCTAGTCCGTAGTATACACTAGGTGGCCGATAGAACGGCATTCAGACGATGGACCTTACCGCATTGTGAATCTGGCGTCAGGGGGCGTCGTGTTTATTCGACCCAACTGACTGAAGCATGATGGTGTGCTCCTGAAGCTTGAAGGGCGCCGCAATTCCTTGGAAATAATCTGAACTGTCGATCGATGAATAGGTGGTTTGTTGCCGGAAGAGACGATCACCGATCCGGCGATTGGCTCGAGGACGCTAAAGTAGAAGGCGCATTGTTCGCTGCCTCTGCTAGTTTATATTCTGGTCCCTGGAATACGAGAGATCTCGACCATGCGTTTAGTGATGTGTAATGGCTTACCCTGAAATTTATTTTGTTTCCTTGGGATACTTTGATTTCGAGCGCACGCAGATCTTTCTAAGTCAAGAGTCAACGCTCCAAAAGCAGGGCCGAAATCAGGGCAAGGTTCCAACAAGGTTCAGCCCTGACACTGACAGCCAACTTAAAGGGCATCCGGAGCTGATCCCGCAATTCACTGTATGAAATATTACTGAAAACATCGGTGAAAAATTCAGATGTACATCTGGAAGGATGAGACTGACCTGAGCAAGGAGATAGATTGAAGTGGCTTCGGGAATCCGAAGAATGCTCATCGTTGCCAACCCGTGGTCGAATCAAGTGTCCGAGGGCG
>JARJCV010000573.1:0-20359 GCA_029281435.1 Mycena haematopus
CGAATATTTCGGGAGTCGATTCGGTCGAATCATATATCTGAGCACAACACAGCAGCAATATGCTACACGGCCCTAGGTAGATTTTGGAATCAATGACACACATCGGACGCCGAGAACGCCGCGGCCAAGCGCGGGCAGTCAGGCCCCAGAGAACACTAGCCAGATGCGTGTAGACCGGCTCTGGCCCCAACTGCCTGGGAGACTAGTGGGAAACTCCAAATGACAAGATGTTTTGCCTCCTGCCAGTCGAGTCGCACTTCTGCCGCAACTCCAAGTCGATGATTACGAGGACTAGGAACTTCAAGAAGAGTCATAAGAGACGAGATTCGAAGGTAAGCAGTGCTGGGAGTAGCTGGAGAAGTTTCGGCGCCGGTACAACAGAAATCGTCCAGGGCGATCGTGGGTGTTGGTAGGCGCCACTGTGACTGCCCTGTCTGCTCGATTGAGAAGGATCCATGAGTGTGCCTTGGGAGGTTTGATACCGAAAATTAGCCTTTTCAGAATTTTGTCCGGACTTTTTTTATTTTCTCACGCTTTCTGAGCCAGCAGAAATCATTATTTTGCCAAAGCGGCCATTTTTGGTTTTTTTTCAGTCGAAATTTTCTAGAAATTTGTCCGGATTCCGGTATCACACCTATTTTGGGATACTCACCGGCCCTGATTGAGATCACGCCGTTACCATTGTGACCGTGACATACTGGCTTCCTTCGCACCATCACGGTCGTTGTCGGACGCGTTTTGGTGCTTTTCCTCCATATTACCAGAAATTTCTTTCAAAAATAACGCGTTCTAGGACCCCAAATGTCAACTGCCACTCCATTTCTGACTGCAATCTCCTCGATCCTCCCAACTCCACTGTCGGAATCACTGGCGGGATTTCAGACGCCTGAAACAGCTCCGGTGCTTGATACCTTAATACGATTTCTAAGTGGCGGAGACTCCCCGGACCCGGATGCGCAGCAGAAATGGTCCGAGCGGCAGCACGAAGCTATGGCAGCCTTGGGCGCGTTAACCCAATCGACGTTAACTAACGGGAAGCGTCAAAGAGAGCAAGAAACTGATTCTGGATCTAATGCAAAACGCCGAAAAACTGACTCCAATGCATCGTCTGAGGATGGTCCTCCGTTATTCACTCTCCACGCCATCTCCACAACGTCTCCGGTCCGGAAAAAAGTAGACTTGGTCATTTCCTCATCGTCTATCACGTTCCTCAATCCATCTACTCGCGTTGTCGAATCGTCCATCTCGCTCTCGGCTCTTACCCGCGCATTTCTTCTCCCGACGCGCGGGAAGATGAAAGCCCACTGGACTGTCGTCATCCTGTCCTCGGACACGCCAGACCGGGGTAAGAAGCCTGCCTGCCAATCAGCGTCGCCGCAGATTATATTTGGACTGGACGCCGCCGCGTCTGCTGCGGTCAAATACACCACCTACGCCGAGGGCGACCCAGAGTTACACACGCTCAAGGCTGGCACAGCCACACGCGACCTCCTTCTTGACTTCATCGGACGTCTGCGGCTCTCCGTGCTGGAACCCGTCCCTATGGTATTCAAGAGCGCGTCCGTGGGGATAGCTGCGAGCGCGTCTGTGGGCGGTGTCCCCGGTGTTGAGGCTTACCGCGCCGCTAAAGCGGGAACGCTATGGTTTCTTGATGACGGCGTGCTCTGGGGCGAAAGCAAGCCATGTGAGTTCTGGGCGCTCGAGGACTTGCTGAGCAAGGACGACGGGCTGCGCGTGGTCAGTGCGACAGGCCGCACGTGCACGGTCGTGCTCACCCGCAAGAGCCCACCGGAGGAGATTGCGGAGCTGGACGAGGGGGAGGCGGACCCTGGGGTCGAGGCCACGTTCTCACTCATCGATGGGAAGGAACAGGATGGGATAGGCAAGTGGGTGAGAGAGCGTAGAGAGCTGTTCGGGAAGGCGAAGATACTCGGCGCCGGTGCCGTGCATGTCCAGGATGATTCGGACGAGGAAGACGGCGACTTTGAAACGGACTCGGACAGTGACGGGGGCTCAGCGTCGGATTCCTCGTCGGGCGAAGACAGTGATGACGAGAGTGGTAGCGAGGAGGCAGAGGATAGCGACGGAGACAATATGGGTGAAAACGGCGATGAAGAACTCAAGCCAGAAAACCACCCTTTGATGCGGCCAGGCGCGATGCCCCGCATGTCCCGCGCTACAATTGATATGATTGCGGCGATGGTAGAGGATGACCTCGTCGGGGATGGCGAGGCCGATGGAGAAGATGAGCTTGAAGATTGATCTGGATAATCCGGCAGTGATATTTCCCTACATAAGCTGGGGTACAGCAATAAATCGGACTTTTGGCGGACCAGAGTGGACGAGCTGCAAGCCTTCAAACTCGTCGCAGGCGAGGACGTCGACAAACTCGGAGTCAAGCGATGTTATTTTTATGCTACAACATCTTAGAATGCGTTGCCAAGGACTGTAAAGGCCCAGAGCCGAACGAAGCTAGACGAAGCTCGAGCACTCCCTTGGATGCTCGCTCCGCAGCTTATCGCCACAGCCGTATGCTCGTCCCGGCTGATGCGGTAGGCGTACATCGGCGCTCCCGCTGTGCGTCCGTGCTTGCACATGCAGCTGACGCGCATGTGCGCTGTTGCACACATCCGTTTTACGTGCGTGCGCTCGTCCCGGCCACGCTCGTCCTGTTTGCGGCTCCACGTCTTGCACGGACTCGGCTGCATAGTGTGCGCAGTCTGACCGCCCTCGCCCTTCGGGACTCGGCTACACGACGTGTGTATGTCGACCACCCTCATCTTCGGAACTCAGCTGCACGACGTGTATGCGGATCGCCCTCGTCTAACGCGGCGCACCTCTGCACATGTTCGTTACCGTCGCCGTCACCTCGCGCATGCGCTCCTTCCACCAACTCACGCTCGTACACTCGTGCTCGCATCAGCGTACGCGTTGATCCCATTCGATATTTTCATCTTCCATGTTTGGAGCCAGTGCTTCTTTTTCTACGGTTCAGCTGCAGTAGCAGTTCTGTACTGCGTCCTTGACCTTGGGGGTTCGTTTCCGCGTTGTTGTCCTCCGTACCAAGGGCGCCTCTGAAGAAACTGCAAAGCTGCCTTAAAAGCGCGATGACGGTCATCGCCAAATTGCCGCACCCCGTCGGATACACGTACCTAGGTCGCACTGGCCGCTTTCACGGGCACCTTATCAGCCCCGCCAGCGACTGCGCCGCCAAGAGCCGCGCCACGCGCTCGCACCCCCACCTCAGCCGCAGCTCACACCCCGCTCGCACCCCCACCCCGCAACTCGCCCTCCTTCCCCTCTTCCCGGCCGACTCTGCTTGTCTTCCACACCCCCGCGCCGCCCCGCGAGCTGCACGCGCCAGCAGCCAGCCTCACGTCGCCGGTCCCCTCTACTAAAATAGCGCCGCCCCGCCCCTGCATCCAACCCTACCTTACCTACAGAGCCTGCCCCGTACACCCCCATATCTTGCGAGGCCGCTGTCGGCGAGTGGACATTTGATTTGATTTTCTACATGATTTCGCAGATAGACCACGACATCTGGCACTTACTTACCCTAGGCTCCTAGGATGCGACTGTAGAGAATAGTGCCCACCGCGCGCGGTGAGGGGCATGCATTCAAAAAAAAAAAATTGCGGCCTTTTCCCGAGACGGACCGGAAGGATGAAGGCCACATTTACAGTAGTACCACCGTTCCTGGAGTTCGGATAAGAACACGAGGAGCATAAGGAAGCAGGTCTGATTTCAAGTGAAGAAATGCGCGAGCCTTACTATGAGGGACCTAAGCTCAGTGCATTCGTCGCACCCCTCCGATCCGAGAGTATCTCTTTCACTTTCATCCATCGAGTGTACCGGCGATATGCGGCAAAATCTACGTCATCCTCAGTAACGTCCTCCCATAACGAGCCAGTGTGCACGTAGATTGTCGCGAGATTCGGGAACAGCGCGGACATGAAGCTCGCGACAGCAGGTGGGTCGGTTATGGGAGAAATGCTGACGTCTAGAGAGACAAGAGACATTTGTGAGACGATGAGTTCGGGAGTTGGAGGCGGAATGGTGGAAGCGTCGAAGGTGACGCCGAGGTAAGTCAACTCGGGACAGTGCTTGGCGAAAGCGCTGAGGCCACGGAGGGACATGCTGGATGGATGGCGCAACTCTGTGGCCGCCACTAGAAAAAGTGAGTGCACCCGCGGCCATGCACGGGCGATATCCCATGCCATGGGGTCGTCTATGTCAAATCCAGCAGGTGGTCGGAGAATAATCTCTGTGAGATTTGCGAAGTAGAAGGTGGTTGCGAGGATCGATCCATCGACCACATAATTCGCAAGCGTCGACGTCGTTGGCGTTTCGATTTCAAGTTCCTCTGGGACGTCGACAAAGAGGATCTGAAGCGTGGAATGCGCCAAATGAGTTGCCAGAGCCGCATACAATCGCCGAGTGGTCGATTTCTCCACTAGCACTGTTGTGCCAACATGAAAATTGACCAGACAGCAGTTGGACAACAGAGCGAGGAACTCGATGACGAATTCAATCGTTGTGTTCCCGAAATAGAGGTCGCAGAGCGAGGAGAACCGGTGGGTTTGAGGCTCTATCAGGGAGCGAAATCGCGAGGAGGGCATTAGATCTATCAATTCCGGGACTTCAAGCCTCAATGATTTCAAGGCAGGAAGCTGGGAAAGATGTTCGATGGCTGGTCCATCGAGTTTGTCGAGAGCAAGGGATTCGATTCGGTTCAGAGTTAACGCAATCTTCGATAGTACATCCCAAAAGGGCTGATCCCCAGGGGACTGGCCTCTCAGCCAAAATTGTCGTAATTGCGGGTACTGAATTGGGAGATCAAGTAGCGAGAATACATTCGGGCTGGAAGAGGGAAGTACAATATCGAGATGTACAATCTTTGGGCCAAGGAAGAGATGGATGAATGAGAACAGGGCCTGGGAGTCGGAGTCAAGGCCAAGCTCAAGGAGTATGCTTGTGAGATTTGGGCATAGGTGGTCGCGGGGAAGCATGGAACTGAGCATTTGCATGGTGTCAGCGACCCACAATAAGTCGCTTCTTATTTGGCCCGCCCGTAAATTCAGTGTCCGAATTCGTAGTGCATACGCCAGCGGTATATCCAAATCTGCTGGACGGAGAGGACTGGTTATGTGCTGAAGAGCTGTATGAGTATAGAAAACAGCAGTGACGACCGACAACTCACGAGACGCTTTGCGGGAGTCACTATTGCCCATGTATGGGAGGGAAGGCATTTGAATATGTTCACGAGAGTGTCCTGTTCACGCCACAAGAAATTTAAAGCGGGATCTTGGAAGCTTTTGCAAGTTCTCGCAAGGGCAGCGAAATATCTGCGGCTGAGGCCATCGTCAGACTGTAATTGCGCGAATATATGATCGAGAATTTCTGCGATATGGAAGGCGCGATGCATTTTGAGCTTACAAGAAGGTGGAAGAGTACCGTGAACAAACCTGACCACACAGAGCCGCTGTCTCTCTCCGACTCTTGGTAACTCTTGGTCCACATATTGGCTCTTCTTCACTGTCGTAGTTCCTACCGAACCCTACTAGTATCCGATGTCAGCCTTACACCACGCTACGGAGACTCCTCAAATTATGCCGAGAGTATTCCTCTGCGCTTGTTACTCTACGGTTTCGTTTCTTTCGACGGGCCGCGGCCATTCTTTCTACTCAGTCGATCCCACTTGCTGGGTTCTCTTTGAGTGGTCGGAGCTACCGAGGCGATTCTATGGCACCATTTTCCTCCAGTTTTCCAGGTCTGGTTAGAGTGGCAAAACGTCGGTGTCTGTCCGTTTTGGGCATCATCTTTCATCGTCGTTCCCGGGACAGTTACCACCTGCAAAGTTTCAAAAGGAAACGGAACACTGGATCTTCCCATCCGACGCTGACCCTCAAGACTCGACCTAGCGCAATGGTGAATGGGCCACTGCGGCTCGACTCGTATCCTTCCCACACTCGTGGCTACTCCGACTACGGATATACCAGCGGAAGAAACCCTGGCGCGCGACATCATCGCTCACCTGCAGCTCCACGTTGCGGAAGCACAAAAAAACTCTGCTCGCCTTCGAGATTTGAACAAGGGAATAAACACCGTTCCCCGGGCTTCGAGGGTCTCAAGGTCGGCGATCAGCTCAAGCTTGCGCCATCAGTCTCTACGAGTTCGCCCTCCTTCCTCTGGCCGAATGCAGGCGAACCGCGCGGCGACGCAGGCCACCAGGAATATGAGCTGGACGAAATGCCCGCCCCTTTACGCGCCCGCTTCCACTCAAGTTTTCTGCGACTGCCTACGCCTCAAAGCGCCTAAAATCGTTCGCAATGAAGTCAAGTCATTGAATGGAGTGTGTGTGTTACATGCAGGTTTGCGCTAGCAAGCTCCTGCAGAAGGCTGATCATGACGTACCGTGATATAGGGACAGGGACGGCACTAGCCCGTACATGCGTCGCGGCACTTACCCCATGGCCACGGACAGCACAGCGAAGCTGCACATGTCCCACCCCCTGCTTGGGCTCACCCTCGTACGCGTTGATGATGCCGATGTGGACAGAGGTGCGGAGAAGAAACAGGGAAGTCGCAGTGCGAGGGGAGCGAGCGGAAATACCAGGCGCAGCAAAGAGAACATCTCCGCCCCACCGAGGCAGGCTATCGCCTCACCCGCCGCTCCCCCCTTCCTCGACAGCGCAGCCCGCACGTAATCTCGCGCCCCCAACGCCTGTCTCGCCTTTTTCTACTGCGTTACTCTCCGCTACACCTCTAGATGCCACAACGGAACGGCTTCCGCAAGTCCCCACCGATGTGCGCTCCCAAAACTTCTCCGCAAGGTACAACTCATCGAGGCCCCGCAGCGCTGTCTTCTCCGAGGCTGCACTCTGTCGACGATGTCCAGCTCATCCCCGTACGCAACTGCATCCTGCGTCGGTGCTTTCTCTTGCGTCGACCACGTCCACGTCGCTGCTAGCGCAAGCTGTGTCTTCGACGAATACGGCAGAGAAGACGAGAATGGTCGATAGACGTACCCTCCACGCCCGGAAAATTCTTTGCAGTTCACACGTAGAACGGTATACTGTTGCAGTGGGGAACGTCGTTCTTAGACCTGATGAGCACAACGGAATAACATCAAGCACAACAAGCACCCAACGACTTCAAAGATACTCGGCGCTTGGAACCGATTCACAGGATGACTAGGTCCAGAGGGTAGACAGCGCGCGCGCGCACGTACCATGACACGCAACTCGTGCTTCTCCCTGCGCAGGCGGTGCGCGCGCGTTTGCTGCTGGCGTCGAAAAGGCGAGCGTTTCCCGAGGCGCGATGAACGTTTCTACAAGAATGCGTCGTCGTCGTGGGCTGTTTCCGAAAGAAAGAGTGCACAGAAATCGGCGAGCGTCGCAACGTCTGCCGTGTCACCCTTGCTGCCGTGTTGTTGTATCCGCTGTGATTCTGAGACGTGCCGCGAGAGCGTTACGGTAGAGTGCTATACAGTAGTGCACTGACTCTAGGCACGAGGCGTCTCACCAAGTCCTCATCCGCAGTGATTACTCTTTCAACCAAGTTCTCTTTGCAAATTAGACTCTAAAGCCGCTACGCTATCCACCGTGTGCGTGTTCATAGTCGTAGTAAAGTTATGAGCTCGCGCTTGATATTCTGATGAAAAAAATTAATGGCCTTGCGGTGGATTGAACACCGGACCTTCAGATATATATGAACACACTTCAGTCTGCTGCTCTCCCAGCTGAGCTACAAGGCCTTCGGATCTATGTCCTAATCAGTTCGAATCAATCTATCGTAAGTAAATCAAACCCTGGTGGTCAATGATTCAATCAGGGCCAATCTCGTCGCTCGCCTTCCGCCACCGCCGCTGGCCCTTCGCTAGAGTCAAGTTATTCCAGCCACTTCAAGCCTCTCAACTCACCTACAGCACCTTGCACAGGGCTCAAGCACCTTGAGTCCTACTGGTATGCCTTCCTATGCCGACCGGCGTGACCTGGCTGAGTCTGGCGCCGCCACTTCAAAGTTCAAAACTAGGTCTGCGCGTCAACTTGAATACTTGTGTCGTCCTTCAAGCAACTTGAAGCAGCAAATCCTCGCAAGTAAACTGTTCGTCGCCCACTTTCTGCCTCAAAGCACGCACGGGGATCCTTCTCTGTCAATAGCCAACTGATGTATCGCGAGGGTAGTCGGGATGCAGCTAGATGCAGCCTAGGCCTCTGGAGAATTTGGTATGAGCTTAAATCTCGGTATGTTTTTTTTTTGGTCCTGTCATTCAAACTATGATACATATGTAACCTTCTGCCGTTCTGTCCAGATACTTACCTGGCACTTCGACCTATTTCGACTACGGTAACCGCCGAGGCCCGAGGGTCAGCTGTCAGTGCTTCAGAGGTTCCACCAGCAGGAGTTTATCTGGACTGAATTCGGAACTGACACTGGGTGACGCTGAGACGTCGGATTCCCGCGTCCGCACCCGAGATGACCCGTACTCGACGAATGGCAACGAGAAGGAGGTAAAACGATTAGCCTCTTCCCAGTGGCGTGGACTCGGAGGATTCGGCGTGGCGTGAAAAGCAAAGACGAGCCTTTAAGTTTTACTGCAACGAGGCTTCAGAGTGTTGCCTATGCTATACTTACTTGCGGTCCAAAAGAATGAATTGAACGAAATTCAACGGAATCACCGTAATTTAGGGAAAAAAATGTCCAATTCGACGAGGATAGACCTTGATAATGCGAGAGTAGCGCTAGCACGCCAGAGTGCGAGCAGGTAAGAGACCGGCCCGAATCCCGATACCCTTGAGGAATGTGGGGCACGCGGCCGTGGGAACTAGTGCGGGGTATTGGCAAGATGCGCGGATCCGGAGTTTCCCACTTTCTTCTTTTACGCCCACCAGGCTCGCTGGCACAGTCCACACCCGCGTCCGTGGAGACTCTCCCGGACTCGATACTGCACCTAGTATCCTTCTATCAGCTCCCCCTCGCGTCGAGCCCTCACATATCATGGTGAGGTGTCTCAGAGGGACTGTGGAGTGTGACTGACAATGACTCGTAGCCAACGCAAGTCCAGCCACCACCGCAGGACCAACACCACGACGTGCATAACAAGCACGCAAATGCACTACATCGGGATGCACTACTTCAAGCCTTGGGGTCGATTCTAGCGCCAGTAAGTCGATATCAGACGCGAAGTGGGGCATGGATCTTTGCTTCGAGACCGCGCTCGCCTTTTCCTGATTATCACTCGGGAGAATCTCAGCGCGTGTTCGTAACCGCGACTTGCATTTCATCTTTGCCCTGTGGCGTGAGATGCAGGGACGCGTTGCCTGGCTTCGATTTCCGTGCTCTTCTGCTGAAATTCAGCGAAATCGAATGACACTTGGCCCAGAAACGACCCGCACTAATGGAGCGCTCGTCTTCCGCATCGACCGTCGACTCGTCGCGGTCGTCGTCTGGCACCGCCAGCCCAGCACACGGCCACCCAGGTTTCCCGCATTCTCATCCGCAGGCGCATTCACCCGCACCTGCGCCGCCTCCGCCGCATTCGACGCCCGTGCCCCACCCGCATCCGCACCTCCATGCGCCCTCGCCCCTGGCAGAGTCCGTTTCCGGCTCAGACGCCGATGCAGACGAGGCTCAGGTCAGCTGTCCGCGCGCCCGCACCTACCTGCTTGACCGCCCTCCACCCAGGATGCGCATACGCATAGTGATACGCACGAGCCGTCCTCGCCAATCGCTCCTGTCCCACGCTCGAAGATCATCGACTCCCTCAAGAGCAAGAACAGCGCCTGGGATGCGCTCATTCATGGCTCGTTCTCGTAGGATCTTGATGTGGTCTTTCATACTATGTATCTGGCAATCGCGATGGTAGGGTCTCTTTCCTTTTGCTGCTCCTCTGGAAACCAGTGCTGTATGTTACATCGGTGCCATATGTATTTGTAGATGGGTGCATAGGGCGCGGATACCTCTGCTGTGTAATGTGCTTTGTGTTGTATGTACAGTATATTCGAAAAGGAAATGTCCGAATATGGGAGATCCCATCGATCGGGAAGCGTCGGCAATGCGCTGATCAAGTGACTTCTGATGCCCTATCTTTCTTTGTTCCCAACTGAAACCGTTTATTGTACTCAGTTCAGAGATGGCAGCGGCGGTCTAGGCAATTGAATGATCTGAAGGCCTGTCCATTACCGTCAAATGCTTATCTAGTTGAATGCAAGTTGAATGTTTGAGCCCAATTTCAACCTTGGTAACTTGGAACGTATAGTCTCTTATAAACAGACGCTACAACACAATACCTCATTTTGTATAAAGTTTCAATTGTCCCCGATGCTTTTCATATTATTGGCATAACTCAAGTCAGAGATGCGACGAGATAACAGACTCAGCAAGTTGAACAATCGACACGTGAAGAATGTTCAACTCAGATCACGGTGGTTTCCGTTTTACTGAGCGTAAGCTTGTTGTGAGGAAGCGATGACGACTGGACAATATCAATATCTTTCAGGCCGAGTTGTGCAAAAAATATCGATCCTAAACAGACATTTGCGTACACTCCGAGAAGGACCGAGATTCGAAAGAAAATGGGAGTAAACTGGACGCAGAAATAGATCTTTCAATAATAAATGCGGACGTAGTTGTTGATGACACGGTTCCACTTGAACCTGAAACTATGCAATGCCTTGCTCCAGTCCGCACTCTTGACAAACTCCGCCCAGGTGCGAGGTGGACGCGCCAAGCCGTCTTTACTGGCGGTAGGTTGTCCTCCATAATCTGGAGGATTATTTTGTCAGAAATATTCTGGGTCAACAGAACGGGTGAACGTACAACCAAACTCCTCCCAAACTGAAAGGCGCCGATCGCTGCATTGATGATGTGGGGCGGCACGCCAAAGCTCGCTATGGGTTTTGCGAACTCTTCAGGCGTTATCTGCCTGAATACAACCTTCTTCCCGGTCACTGCACAAAACACTGAGTCTTTACCGGAAACCAAGTAAACACTGCTACCTTCCGAGAGTTGACGAGCCATATCTTCTCCCGTGATGTCTTCGCCGCCGGTATACACGTCCAAGCCGTCCGGAAAAAACCGGCGTTTCCAGTACTCGACGGACGTACAAACCGTAGTCGTTCTGCGTGTCGATTATGGGGACGACCGTCTTCCGGTCCCACGACCCACTGGATCGCATGCGTACCGTCGGGCTGTTTTCGCCAACATCAAACGGGTTGGTGAGATAGCTGCTTGCGTACAGTCCCGCTTGGACGGTGACAAATGGAACACCGGAGGCGCGCCCGTGTTCGGTGACGAGAGCCTTGCCGTCGAATTGTTGAACCGCGGTGTATTTCCCGCCGCTAATTTTCTCGGCGGAGACTAGGCCAGACCAGATGATGCCTTTAACCCCAGCGGCTTTTGCAGCGTCAACAAGCATGATCCCTTCTGATATTTCCTGTCGTAAAAGTCGGCTGGTGTAAATTGATGGCAGGGAGAAATAGATTACCTTTTGCACGTTCATATGCTCCCAAAAATTGGTGACCAACTAAATCGTGCACGTACATTAAGCTATGGGTCTATAAAACGAATGTCAAAACTCACGAAAGCATAGTCCGCGCCGGTGAACGCCTTGAAAACCTCGTCCTTATTTTCCAGGACTAAATTAACCGCGATCATCTCTATGCCCTGTTTTTTCAGTGTCTCCGCGGCTGGCTTTGTGGAGTCCCGGGTAAATCCCCGTATACGGTATGGTTTGTCGGATTCCGAGAGCGCCTTGATCACACTGCCGCCTTGAATCCCAGTTACGCCGACTACAGCGACGAGGGAGCGGATTCTGACTGAGTGATCGTCATTTGGATGGTCGTTGAATCGTTTGATTTTCCGTCCTCGCTTTATAAATTCGCGAGGTCTGTCGAATTTTCAAATAAGGAAGGTGAAAAGCCGTCAAGGGTTTGACATTGCGCGATGCCGAAGGTCAACGTAGGATGCTGCCGCACATCCTGCTTTATAATGATGCCGAAGGTCAACGCGTACAATGCTGCCGCACGCCCACACGAATACAGACATCATGAATTACGCGACGGTTGAGTCGAATCGAACGTACATCGCTGGTGCATTCGACGAGATCATACCAATACCTTGCTCCAGTCTGCACCCTTCACAAACTCGGCGAACGTGCGCGTCGGTCGCGCGAGGCCTTCTGTACTGGTGGACGGCTGACCCCCATAGTCTGGTGCATATATATAAACCTCCCGGATCAGCCGGAAAACAAACACCACGCACATCCAAACTCGTCGAAGAACAGCATTCCTTCTATGACATCGGTAGCAGCGGGCCGATGGGAGACCGAAGTCCACAAAGTTCTTGGTGGACTCTTCAACCGTCACTTGCTTGAACACAACCTTCTTGCCGGTGCCTGAGGGAACGTTGAGTCATTCACCAGAAACGAGAGAAACCGGGACCTTGGGAAAGCTGACGAGCCATCTCCTCCACCGTAATGTCCTCGCCAGTGTAAACGACCGAACCGTCCGGGAAGACGGGCAGTTCTAGCACTCGGCGGACATACAAACCATAGTCATTATCCATGTCGATGACAGGCATGACGGTCGTCGGCTTCATGGGCCACGGTATCACGTATGTGCCATCGGGCGCTTTGGCAAAGCAGCGGAAAAGTCCCGACCACGAAGTTGCTGGCGTAAAATCCCGCCTGGACGTCAACGAAGGGAACACCGGAGGCACGTCCGTATTCCGCCACCTCGGCCTTGTGGTCGAAGTGCACAACCCGTGTATATTTTCCAGCCGCTGATTTTCTTGACAGGCGCGAGGCCGGACCAGATTATGCCTTTGGCACCAGCCGCCTTGGCTGCGTCAACGAGCATCTTGCCCTCGGATAATTCCTTTTTTTTTTCAATTAATTCGCATGAAATGATGGCGAGGAATGGCATCATTCACCTTTCCCCCGTCCATATGTTCCCAGAAATTGGTGACCAACTAAATCGTGCGCGCACATAAGCTATGGGTCTATAAATGAATGTTGAAACTCACGAAAGCGTAATCCGCCCCAGTGAACGCCTTAAAAACCTGTTCCTTGTTCTCCAGGACTAAATTAACCGCGACGATCTCTACGCCCTGTTTTTTCAATGTCTCAGCCGCTGGCTTTGTGGGGTCTCGAGTAAATCCGCGAATACGGTATGGTTTGTCGGATTCCGAGAGCGCTTTGATGACGCTGCCGCCTTGAATCCCCGTTGCGCCGACGACAGCGACGAGGGGAGCAGATTCTGACTGAGTTATCGTCATAGTGAGGTCACAACTGGCTTTGAGGTTGGTTTGATTCTGGACCTCCTTCTTGCTTTAAATACAATACGAATATTCCCGATGCACGGAGATTGAGAACCACCGTAAGCATTGGTAATACCCTTCGGAAATTCTGTCTCACCCTGAGTACTAAAGCTAGACGCTTGGATCACGGGTCGAATCTTGAGTGCCAAAGTCGGTGGGAAGATCTCCCACCAGGTTCGCCGTGATGCTTTTTTGAAAAACTTTGGCGGTGCATTATAATCGGAACGACGATGGAGGATTCGACAGGAGCTACTACTCCGACAAAAAAACATCAAAAAAAAGAGCCCTGCGACCGAGCGGACCACTGGCAAAGGTCAAGTCTTACTAACTTGACGTGCGTCGTGGAGTCGAGTCGAAAATGGAAGCTTAGTAGACAATTGCCAGAGCTGCACTTTTGCCACATGTCTCGGGATGTCGGCCAAGTGACCGTCGAATTCCGGGAGCAACGAGCAAATATGTGGTCCAAGAGGACTCCGAGTCCAAGAGAAGAGTAATCAGGTTTCCTTTGCCCTTGTTTGTTCTCGGTCCGAATTCGGAAATGGCTCTCTTTCTGTAACTGCGAGAACGGGTTAACCTCTTGGTTAACCGAGATGAGGACCGGATACCGCCTCCCCAATGTGCGCAGACTACTGCAAACTGTCCTTTGACTCGTGTGCTGCTTGGGACTCTATGGGCAAAAAACTACTTGATCTCCTAAACCGCTGTCTCCATTCTATGCAGATCTCCCGTCGATCCAAGACTCGGCTTCCGCCAATACCCGCCTAATTCGTTCCGTGTCTCAAGTTAGTGGTCCAAGAGCCCCCAAAAGACTATAAATGGAGAGCGATCCTCTGCCAAGTTCCTTACTTTTCCACTCACACCTCACACACTCACATCTAAATTCTTCCAAATCTTTCACAATGTCTTCTGTTACTTCTTCCACTCTTCGCTCTGGCTTCTCGACGACGACCTGCCCGCTCCCCACCAAGGCCACCACGGTGAAGCGCAGCAAACACGTAAAGAAGCGGAATGCAGCCCAAAAGCTCCCTGCAGGCTACGCCTTCGTCCCGCCATCTGTCCCGCTGACTTACCCCAAGTCCTACCACTTGATTGATGCGGGACCGATGAACGTCAAGAAGCGGACGGTGACTGCACCGGTCGCGGTGACGGGGCTGCCTGCGGGATACGTTTTTACGCCTCCTTCTGTTCCCCTCACGTACCCAGAAGGCTATCATTTGATCGACGCCGGCCCGATGAACGAGGCGCCCAAGCTCAAGCGCAAGCGGACGGCGTTCGGCGCGCTCACAAACGTTGCCGGACGTGTCCGCATCGCCAAGCGCAAAGGGCCCATCTAACGAGGGGGCTCGATGGGATTTGCTGTGAGGACGGGAAAGGGGTAGTGGGGTGGGGTCGAGTACTCATTCTAATCCTCATCTTTCCTCGGCTACCATAACCACCATTTTTGTTTCGTGCGCAGGGACGAGAGACTTGGAAGCGGTTTTCGTAAAATAGCGTCTCCGAACGGAGACTCCGGTTTGATAACTAACTTGACAACCACAGTCGAGCTACAGGTGACGGTCTTCGGATGCGGTCGGAATGCGGACAAGGACAAAGATGGTGGCGGGATTCAGTTTCGCACTCGGTTTCGCACTCGGTCAGTTTTGTGAATCTTTCCTCTACGTTTCGAACTGACTGACGTTCTTCTTTAAGAGCCGTATTCATATCTTCTCTCCTCCCTGGTGCTATGTACGGTGCATGGTGGTGAGGCGGGCTCGCTGGCCGGCGAGATCATTTCGTTCCCTTCCTTTGCCTTTGTTCTCACTCTTCGTATCTCAGCGTCCGCCTCCGCGAACGCTGGTCGGTCGCAAATGGGGATGTGTGTGGTGGCGAGGTGGGCCCGCTGGTCGGTAAGACACCTTTATTTTCTTTTGCCCCTTCATTCTGACTCTTCGACTCAGGGTTCGCCTTGCAGTGCTGCTGGCCAGTTGGAGATACGCATGGTGGCGGGGATTCCGACTCCCTTCGGTTTGTTTTTTCTCCCCCATCTCATCTCACTTCCGGTTGATGCTTTTTTTCTTTCAGCCCTCAACAGCCTACAAGAGGCGGGCGCTTCCGGGGGGTGGGTTCGCAACCCTCGTGCACCCTTGTCGTGGCCCCCCGGCTTGAGACCTCCGGGTTGACTAATAGCACGTTAATTGCGGGTTTGGGTTTTTTTACTTCTTATCCACTTTGCACTGGATCTAGCTTCTTTGACAATGTGGGCTAGTGATGATAGTACTGTTGGATAATATATATCATTTGTGATCTTCTGAGCGGCCCTTTGACCTTTGACCCCCGAAGTAGTCAGTAGCATCCCGCGACGGTTCATTTTCGAACATAGGCCCCTCTCAGCGAAAAAAGTCCAAGCGAGAAATATCATGAATGCATCGGTTAAACCGGACCGACATGTTTACGTGTACCACCACGTCTATCCAATTCTCAGCCTTCCATCCTCTTCCATCCTGCGTTGAATTTGCTAGGCAACCCTCTGACTACGAAAACGACTCGGAGTAGTGTTGCTCCACTACTGGCGACAGAGTGCGGCCGGACCTTATAAGCGGTGTTGGCCCCCCGTCATGCACTGGAACAACCCAGAAATTTCCGGCTCTTACAGAAGTTCTCACCCGGAGCACTATTGTATCATCGTTCGCTTCTGTCATAGTTCTTATCTGGCGCATCTTTGCTTCCGTTGATGCATATGCTGCCTTGTGCAAGACCACCATGACCAGCGTCCCAGCCAGCTTCCAGGTCGGATCTGTTTCTAGCGGCCAGAGCGTTCGGGATGTTATTGCGTCTTGTGCGTATTGCGATCTTATCTATTGATTTTTTTTTTCACTAGAGTCCATCAACAGACCGCCGAGCACAATATCTTGTGGCTGGGTCCACTGTAGCCTCTCTGTCAGACGACTCGGACCCATTCTCCGATGAAGAGGCAGGATTTGGGTTTGTCAACCAGAATATCGATGAGGAATACATCGAAGAAGCCGATGACTCGCCCCAAGAGTCCGAAGGCTTTATCGGCCAGTTTGATTGGGACGATATATCCTCAGAGCCGGCAGAGAGCCCCACCACACCCCGAGCTACTCTCCCATTTTCACGAAAAGTGCCCGCTCCGCCAGGCCAACGACCACCTGCACGAAACCAACAAAATGAAGAACGAAACGAAAGCACTCCACTTCTGCGCAAGACCATCTCATTCACGGATACCCCCCATCCGAGGCGCGCGTCCACTTCCGCCCCAAATGACTATCTAGCAGTCCCCCTCGCGGGTCCCGATGGACGCCTACGACGCCGCTCGTCCGCCGCGTCGGCGCGAAGCATGAAATATAATCATATTGGCCAGAGTACGTTTGGACAGACAGTACGTCGTCTGCCGCTCACCTGGAATGTCCCTCAATTCTTGCCCGCAGCTCTTCAACTCTATCGCCATTCTGCTGGGCATTGGGATGCTATCGGAGCCACTGGCATTCGCCTACGCTGGCTGGGGCATGGGCCTGGTCCTCATCATTTCCTACGGCTACATCAGCTGTTACACGTTCGTGGCTTGACGTATTCGCTCTTCTTAATGCTCACGCCGCGCTTCACAGAGCCAAAATACTCGCTGGAATCATCCTGTCTGATCCACGTCTCCGCTCCTACGCCGACATCGGCCGGAAAGCCTTTGGTCCGCGCTCTACGCTCGCCATCAGCGTCCTCTTCTGCTTGGAGCTCTTCGCCGTCAGCGTCATCCTCGTCACACTGTACGCCGACTCCCTTAACGCCCTCCTCCCGCAATATTCCTCCAACACGTACAAGCTATGGGGTACTCTCATGTGCGTCTGTATCTGCGTTCGCTTTCGTCTCCGCTGACATCTGGCAGTATAATTCCCACTGTATTTCTGCCGCTATCTTTATTGAGCTATACATCCATCCTCGGCATAATTTCAACGATTCTCGTCGTCTTCGTCATTCTTGTCGACGGCGTCTCCAAAACTGACGCTCCAGGGAGTCTGTGGAGTCCCGCAGAAATGTCGCTCGGCATCGACAATTGGAATCACCTCGGAATCGCGTTTGGGCTGTTCATGGCTGGCGTATGAGATTTCTTCAGATTTCCGGCGGCTTTCTTAATCAATCTTGCTGCAGTTCTCCGGCCACGCTGTCATACCTTCACTAGCGAGGGATATGATCGACCCCAGCGAATTCAATAAAATGATTGATTGGGCCTTCGTGCGTCCTTCCCTTCCTCATTACATCCTCTCTCTTACTTGATCGAATCGCAATCCCAGATCGTGGCTACATCCATCTACACCCTTATCGGCTGCGCTGGATATGTGATGTTCGGCAATTCCGTCAGCCAAGAGGTGTGTTCATCCCATCTCCATTCCCTCGTTCGCTCAGCCGCCGCTCCTTTGTGCAGATCAGCATGGACCTCCTCAGCACGCCGGGCTACAACGCGACTCTAAACCAAGCAGCGCTGTGGATGCTCGTCATCAGCCCTCTGTGCGTCCTCCTTCATTCCCTTCCTCCAACTTTCTCCCCATCCCACCCGTCATTCTCCTGATCACTCCACCGTCCCCACAGCTCGAAACTGGCGCTGACAACTCAACCGCTAAACACCGCGATCCAGATCTTCCTCGGCATCGACACGCCCATCGCCGCGCCGGAGGAGCTGGAGGCCAAGCTCGCGGAGCCGCGCCGCGAGGCGCGCGTCTCGCTCAAGCGCGCGCTGGGCATTCTGCAGCGCATCGCGGTCACACTGCTCTCCGTCGCCGTCTCCATCCTCGTCCCCGAGTTCAGTGCAGCGAGTACGTCGCACCCGCTTCCCCTTCCTCTTACTTTTTCTCGTTTTCTGACGTTGCATGACGCCAGTGGCCTTTCTGGGCTCGTTTTCCGCGTTTGTGTTGTGCGTGATAGGCCCGATTGCGGCGAAGGTGGCGCTCGAACGGCGGTGTGGGGTGTTTGATGGGTTGGTTCTTGTGCTGGCGCTGGTGATGGGGTTGTGGGGCACGGGCGCGGCGTTTCTGGATGCATGAATGATTTTTCGAATAGAGGGGTTTGTGTTTTGGTTCTATACGATTCCTTGTCCATCCCGAGTGCCTCGAGAGCTTTCTGTCCCACTCGTGCAATTTTGTGGATATCGCAGTTTCACCGAGAGAAATTTGAACGATCAGGCTACAAATTCAATTTGACGCTAATTAGATATGTGGGACGAGTCTCAAAACCCTAGCATCTCCCGAACGTTTTTCAGATCGATGCAGCGCAAGATGTCTTGGCATTGCACGAGGCACAAATCCCCCCCTCGCACACGCTTCAATTTGGGGAGCGGGTCGAGACGGTCCTTCTCGTCGACGTCACCTACTGTTTTGTCCTCGAATAGGGTCTCCGAGCGCGCGTGCGTCTTGTTGAGCGCCTGCGATGCGGCCACTGTCCTTCCCCTTAACAGAACCTGACTTCCCCTCTCTGCGCCGCGCCCTGAACACCCTTCACGAGCAGTGAAGATCTCCTGGTGCTTTCTTCAGTCATGGTCTGATTCAAGTGCATTGATGTGTATAAAGTTCCTGGGTGAAAGCGATTCTGAAAGCCAAACGAATGTGTAGAGCGTCCTCGATAGTCAACTCCTTGCGGCATGCCCGTCACGCACGCACGCACTCGGCCGAACCCGAAAACGGATAGAATAGAAGTAGTCCCCAGGCCTAATATGTGTGCCGGCGGAACTCCAAGCTCCCGGAGTGCAGCGCTTTCATCGCGCGTCCGACTTCCCCACTGTCCGGCCGCTCCTTCGGGTTCGCTGCCCAGCAGTGCTGAATGAACGCCCACTGCGCGTCTGTGACGAACGACTGCGCGGGGCGCCGCGGCTTTTTGCCCTTGTGGATCTCGATGACCACCTGAGCGTCGGTTTCGATGTAGAAGTAGGGTCTGCGACCGGACAGGATCTACACCGTGGCAATGGAAAAAAGCCGCGGTTAGCACACTGTTTCGGAATGAAAATGATGAGTACCTCGAGCGTGACGCTGCCAAAGGAATAGATGTCACTGCGCAGGGTGAGGACGGGGGCTTCGTCGTCTTCCGTGCGCAAGGTGTGGAGCGACGCATCTGCCCACCGCACTGCACCTCCGATACAGGACGTCAGGGTCGCGAGCGACGAGGAGAACTCGACAACGATGCTCGAGAGGCCGAAGTTGCAAAGCTTGGCCTTGCCTTCGTCGTCGATGAGAATGTTTGACTGAGATGATCAAATCATGAACATTGAACGACGCTGAGGACAAGAGGATTGGACTGACCCCCGTTAGATCGCCGTGTACAATTGAATTCTCGTGCACTAAGTAAAATGTCCATCAGGCCGTAAATACACAAGTGAAAAAGACTGACGATATTTGAGCCCATCTGTGACTTCACAGAGCATTTGTAGGCGGTCCGTCATGGACAAGATGTCCCGTGGCGCTCCATATACTTCGACACGCTGCCCTGCTCCAGCCACGGGCAAACTATGCTATTGTAAGGCCCGAAGTTTGACACAGTCCTAAGCAGCTTCAGCACATGCTTGTGTGCCAGGCGCTTCCAGACGCTAAGCCCAAACGCGAGACGCTTTCAAAAGCTGTCAACTCCTCACGCGAATGCAAACCTTGTTCATCTTGCGTGTTCCATCTGAGGATCGTCCAGTCGTAAGCGAAGCACTGTGATTGCGACCTGCGAGTATAATGGAATGATCAGCTGGAGGTTTTCAAGGAACGGGATGCGGGCGTACCCGTCGATCAGGCTGTCGATCCCAAATGCCTTTCCAGACGTCTGCAAAACCTCCATGGGCCTGTGGATAGCTGTAACACCGAGTCAACGCCTCCATCATCCAGGCTGAGTGAGATAAACGCGGACCTCCCCTGTTTCCGAATCTGTCCCGTCAAGTCGAGCAACTTCATCTGGTTAACCTCCACATCTAAATCATCACAGCACGAAGTAAACACGGAACACAGTGGGCGTGAAAGTGGTACTCACAAGGCTCGCTCTCCGGCGGTGTTGGCAGTATCTCGGAGCTAAGACCGCCCAC
>JARJCV010000574.1:0-20329 GCA_029281435.1 Mycena haematopus
AAAGCGCGATACGGAAGGTTGCAAGGGAGACTTTCGAGCATCTCCTCACTATGGATTTACGCTTCCATCTGTCGCGACAGACCGGTGGCTTGACCCGAGCCATTGATCGTGGGACCAAGTAAATTTCTCCGTCACGAGTTTCAAGCGTATTGCTTATTCACATTCAAAGAGGAATCGCATTTCTTTTGCAAGCTCTTCTCTTTCGCGTTGCGCCCACTGCGCTTGAGATAGGTCTTGTCTGCGGTATTTTGGTTCGTACTCTTCGTGATGCAAGTAATCAAGTTGCTAACCTCGTCCACCCAGACTTATAAATTTGGTTGGGATTTTGCGGCCTTAACAGCCCTCACGTTGGCCGCATATACGTGGTTCACCGTCCGAACGACCTCTTGGCGGTAAGCGATTCGACATAGTATCGACCTGCGCTGAGCCACTTAGAACGCGCTTCCGCCGCGAGGCAAACCGAGCAGACAACAAGGCGGCATCTTCAGCGATCGATTCACTAATCAATTTTGAGGCCGTGAAGGTGCGGCTTACTAATCCATGCTGTATTCCGGCTGATCTTTGATCTCATAGCACTTCAACAATGAGGCCTACGAAGTTGCTCAGTACGATAGACACCTGAAGGACTATGAAAAATCATCCATTAAGATTACGACGTCATTGGCCTTCCTGAACTCGGGCCAAGCTGTTATCTTTTCCAGCGCCTTGACAATGGCGATGTTCTTGGCCGCACAAGGCGTTGTCAATGGTGCGTTTGCAACCGAATTCGAAGGGTCAAATTTATCCCCACTCGCGCAGGTTCAATGACCGTCGGCGACCTGGTCATGGTTAACCAACTCATATTTCAGCTTTCTTTGCCGTTGAACTTCCTGGGCACTATTTATCGCGAGACGCGCCAGAACCTGCTCGACATGGAGGTCTTGTTTAAACTTCGCGAAGAGAATCCGCCGCCCCAGGTATGCTGGCGTAAAATTATAAACATTATGAACGTCTTCTACAACTGTCTAGGACAAACCCGGCTCGCTTCCGCTCACCCTCAACCACGGATCGATCCGGTTCGAGAATGTCAGCTTCGGGTACCACGAGGAGCGGCCGATATTCCGGAACCTGTCGTTTACTGTTCCCGGGGGCAAGAAGGTCGCCATAGTAGGACCCTCTGGATGCGGAAAATCCACGGTTTTGCGGCTGCTCTACAGGTTTTACGAGCCAGACTCGGGCAGGATATTCATCGACGAGCAGGATATTCACGAAGTGCAATTGGAGAGCGTCCGAAAGTGCATCGGAGTCGTGCCGCAAGACACGCCACTGTTCCACTCTGATATTATGCACAATGTGCGATACGGGAGGTTGGATGCAAGCGACGAGGAAGTGCGCGAGGCGGCAAAGAAGGCAAACGTCCATTCCGCGATCGTCCGCCTTCCTGAGGGATACGCAACCAAGGTCGGTGAGCGCGGCCTCATGATCAGCGGTGGCGAGAAACAAAGACTAGCTGTGGCTCGGGTGCTGCTGAAAGATCCACCAATATTGTTCTTCGATGAGGCGGTACGTTGATACGCAATACGTTTCTTTCTTTTTCACCATACACTGCCTTAGACATCTGCGCTCGACGCACATACTGAGACCGAAGTGATGCGCAACATCAATAACCTTTTGACAAACCAGTCCCGAACCTCCATTTTCATCGCCCATAGACTACGCACTGTGATCGAAGCTGGTGTGTTGAGGACAACTTGCCTGCCGACATTTGATACTAACACCGCTCATAGATTTGATAATTGTACTAGAAGACGGTCAAGTCGCTGAACAAGGAACACACGAAGAATTGTTGCGGAAAGGCGGCCTATATTACAGCATGTGGCAGGAGCAGGCCTCCGCTGAAGAGAGTCCTTCGATTTAGAGAGAAACCTCAACTGTCAGACTCTTTATAAAAGTTTTCATCTTCTACTTACCTTCCTTTTTGGGAGGTGCAAATTACGAGAATTTTGATGCAATCAAAATCTCGTTCTTTTTATATCTCAGAAAGGGGGCTGGAGAGCGTTTTTTTTTCCTTGTCGCCGAAAACATTGTAATCGATTTAGTGGCAGTGCTCCCAATTTGAATGCAATTTAGTGGCAGTGCTTAATTGGGTTTCAAAGTTGTATCATCTGTATCAATGTTTTCTCTGACTCTAATAGTGGCGGTGGGATAAGATAGCTTCGAGTTTTAGGGGTGTTTGATGAAACAAGGACAAACAAACATGTCGCGTCGCGTTAACAGTTAAATTGCTTAAACTGAACAACTGGAAGGTTTGGAAAAGGAAACCCCTCTTCCTGCTTTATCAAATTCATATTTAAAACTCACTCAGCCCATTTCTCTCAGAACAAATCAGTCAACGACGAAAAAGTCAAAAACTGGAGTCAGTGAGGCGCGAATCATTGAAACAATGACAAACAAACGCGCCGCGTGAAGATAGAATCGAACAATCAACTCATACATTGTTACGAGTACTTATGTAATCGTTCTTTGATTTGCTTGCACAGTGGCGTTTGCGCTCTCAGGATTTTTTACTGTAACGTTTGAACGTGTAACACTAAATAGTGGCGGTGCTTAATTTCATTAGATTTTTGTGATCGCTTTTTTGTTCGTCAGTAGCATCTTTGATTCATTAGATTCAAATCTAATGGTCCTTTACGCGCCGTGGGAAATGCTTACGTCCCATAATCCGATTTTCTTCTCCTCTGTCTCTATTTCGTTTTTTTGTCCCCATTCGTGGCGGCTTCTGTAGCTCTTCATGGCATCTACCCGTTTGATGGTTCGAAACTCTCTTCTCTTGGTTGTAATGCTATAATCTTGGTTTTAGGGGCGTCATCTCCGTCCTGTGCTTGTATGACGATGTGTTTGGTGTCTAATATTGTGATTTTGTGTTTATTTGATTTGTATCCTGATGTCTGTGAATGGCACTAGCGTTTGGGTCTTCTTGAAAGGGGGGTTTGCTTCACTTTGTTGTTGATGGAAGTGTGACAACAAGTCACATTGTGACTACGCTGTTTTGATGTTCGCTGTAGTACTGTCTCGCCCACTCGCGTCTCTGACGTTCGGGATTCAACGATCTTTGCCATCAATGAGGAACGCATACACGCCACCGGCGCCGTCAGTAGTGAACGGCTACTAACAAACTATCAGTTCTCCATCAGTTCTTTCAACAAAGACCGAAATTGAATGTCTACTTTGTTTCGAGTACGCATCGCATTTGAGAGAATGTTGTGGTAGACAACAGAGGAACTGTATATAAAGCGCAAATCTGTGTATTCGAACAGTTTTCCACTCCATATTTTCACTTACGCTCTAAAGATGAAATCCGAAGTCAACTAACGAGACGTGTGTAGCTGAAGCTTGACAGATTCTGTCGACTACAATGATCGTAATGATTTCAGCTGTGAAATCTTTAACTGATGCCGCGTTTAAATAAAGTCGGATCGTATAAATTCCCTTTCGGCAATTGCCGTGTTAGTCATCAATACCGATTTATTAGCTTAGTCACATTTCCCTCATTCCCTCTTTCGTCCGTAATGGCTCTTTCCGGGAAAATCTGCCAAAATCCATGGTTCGCATCTTGTATCTAGTTATCCTCTGAGCAATTATCATCCTAACTCTTGTTACGACCCTCTTCGTTTGGTCAGTACTCTGGATAGATTTCTGGGTATATTATATTTGTTTCCCTAGGTGCAGTATATATAATGGCTCTTTCTTTTGCAATTCCTCGTTACTCTTCGGTGGTTCGGTACGTGTGATCAGGTGCTTGATCAAGTATATTTGAAATTAGACGTTGTCTTGCCAATGAAACGCAGATCAGATCTCCATCACGTTTTATGTAGTCGTACCTTGCTTGCCTTCTCCCCTCATCCTCACCATGAAATCCACCATTTGCCTGCTTCTTGTGTGGCTATTAGGCCTCTTTTTTGTTTCCGAAGTAATGTTTCGGATTCGGGGAGATACCCCTTTGGGACGCGTTCCCTGGCGAGTCGTTGTGACTCGAATAAAAGAACCCCATAAAATGCAGTCCCCCTTGACGTTTACTCGTATGCCATCGCCCAGCGTGTATTATGAGCCTCAGATTCCTATTGTACCTGTATCTAATGTCGCGGAAAGTCCAGATATCCGTTCCCCGATTGCAGAGCCTGAATGGGTGTATCTTTTTTGGACTAATCTTCGTGTGCATCTAATGTATGTCTTCGGCCAACGTGGACTGTCTTCACCTCAATATATTGTCCGTGACCTTTATCGGTCTTTCATACGGCCTGTGATGTACAAACATGATTGGGCTGTGGGCCAAGTTTCGATGTCTTTTGGTGTACTATTGCCAGGTGTGAATTGCATCTATTTTCTGGCCGTGCTTTGCCGCTTTCCATCTAACTTTACACGATTGGCACTGTTCTTGTTTCATACCGGAGGTTGTCCTTATGTGTACTATCAAGTCTGCCCAGCCTACGCATCTCCAGTTCCTTGTTTTCCATTATAAGCACGGCTGCGTTGGTGGAGGAAGAAAGGTCTTTTCGCCGGTCGATGTCAACCCTTATATTGTGAACATATGTTCTCATCTGCGGCACGGCGACACGGCTAGGTTCGAAAATCATTTCAATGCTTCTCTAGTCCCAGATCCTTTGCCTACTGATGAGGATAAAGCGTGGACATTGATACCCTTGGATTGTCTTCTACCTTTTCTTACTAAAGTTGAGTTGCGTCTTGTAGCTTCTATGCATTGTGTTCCCGCGGCCCACCGACAAAGTGTCGATAGTCTGCGACATTCTCTTTTACTGCATCAGTGCGAGTGCGGTGATTTTGTGACTGTTTTCCGTGTTGTTCGAAGAGAATTCGTGACACAGTCCCACACTAGAATGACCCAAGCGGATAGAATTAAAAATAAGGGTATCAACCTTAAAAGTACGGCCTTAAGAACTCGAGAGAAACTTCGCAGAGCGGCTCGTACTACTGTTCCGAAAGCGGTTGCTGTCGAAACTTCTGCCATTTTTCCCCCTGTTCCGGTCAGTAACCGTACAAGACATACCATTATTAGTGGTATGTGTGAGGCTCTTTCGCCTTCTCGTTTCACTGAAGCTGGATGCGCTGTTTGTGGTCAGTTGACGTTGTTGTCAGAATCAACTCCTAAGGACGAGGTTAATGTCGACTGGAATCTTCTCTTGCAAATGGGTGTCACTCGGAAAGAACGAGCGACTTTCGATTGTGCCGTCGAAGATCTACCAGGGCCTATTCTCGATCATGCCTGTTTCTCGCGTATGTGCAGACTGCGAATCAGCTCTGAGCAAAAAACTCATCCCACCCATGCACTTGCTAATCATTTGTGGATTGGCCCGTTCCGTGGCAACTCCGAGATTTAAAGTTTGCGGAACAAATGCTGATTGCCAAAGTTCGTCATAATAGATGCGTAGTCCGAGTCGCTTCGGGCCGGGGTAAAATGATGGCTAACGCAATCATGTTTCCCTCGCCCATAGTCAAGGTTTACAATACTCTCCCGCTTTTCCCGCTCAGATGTCAGTGAAATATTAGCGTTTGTCTTTTTGGGCTCGTCACAGCCCACCGGAAAAAGATTTCGAGAGGACACCTATGTTTGTTCGTCGTCGTAACGTACGGGACGCGTTGGAGTGGTTGAAACTCAATCACAGCGACTATTATTCCTACTATATCTGAGGAAAATCTCAATGCTTTACCTGAGGCGGGCATTTTTTGTGGAGTTGACTGGAAACAGACGGCGCTGGGCGAGTCTAATTTGGTACCTGATGCAATGAGTCTCGACAACGACGGAGAAGAGGACGAGGGACTCGATCGGGGCCTTGTCCTTTGCTGTGGCGGGTCTCACTGGACCACAGTTCGACAAGGCAGATATGCGTACACTTAAATCTAAAGCTTTGGCTCATCTTAAATCTGGAGGTCAGACTCTTGGAGTTGGAAGGGGTGATCGACCTGAGTCTACGTATAATAACGTTCAGTTATATCCACAGATGTTTCCTTGGCTTTTCCCTTACGGCAAAGGTGGGATTGGGCGTACCCAACGTAAACGTAGAGTTTCCGAGGAGTCGCATAAGAAACATTTGCTTTTGTATCACGATAAACGTTTCCAGACTGATTTCTACTTTCCCATGGTGGCTTTCAACGAATCCCAGATCAAACGTGCTACCACCGCCAGCCACCTTTTAGTGGATCGACGTCGCTTGGAGCACGTAACAGCTAGACTTGCCTCAATCGACGAGAACGTGTTAACTGATTTATCCAAGCGTTTGGAAGCCGGTGAGCACATTAAACATCGTACACCGGCAGAGGAAGCTGTTTTGCTTTGCTCAAAGATCTCGATCTCGTCGGAGGTCATGTACAAGGTTCTTTGGCAGAAAAAAAGAAGCAGCGGAATGAGGCGTGGTCTCTTGTATCTTTCAAAGGTGCACCCACATGGTTCATAACTTACGCTCCTGTGGACATCAATCATCCTCTTTGTCTATACTATGCGGACACGCGCATTGAGTTCTCTCCTCAATTGCGCCCTTCTGATGTTCGAGTTAATTGATTGGCCAAAATCCTGTTGCCGCAGCTAGATTTTTTCATTTTGTTACTGAAGCGTTATTAAGCACGTTTTAGGAGTGGGCTCAGATCACAGAGGATTGTACGGCGAAACCGATGCTTATTATGGCAGCGTAGAACAGCAAGGTCGTTTGACATTACATATGCATATGTTAATATGGATCAAAAGCTCCCTGTCTCCTCAAGAAATACGAGACAAGGTGTTAGATCCCGACGGTGCATTTCAGAGAGCTATGATTGTGTATCTTGAGTCTTGTCATGTTGGGGAATTTCTAACGGGAACTATAGCCGACGTTCGTGCAAAATTTCCTTTCAGTAGACCTCCAGGCGGCATCCACGAGATCGTTGTTCAGGAAGAAGAGCATCTTCCCTACCTGCTGGGTACGCGGATCCTACACAGACATTGCCTCAACCTCCTCCGCCTTTGTGTAGTGAGGATTGTGAGGATATTGCCTGTCCAAAATGCTCCGATCTAGCCAAGTGGTGGGTTCTTCAGAGAGACACTGTAGATGATTTGATTCTCCGTTCTAACTTGCACAAGTGTCGACAGGGCATAGCAGGCACCGATCTGTCCAAACCTCTACTTTCCGGTGGTAAAATTAAGGTCGGAGTCAGCGGTTGCATGCGACAGGATGGTAGTTGGCTCAGCCCGGTTTCCCAGGGAACTCCATTTACGAACGGAGGTGGATCCGTCCGATGGGTCGATCGTAGTAAAAAAATTGAACCAATGATTAACACCGTCACTCCTGACCTTACGTATCTTCTCCGATGCAACACAGACGTTACCAGTTTACTTTCAGGTACTGCGATCAAAGCAGTGGTTGCATACGTGTGCGACTATATAACTAAACCAAGCCTTAAACTATACCATGCTTTCGATGCTGTGAAAGCTGTTTTGAACCGTAACACCGTGACTATTGGTCAGTCATCCCCGTCCTCGGACAATACACGTCGACTCATTACTCAAATGGTCAATTCGTTGACGTCTAAATATCAGATAGGCAGTCCAATGGCTTCCATGTACTTGTTGGGATATCCAGACCATTACACAAATCTTGAATTCCGCGTTTGTTGGTGGAGATCGTACGTTGCTGTCGTAAATATGGACTGGCAGGAAGAAGTTCGAATAGACGACGTAGTTCTCGATGCTGATGGCTCAATGGTAGACTCTGTCGATGATGAATCACACAGAGCTATTTTGATGAAGTCCACGAAAACTTACGTTGGTGCAACTTCTGTCGACGATTATATCCATAGACCGAAGGTTTATGAGCTGTGTAGTTTGTTTGATTACCTTCAGATCAGCACGCGATGTAAACGCACTATATCTGAACTTGCCAACTTCGAAGCGTCTTTGGTATCGGTTGACGCAGCTGAGAGTGTCGATGAGGACGCCGATGTGATCGAAGACGGTTGGCTTGTGAAGGATTTACCGGTCGATGCAGGGATAGAGGTCCCAGACGATGTAGGCAGCTATGCGTTTGAGAAAGGCCATCCATTGTGGCGCTCACACTACGTCAAATGCGACAGGACTAGAATGCAAACGGTTGTACCCAATTTCCTAGGAGGATCTCTACCTAGGAAAGACCAGGGCGATCGCGAGTTTTATTGTCGTACAATGTTGACTTTTTTTAAACCGTGGCGTCGTGGAGCTGATTTGAAGACCGTCCATGACTCGTGGCACGAAGCCTTCACAGATTACGCGTTCACAGATAAGGCTGAAAGACTTATGCGGAACTTTAACCTGCGGTATGAGTGCAACGACGCTCGTGATGATTTTTCCGCCCAAGACAGACAAAAACGTTCGTTGCCTTTATTCTCAGGGTACGATGTGACTTCTGATGGAATATCCGACCCCAGTGGTGAATTTGGTGAGACAGATTTTTCCTCATTCTTTGATCAAATTAGCGAAATCAAGGGCCGCAAGCAGCTCGCCCTTGAAGTCAAAATGCAGGCTATAGCTAATGTTTTGATCAGCTGTGGGTGGGTAACGCAGTTTCCGAACCCTGTCACGTCAGTTAGGGTAGTTCCGACTCAGCGACTCTGCGGATTGCAGTGGCAAGCTAGACAAAAGCAACTGAAAGATGAAATTTTTGCGCACAAATTCAGGAAAGCCCCTCCCACATTAAGAAGTGTTCCGAATCCACTTAATTCACATAATCGTGTTCCTGACGGTGTCAGAATATTACCGCCGCAGTATTTCACAAAAGAATTCGTGGCATGTGATCAAGACGCATCCAACATGGTAGAAAGTATCATCGTTACGTTTAGTTTGAATGAGGCCCAAGCCCGAGCATTCAAAATTGTGGCTAATCATTCGCTGGACGCCAATGCGCCACCACTTCGAATGTACCTGGGCGGTGTTGGTGGTACTGGAAAAAGCAGGGTGATCAAAGCGTTGATTAAATTCTTCGAGGACAGAGGAGAGTCCCATCGGTTTTTGGTGTTGGGTCCCACAGGTACTGCATCTGCCTTGCTGAATGGACATACGTATCACTCGATCCTTGGCATTCGAGATGGTTCCGACTCTAGTAAGCACGAAGGTACTTCCATTCGTAGGATTCAAGATCGGCTGCGTGGAGTTGACTACGTCTTTGTAGACGAAGTATCCATGGTGTCTTGTCAAGCTATGTACAGCATTAGTTCGAAGTTGGCGTTCGCGCTCGGTGAACCCAATGAAGCGTTCGGCGGTATGAATATGATCTTCGCTGGTGATTTCGGACAACTTCCTCCGGTCAAAGCGAGTTCATTGTTCAGTGGAGATCACGAACCTTCGCCTTTGCAGCGCGTTAAGTTGTCTCTGTCTAAACAGAAAGCGGCGATTGGCAAAATACTGTGGCAACAGATAACTACTGTGGTGATGCTCACCGAAATTATGCGTCAACGTTCGGAACTAGCTGAAGATGTCAAACTACGTACCGCATTATCCAATATGCGCTTTGGTGCATGTACCAAGAACGATCTGGATTATCTCGCAAGCCGTACTATTAGCAGCCGACCTGGTCACCCCTCCTTTGGTGACCAATCCCTACACAATGTATCTCTCATCACCGCATTCAATGCCCATAAGGATAAAATAAACGAAATGGGTAGTCGTCGATTTGCCAGCGAGACAGGCCAAGAGCTCACTGACTTTTTTTCTGAAGATACTCTGCATCACAATAGTGAGACTGGTGATCGTCGGCCGAGAACTGCTAAAAACAGAAGCGTCGCTCAATTGACGGTATCAATACCAAACAGAGTTCAGGAATTACTTTGGCATGCGTTTCCGAGTACTACGTCAATCCACGTACCAGGGAAGCTGAGCCTTTGTTTAGGTCTGCCGATTATGATCAGGAATAATGAAGCTACTGAATTGTGCATTACGAAAGGCCAGGAAGCCAAAGTCGTTGGGTGGCAAGATGCGGTTGGTTCTAGAGGTCAAAAGGTTCTTGATTGTCTATTTGTAGAGTTGTGCGATCCTCCCAAGATAATCAACGTTCCCGGTCTACCGCAAAATGTCGTGGCTTTATGTAAGAACAAAAAAGATGTGTGGTGCAACTTGCCCGATGATTCGACTATTGAAATTTCGCGAGAACAGGTCCTTGTTCTCCCTAACTTTGCTATGACTGATTATTCTTCTCAAGGTAAGACCAGAGAAATTAATGTCGTTGACCTCAACAACTGTAAAGACCACTTTTCGTATTATACTGCATTGTCCAGAGGTACTTCATCGGCTGGCACAATCATACTCCAAGGTATGGATCATTCCAAGATCACTTCTGGTATTAGCGGTCATTTGCGTCAAGAATTTCGCGAACTTGAAGCATTAAATGAAGTTACGAGGTTGAAATACGAAGGTAGTCTACCCGCTGAAGTAGATGGTCTTAATCGCAGGGAGGTGTTGAAATCATTCAGAGAATGGAGAAAGTTGCCATTCGATTCCGTTAATATGCACCCGATGTTGAAGTATCGCTCGGCGGAAGATGGTGAGCGCGAAGGCGCAGATATAGTAGGTCGTTGGGAGCTAATAGGCCCAGACAAGAAGCGCGCAATAGCACATCAAGATAAACAAAACGGTGTTAAACCGGCAGAAAAACGGAAACGTGAAAGCACGTCCTCGGCCGCCCGCATAAAACGAAGGCGAATCATCACACCTCCACGTGGAATCAAATGGGATTCGATAAACTACAGCTGCGCCTACGATTCGCTCTTCGTATGCATATATGATATTTGGGATGAATATCGTTCGAAGTGGACGGGCCGGATGCAACGTAACAGTACTTATTGCGCTCTGCTGGCCGATTGTTTTGAAGCAGTGCACGGCGGCTCACGAACTATTGAAAAGGCAAGGGATATTGTACGTGAAATGCTCACTAGGAATTTTCCGTTAGAGTTGCCTCAGGGTCCAAAATACGTTTCACTAAGACCGCTTTCCAGCGCCATGTTTGCGGGGAACGAATGGGGCACTGTCGCTGATTCTTGCTTAAGATGTGGCGTCCGAAACATCAACAGCCAACCTTTCCCTACTGATCTGTTAATCACAGACGATTCTTCTCTCCCTTTACGTAAGAAACACAAAGCTGCCTTCGGTGTTTCGCATTGGTTTACTTCGCAACGAGTGCAATCCGCGAATAGGCGTTGCCCATCCTGCGGGGCGCGGCCTGTCACAATCGCGACCATGCGAGAAGCCCCCCCATTATTGTTTTTTAGGCTACCTGATAGGCCGTTGGTTTTGGATCCATCCATTATGCTTCCTGTACAAGGCGTTAATTTCAGGTACCACCTTAGGGGAGTCATATATTACGCAGACAATCATTTCACTTGCCGCATTATTAAAGGTAATGGAGATTTCTGGTACCACGATGGCATTGAGCTTGGATCAAACGTGGAAGCGCAGGGCAATATTCATACACAATCACCGCAATTTTTGTGGCAATTTACTAGAAACAATACAGTTCATCACGCGGTAGGTGCTCTCTATGCCATCTTAGATTAGATTATTCGTACACGTAATTGATTGACAGTTAACGTCAAGCTGTCAATTTCAGGTACTTACGTCTTCAGTGTTAATTCGCAGAGTCAAAGTAGTGCTGGGAAAGTTCGAGTTCAGGGCACTTTGCTCTGAACGCCGAACGCGAACCCTGCGTTCGCTTCAGGTGTTCGAACGCGACCTTCACTGCCCGAACGCCGAACTTGAACGTCGCGTTCGGTTCAACCAAGTGTTGAACCTCGAACCTGAACTCGGCGTCCGGTTGGGCCCGGTTCAGGTTCGAACTGATTCCTGGACAGGACCTTCCCAGCACTAACACAAAGCATTCATTGGTAGATGCCGATGTGGCCGGTGACCCACATTTGCAACGCATAACCAAGTTACACGTAGGGGATGTGAAGAAAGCTGTTAGATTCCCGGTCAGCGTTACCTAGATGGCTCTCGTTGTTCGTTACTTACACAATAACACCACATTTTATGCGGTATTTTATCAGAAATAATTTGATATACCGTGTGAAACGTTTAATAAAACATTTGAAAGGCGACGCACCTGAAATTAGCACCCACGTCCGATCAAGAGAACGTACAATGAGTCGATTGAAATCGGCAATTACGACGAGGTTAGATTCGATCCTGACGTCTTGTATCTTGTTCTTCTATAAGATCGTCCTGTGAATGAGACTGTAGAAGACATCGTGGTTACAATCAGAAATCGGAGAATGGTCGCATACCAATGAACGACACGGACAATGTAGGGCCGCTTTATGATTAACGTTGCGATAAACTTCCTGCAGGGATCTCAGACATCGGCAATTCACTCGGTACACTTCACTCACACGCTTGTGTCTGGGAGATAACAAATGTTTTTCGGGCCGGAGGCAAGTAGTCAAACGACACAGTATCTGAAATAGATGTCAGTTTTATGTTCAAATATCGATATTAAAGAACGCACCTAAATACGTATTGGCCGAGAGATCGCAGAGTTTCTTCGATCACAAATTCTACATTGGCAAGTTCCCCTACGGCTTCGTAGCATGCATATTCGCGGTGCATCGTACCGCACCCGCAAATGAAAGGCGGGATTCGAACGCCAGCTTGTTCCAACCGCAAGTGGATGATACGTTCTGAAAACGGTAAGTACGTTCACCACTGGGAAGAAGTACCGACCGGTCGCCTTCGCGCGTCCAGTAGCGTAATACGAAATCCAAAAGACTTGTCCTGGACCACATCGCGCGTATTCTCCCATTCTCCGCTCGATGTTGTTCGTTCGACCGACTTTGACGATAACGCGTTCGGTGCCCGGGAGGGACCGAATGTTGCAGTATACGAAACCCGGGCGTTCCTGGTAAGCGTTGTGCAGTTGGTGGACTAGAATCTGATCGACGCGTTGCAGCGTCCGACTACAATAAAAAGTTATCATCTACGTTCGGAAGCACGAAACACCTACATGTATCGTAAAATTCGTTTGCGTTCGATCTCCGCGTCATCGGCGACCGTTCCATGATACTGGACTCCGCTTCTCGTTGTAGGCCTGAACGCACCGCGTCAATGTCCAGATAGTGAACGAACGAACTTACATTTAGAGTAAATTCGCGGTGGTTGTGGTTCAAAGTTGAGAGCAAAAATTAAGCGCCCAAGATGCCGAGCGCCTTTTATTGAGCCGAATGCGGCATCGATGCCGAATTGAACTCAGATTGATGCTATCTGATAGAGGGTAGGCTTGACAAATGTCAACGTTTAGCCCTTGCTGTAGACGTTACATCCTGTGCCATCGAAAGTCCACGACATGGGACGTCACTCACGCTGGCAATCGAGCTATGGTGACTACGTCCTCGGTGTCGGACCACGTAGTACACTGACGATTCGACTATTGATCTCGGATTTTGTTGTACCTATGTGCTAACAGACTTGTATTTTCGCGAAATGTCATTGCAAAAAGAATAACGATAGGCGGTATTATCTTTTATTTTCTTTTTTAATTCACGGAACTTCTGCTTGTGTATTCGTTTAACATATGTTGCGATTAAAAGAGTATTGCCTCCATCCTGGCCATATATATGCCTGCGCACAAAAATGTGTTCGATGCCAGAGTTTGTCCATTGATACATGAATGCTCACCATCTTCCCGTTTATTCGGATTAACCTCGAATGCGTTGGCGAAAAATGGGATTCCATTCCCACGCGGTTTGCAATCCTTCGACCCCAGAGACCATGACACTTCGGTGCGGGGACAAAAGTCCGGCTGTCCTACCACAAGTTGACCGCTGTGATACGTTACACGGAAACAGTGTTCGTCCATAGAGCTCCGGATCATGCCCGGACACGCGGGAGAGATTCCGCACTGTTCCGGCCCGTCTTCGTGATACGAGACGAACTCAAATCCACGCTGTGTAGACACCTTTTTCACCGTTTTAAGTTCGGCGATGGCATAAGAATCACGAAGGTCGTTGGAATGATGGGACAGCATGGCCAAGGATCGGAACGTCAGTGCTGGATAGGCCACGAATATTTCTCTGCCAGAAAACCACGAAAAGTTGGAAGTCCAGGGCTGTCGCAGGACTACAGCTTGAGGGCGAGCAGTACACAAGTGCACGGCGATATCCAAGCCGGTGACGCTCTCACCCCTCCTTTTCAATTTGACTGTTTTGCGCACCGAAGGTGTGCGCACTGTCTCCGACCGGTACTGTGGCGTACCAGTTAGCGAAAGTAAACAGCAATATGGCATACACACCAGTACGTAGGGTGCAATCACGGTGAAGTACTTGATGATAGAGCTGAAGTTGTCTTTGCCGTAGACGTATAAGTCCATAGCACAACATTCATCCAGTTCAGCACGATGGCCAGCGGTGAAGAGGAGATGGTGAGCAAATGGTCCAGTCAGTATAGTCCCGGTGGCGTCCAACGCATATCTAAAATGATCCCAGACCAGTCCGAGTTTAGAGAAGTATTGACGGATGAAAGACGACCAAGCGTAGTCGCACAGCTGTTTCAAATCAGGATACGCTGTTGCAAGGGCTAGAAGGCTTTGGACGTCCAATTCGGTCATGTACAAAATGTGCAGTTCATTGGGCATCTTCATCAGGTTGTTACGCCTGACAGGATGTCCTAAGCGAACGGTCTGGTGAGGAAAGACATGCACAAGAGATCAGCTAACTCACCTTGCATTCCCACAAAAGTCTGAGAACCATCTTTCTGCGTTGGCTTCGGCGTTGTCGACAGCCACAGAGTAGCAGCTGCTTGCCAAATCAATGGGTCCTTAAGCGCCAGGCCGAAGATCGCGTCTGTTGTATACGATGAGAGCGCAAGTTGGAGAAGCTCGCTATTGTCCAACCACGGTTGGATTTGTTTGAATAAAGTATCGACCCGCCGAATGGGAGCTGGGTTAAAGTGAGTTGTTAAATCGTTGTACAGTTGGATATACGCACTCGTCATATTTGTCTTGCAAAGTATATAATCCAACAAACAACAGCAGCGGTAGCGATTAAACTTGACTTGATTCAACCAAAGACGTATAAAAGAGCGACTTTTGATCTTTCTCAAAGTTTGTTCGATGCCATTTGTATCTCCCTTCGGCTGACGATCCCAACATTTTCGGAGAGACTGTGAATTTCACCGACTCCTTTTCCGACTTGTAAGTAGTGTTACATTGATTCGTTCAAACATCAAGCGTTGACTTGATCGCTGTACTCGCTTGGCCATCTCGTTGACCTGGATTCGATCTTCGAACCTGGTGGTTACCGATGAGCTTGAGCGACGTTGGATAAAGAGCATGACTTACAGATATTATTGGCCCGGGTTATCTCACCATTGATGGTTGAGTAGCTAGGCAATCAGAAGTCGTTAGACTCAATCGCTTAAGATATTGATATTGCGTATATTCGGTGCCTGGAATCTGATAAGTAATATGTATCACACACCTCTTTCCCTGTTTCATGACGAACACAGATTTATCTCCTTAACTGAGTAAGCTCCCTCGTTGGGCTAGCTTAGTAATATCATGACGTCATTGTAGCATTATCTGTCCTTTTACATCACGAGTCTGGTTTACGCTACTTTGTCTGAAGCATAAATGGTAAAGTGTCCGCCGTCCATTTCATCAAAAACGCGCAGTCATCACGTCTATCATCCAATTTGGCGGTTAGGGCAGCGCACAGAGGCAAAGAAGCCATGTCGTCTTCCGTCATCCACTGGTTCTGCGAAAACAATGGCTCGGTAGTGCCTGGTGTACCATCCGCTACAGAATTGAATGCATGCCACTGGCGGTGAAGATCAAATCTGGCCACGGCCTGAAGCATCTGAAAACTGAACGCGATCGGCGTGAAATTTTCAGGGCGAGCTTTGCGTATATCTTCGCGTTTGAACGTTACTTCTTGATATCTAATCAAACTCGCGGCCATCGTTGTTAAGTGTTCCTGTAGCCAATCAATAACGGTAGAATTAGCTTGAATTGTTACGCACGTCGGCAGCTTCAGCAAATGAAGTAGGCAAGACGTCAGATCCGTTGGTGTTGCGAATTGTATAGCGCTGAGCAATACAAGTATCGAGTTCGTTCGCTAACGACCACAAGTAACGGATCTCTTTGAACAATACACGGTCGAACGGAAGGACGTCGTCTTGTATGAAGTTGTACAAGGCGGATGAAAGCGGCATGAATAAGATCGTGAAGCTGCGCACTGCGAGGAGGTCAACGATACCCTGCGGAGAAGTTATCTCCGGAGTATGAGTACGCAGAATCGGATTCGATCTCGACGATAGCTGTGCGTTCTTTCCAGCGCGAGGTTCGTCGTCGGTCTCGTCTGTTGCCACTGAGTTTCGGTGTTGAGGATCTATAATGGCCAACGCGAACAACGCGAACATTCTCAGAAGAACTCTGCGTGCGGGTTCATGATCGGCATTGGTGAGAATGCTGGACAGCATGACATTGTGCAACGTCGTCAAAACGCATTCGCTGACGTTGCTCATTGGAATTGCGTGCCGTCCCGAAGCTATGCAGTCGGTCTTGCTGATGACCGCGTGTATGACAGACGCTTGCATATAGCTGAGAAAAAGTTAATGACGTAGTTTTCTCAGCTGCGCGGAGCTTACAAAGTGGTACGATCGTCCAAATGTATACATTCGAACTCCCAGACGTTCGTCATATGCGTCCATCCGTTGAATCGGTCGTACGCGTGTCGGGAATGAAGTAGACCGCGTAAGTCGTGAGCCGGCAGATCTTTCCTACGACCCACAAACCATAGTTTTTCCCCGGTTATGGTACCGACCATTGTGAACAGAACGTCGTGATGATGCCAAGTAACTGCATTCGCGGTCGCGAATATCGCCCAGTTGAACTCTTGAATCATTGGAGGCAGCTGCGGAAGTTCGGCCTTTTCTCGTAGCCATTGCATTGCGATTTCGTGTGTAGCAATGTCTCTGTTGACCACATAGTATCGTTAGCCTTCTAGCGTTGTCCAATATATATATTTCTATATACAGAACTCACCGCCATCCAGCAGGGAAAACTGTGCTAATGCCCTCAAGTGGATTAGACAAAAGATTCAAACTTTGGCCAAAAAGTCGAGCTTCGGATTCACTTTCCAATCCTTGGCGACGTTCTGCACATGTGATCATGTCACTCGGACGCCCGACTTTTTTCGGAGGTACGTCCTTGTGCAGGCACGCTCCCAAATCTGAAATTTGAATGAGCAACATTCTCGAAAATAGGTTTCGCATACCATGGATATTTGCTAGGCGATGAGGGTCTGTGAAAACGGACATGGTCGCAACATCGAACCCCCACCGTTCACCGTCAGGAGCAAGCGGAGGAGTGGGATGAACGATCAATGCTCCTCTATGTCGAAGTAGTTCGTGCCGTTGACGTCCGTTTAATTGTCTCCACTGTTCGACGGCCGTCACATATATCATCGACTGAGTATGGCCTGCCCTTATATCGGACAGAACGCCTGCGTCGATTTGCGTACGATCGCCACTGGAGTGAAATGCCTGAGCCGACCGGTCCACATGCAACGGCACGTCCACGTTATTGACACGGATCGTTGGCTGTGATTGCACTATCAAACGCATTTCCGCAGCCTGTTGTTTCTTTCCAGACGTCAACTAAAGTCAGTAGACATCCGATCAACTCACATTCCGTTTAAACGGCGTCCATCGGTAGCCAGTGGAGTGCATGGTGGCTCTGAGCGTACCGTCTTCGTTGCGGTCTTCGTGGCTGAATGTATAATAGTCTATGTGAACTTCGTCTGTCGCACCAGCTTTCGGATACACGAGAAGAGGATCGAGGTGCGTCGTGACATCTTGAAATCGTGCGTGCAAGTCCTCGCATTCTCGGATGTCAGGCGCGTCGAAATCGTCCGTGAGAGTCAGCCAGGTGACATGATCGTCTTCAACAGAGGACGTTTCAGACTCGTCGTCGGTGGGATCTTCGGCCGAATTTGGTGTGGCTGCCTTGCCTTTGGAAAGCTTCCGTCGTGAAGCAGGGACGCTACGTCCTGATGCGCTTTTACTCTTCTTCGTACTAACATCCGCGTCGTCAGGCTGTGATTGCGCCTTTCGTTTTTGCCCGGTCTGCTCCGAGGAACTCGTATCTCCGCCCTTGGCCTTGCTGCGTGTGACGCGGGTGGAATCGAGTGTGGGGTCACGCTCTTTCTTTGGCTTCGGCCCGCCTAAAACGGAGTGGAGTCGAACGAATAGCCATCTATCGGGAGACTACTAACCTTTTGGCTTCGGTTTCGGCAGTTCTGTTGAGCTTTTCTCAGCGACCGTTCGGACGGCGGAAACTTCGACCGATTCGCCTTCGTCGTCAACGTAGAATATGGGGTGCGGTTCGTCGGTGATTGTTAGAGGGACAGCTGGCAAAGCTTGATTAGGGTAACAATATGCAAAAGCAGACCACGTACTGAGTGCATGTCTCGAATCGTCGTCAGCTTTTAAGTCGAGCGCAGCGAGGACTTCGGGATGTTCGAAAAAATCGGAGGGTACAGAGTCGGTGGATGTCAGATTGAGCGCTGCTCTCAACGCAAGACGCATAAAAATTTTGGTGACGATAACCAATGGGTGCTGCGGATTGTTGTAGTGCAAGTTGCCCTTGTCCTTCCAAATAGAAAGTTGCTGATGTGGAGGGAGTCCGAGTATTTTAAAAGAGTTCAAGATGGCCGAAGGGTGATAATTGAATGCGTAAAGGAGTGGTGTAGCTAATTTTGCAATGTTCGTTTTGCGTATCGCGGCGTCTAACTGTTCTGGAGTAAACTGAAACGAATGTTCTTCTGCCTCCCTGTATAAATGACTCGCTTGAGAAAAAAATAAAAAAAGTAGCGGTAACGGCTGGTTGGAGTGAATACGTACTTCGTCACGATGGTGCGCACTGTTTCGTTCGACATTTTGGGATCATGCTATATCAAAGTAAGTATGATTCATGTACGTGTAGTAAACAAACTTACGAATATAAAGAGCTTCAAACTGTGCACGAATGAATGCAGGTTGAGATGCGCCATAGCTGCGGCTGTCTTGTGCGCGTCTTCTACCAAACGAACGGTAGGAGACGCCTGGGGTGCTCCATCAGGGGCGGCCAATGTGAACATAGCAGGGTTTTCTTTAAATTTATCCCTGGCTCTCTTGAGCATTGCGCACCAGTCCGACATAACTCCGATGTCCTGTGGAACCTGTTAATGGACGAAATGTGTGGTGGATCATTCTTACCCTTCCTGGAACAAGTTGAAGCACTGGAGATGGTGACGCTACGACAGGGCGTGCGGGTTTCCCGGTTGCGCAATCCAAGCGAGCAGATCCGCCAACTTGACAACAGCGAAACATCGAGATGCGAAATCACCGACATTTCCGGGCACTTTTTGAGGTAAAGGCCCTTCCGGTGGGAAGCCCATGAGTGCGAAAGCGTGTTTTGCGGGAAGTTCGGTGAGTGTTTGTCGCGCATAATTGAACGCCTGCTCGTCGAACTCCTTGACTTTGGAAAAAAACTGTACAAGGACTTGAATAACGGCGTCGTCTGTGACGTCTAAAAATGCGGCAAGATCTCGTCCCAGTACGTCGGGATGCATTTCACCAGATGCCACTCCGGCGTGTAGCCAAGGGCCATCCACAGCCGAGATACGGGTATATCTTCTTTGAGGTAGTATTATCGACGGTGGGATAGCAGACAATGGTGCAGCTGATGAGGTGGACATGGTGGGCGGGCGGGGAAGCGGGTTTGTTTGGTGTAAGTGGGCGGGATAGGGTACTGTCTTTGACTAGTTTAAATGATGAGATCGTCAGCTTTTATGCCGAGGTGTCAGAACCGTTAAGAGCAACGTGCCTATGTTTGCTATTGCCAAGGTCCAAGTTCCTCTGCAGGTATACGCCGATAATCGTTTGTTTGTCTACTGAGGTTAATACGGTGGCGTCAGGCCTATATTGAGTCTATACACTGTCGACGTTGCTTACTGCACTTCTATTCTACACAATCTACGTTAACTCATACGTATCGCAGTGGACCGTCGATGGTGGAAGCAGAAAAGGGAAAGCGTCACAGGTCACATCACGCCATATTAAGTAGCAGTGAATGCGGCATTAACGGCTTGATGTCAACAACGGCAGTCGATGTGCCGCAATCACCGCAGTATCATGACATCTGCCACTCACGTGTTCCTTTTTCCACTTGTCTTCTTCGTCCATCCACGTCGTACACACGGTGAGTGTCTGGACCGTTACTCGTAGTCGGTCGCCCGTTCATAGTAATAAATCAATGATACGATACATCCGGGCCTCTACATAAGAACGATTGGAAAGAAATGGACAAGA
>JARJCV010000575.1:0-20300 GCA_029281435.1 Mycena haematopus
GCTCCTTACTCCCCTGTGCTGTAGGCACATCAAGCCTTTCTCGTATCAAATCACTCCACGCTCGGAGACCGCCATTTCCCTTGTGCGTCAAACGCTACAAAACACCGCTTGATTACCGGTCAGAGATAGTGTTGGGTCGCGAAGTATTTATCTTTAAATATGTCGACAACTTTCTGTTCAAGTTGAATCTCTTATTATATAAGGACTCAACCAAGGTTCGAGTTTGGTGGCCAACTCCGTCTTTCGAACTTAGGAATGATAGTCCGTCTCGATTTTCAACATTAGTACTGAACAGTTGAGTTCATTTTGTGCTAATGTCTGTCTACTATCTAAGGATTTCTGGACGGTGGTCACAGTCAAATTTCGACTCATTCTACTCGAACCTTCGGCTTCGCCATTGTACACAATCATACTGGCACGGTTAAGCAAGCAGCCGAGTGTGCTACGCCCGCCTCCTGTTGGATCACAGAGAGTGCATCGCCAAACGCACCCCTGTCGATACCCGTCTCGCTCATGATAGCAGCGGCCGTCCGTGTTGAGAGCTCCGCATTGCCCACTGCAGTGGTCTGAAGGTTGGACCCCCTGTCTGCGGCATGAGAAGTCTGCAAGCTGTCCCACACGACAGCGAGTCTGTGGTTTGCAATGGCAGGATGGTCTAATGTTGGTTTGTACTTACACGCAGCAAACAAAGAGAGTGCGCGAGTGAAGTTGACAGTTGGATCGAACAGCGGCAATGCTGGAATAATAAAAAGAAGAGAAGAAATCAGAGAGATTCTGGAGTTGTTCCGAGCCGACTAACCATCTTGGACGATCTTGGCTGCCGCTTCGGGCGAAATGTTGCGTGAGGACATAACTATTAATGGATTTGGATTAGGTTGAAGTCTGAGATGCACGAGAAGTCAAACATACGATAAGCCCCGACAACTGTACAGGCCCGGGCTTCGAGCAAAGAGTATACAAGGACCTTTCCGCCGCCAGCGACTGCATTGTGGATGAAATCACAGACATTGGGAAGAGTAACTAGCAGTTCGTCCGGCGTATCAGGGGGAATGTCGATATGTCGATGTAGCACACCAGGTGTGAAGGTTACTTCTGCCGGCGTCACCGACAAAAAATGGGTGACACCAAGATCCAAGAGCAGCAGCTCAGCCTGATCAGGCTCGCTAGGAAATTCACTGAAATTATTTAAGTGAGCTCAAACCATTCCAAGAAACACGAAAGGGCTTACCTGCAAAGAATTAAGGTGTCTGGGATAATAGCGACGCAATCAAGTATATGGTTCAGAAAATGGGTTACGTCCTGCTTGTGTTTTTTCTTCCAGGAGATGTAGATCGGATGAGTGGCGGTTGGCGCGTACCCGCATTCCACAAATGTGTCGAGCTGCCTTAAAAATCCATAGTTGGGTTGGACCTGCGGTCGACCTAGCGGAAATGAGAATGCACCAATAAAATAAAATAAAAGTTTATCTCACGTTGCTTTATGAAGGAAATGGCAGCAGCGGCGCTTAACGATCTGGTCTTCATCACTGCGCCGAGTAAGACGATCAATGAGAGTAAAATCGGGATTTTCACCCACAATACGCGGCCACTGTCGAAATTAATTGAATAAGGAGTTAGTTCCTTCAGATATAACACGTACGAACGGTGGTGCTCCTGGATACACCCATCATGCAATGAATAAGTACTTGGATTGTCGAAAATCAGCGAAGGCTCCTAAACAGTTCTCAGATGCAAACCTCGTCCTCCTTGAGCCAAAGCATCCTCGATAAACCGACCCGCATCCGGCAGATGGATCAAGAGATCATCATACTCTGAATCATTTACAGGGATAACGAGGTGTTTGGCCCCAGTTGGGAGTAACTCTGGACACACAGACAGGATATGCGTTATTCTGCATGTTTGCTTGATCTCTTCAGATTTGGCTGCCCATAAACTGACAAAAATCAGAGGTCTGCAACGCGCAGAATTCTAAGGAAGCTAATCACTTGCCGAGATAAATCTGGTCTTTCAAGATTTCGTCGACACTGGGAGTGTGTGAGTGACCGAGCATGAGAGACATCGATATCACTCGTCCGAGCATCCGAGTCCTTCTGGTTAAGTACAGGCAGACAAAGAAGAAAATTACAAATATCCGATCAGCGTGGCTTCACCGTGACGTGTGGTGCGGAGCCACATTCCATCAAGACTTTGCTTCGACCACGTTCCAGCTACCGTTTTGGACGGGTCAATGGGAAGCGACAGTATGGGACAGTTGTACGTGAATGACAGCCAGCCAAAATCGCGGGCCGAAAGATGGTGACGCCAATTGTAAGTCTCCCGCGGTTGCATCAAGGTTAAATTTAGTTCCAAAACATGGCATTGGCAGCAGTGGTTGGAAAGGACCGATGATTATTGGTTCGGAGGTTTGATCCCAAATTCCGGGGTCTCAAAAGTTTTGTCGGGACTTTTGACTCGCGGTATGTCCAGAATTTTGTCGGGATTCTGGCTCAAACCTCGGTCCAATTTTTTTTTGTCGGGACTCTGGATCAGACCTCAAATTCGGCCGGGAAATCGCTAAAAAATCCTGAAAAATTTGTATAATTGCTCCTCCACTCAATTGTCCTCTGCCAAGTCCAGGATATAAATATTTGCCTCTCCTTTCAGGCCCTAGTCTCATCGTTGTCGAAGATTTCCGTGCATGTGTAGAAATTTTAGAGCAAGATTTTGTTTGCAAATGTGGCAGAACTGAGAATCAAGTCGTACAATTTGGCACCACGATACAATTGTTGCACATATTTTCAAAGTGTATTCAAAGCACCTACATTGTCCTTGTGCGCAATTTCCAAAGTGGGCAGCCACCGCCGTGGCGCTGCTGTAGAACAAAGGTTGAGCGACTTCCCATTTTGGGATGTCGGGACTTCGGCTCAGACCTCGACTTCGGGCGATCCCATTGTCGGGACTTTGAATCAGACCTTTGTTCATGGTGACCCCCATTTGTCGGGACTTTGGCTTAGACCTTCCAGGACCAAATTCAAAATTTTGTCGGGACCCGAGATCAAACCTCCAAACCGATAATCATCGGTCCTTTGGAATTGCTGAATTGTAGGATGTAAAAAGGGGGCGTCACAGCAAAACGGATATAGGGTTGAAAATTTTCAGCTTCTTTTTGGCCTTCAGTAGGACCCATGATAAAAAGCCTGATTTTCTGGAGGGGAAATTGTATGGACATGTTTATTTCCCTACGCATTCTGAGGAAGCCGGAGTCGCTTTCGTAGGAGCTTGCGTTTTGTAGACCCGACCCTCATGATGCAGTCCATCACCAATCCGGGTCGGGCTTCTTTGCCGGCACTTTGGAACTGGGGCAGAGACCTGAAGCGCCGAGCTTGCATTCACCACATCGCGGACTATTGGCCGGGCATATCGTCTAAAGATGGGCCAGGTCAGGTCAGTACATGATCAAGCGAATCAGAAAAACAAACACACTTGGCCAAAGCCCACGAGGAGCGGATTGATCTCGGGCTGCAGCTCTGCGGGGAGCCATGACTCAAGACTTATCCTGCAGAAATATTTAGCACTGGTTGGGGACTCTGAGTAGAAGCTCACCGTGCGTCTTCGGATTTTCTGCCTTGTGCCATCCAAGCAACCGCGTAATGCGTAGGACATGCACGTCGACACCGATCCCGATGTTGCTGGCCCAGAGGATATAAGAATTATGTCACGAAAAAAACGGTCCACACACATATTCCACGCGTTCTGCAGGGCGAGAAAGCCGATTTTCGGGCCGACACCGGGCAGGGAGATCATACCTTCAATCGTCTTCGGAACGTCGGACTCAAAGTCGTCGCGGAGCTTTTCTGCGGCGAGTTTGAGGTGCCTGCATATTTATGGGGTAAATATTGATAGGACTGTATTCATGAGCTTGAGAACACGGACTTGGTCTTGACGCGCCACATGCCAACTTTATTAATGGCTTCCGAGATTACAGCAGGGTCAGCAGCGAGAATGGCGTCGAGCGACACGCTGCCCCCCAAAGCGGCACGCAACTTGCAGACAGCTGTATCTGTGACCTGGTCCTTGGTCTGTGGCGACAGCATGAGTGAAACGAGCGTGACGAATCTAGGGATTTACAGTCAGACGTCAAAAACGAAGTCCCACCATTTCAAAAAAAATCTGACCGTTTGTTCTGGGCATTTTGAATCAATAACGACGGAAGCAGCAGAAAAAGTATCCCCAACCTTGGGTTCTGTCTCATGCCGTTGGGCCATGTGGCATCCCATTGTATCCACTGGAGCGATGGTCTGGCTCCTCATTTCTCTGGAGCCCCATTCTGAATGACGATTTGTCATGACACATAGAGCAGCTTGACTTACTTGATGTAGTCGTAGACCTCGCGCCAGCGTGCGGGTGCCGCATGTGGTGTAACTAGTGCCTTCTTATACACTGTCTTCGATTTCTGTGGGGATTTCGAGGGTCTCTTCGGGGGAGAGACTTCGCCGGAGATGGAGGGTGAATCTCGTGTGGCAGATTCAATTTTTACGCCTCTCTGGGGCGAAGGAGAGGTGACAGAGACATCCGGCATCACGTCGTACAAAGTTACCCCGCTGTTGTAAGGGCTTACGCGTGCCTTCAGTCTAGGAGACGAACGTTTCAGACCAGACATGAGTCAAACGTCGACCACAGGGCAAATTCAACGAGGTTCGGACGCGATTCAGGGTGGTAAATCCAAGCTTAAGATTCGACAGCCGCACAGTGGCAGTGCCGACCACATCACCAATTAAATTATGATTGACAGTTATTTATTTATTTATTCTAACGATACATTTCACGAAAACTCTAAAAATCGTAGCATCATGAAAATAACACTTGCGAACGCTAGCTGACGGTCAAGATGGATACAGCTCTGCTAGCTGCACATGCTTGTTCCGCCGCCTCTCCGCACCCTCGTGCTCTAGCACAGGGAACCACGGATTGATCTGTGGATCCCACTTGAGCAACCCCGCGTCAAAAGAGGGCAGCTCCGCCATCGAGCTGGGTATGACTGCATTCTGCAGCCGCTCGCACGCGTCGGCGAGGTTCCGGAGCAGCTAATCGTTCATTAGCATGTCAGCAGTCAATGTAAAACACGGTATAAATGAATGCCTACTTGTATGCGCTCGTTCGTCCACAGGCCGGCGTAGCCACCTACGGTGCGGGATTCGATGAGTCCCACGAGAATCGAGTGTGCCAGATGGAACGAGTCCGATGGGGAGAAAGTTTTGTCCTAGGTCATGATTGGCACACGAAAGACGCCCATCGAGAACAGGACCAAACCTGCATCGTCCGCCCACACATGTCTGTGAAGCTATCAAAATCCGGCGCCGCGACCACAGGCACAGCGGAAAGCTCGTAGCCTCTCCCAAAAGCCCACTTGTAACGACGCAAGAAATTGGCGTGCATCTGCCGCCAGGCGAAGGACATCAAAGGCATCGACAGCTGATGAAAAGATGTTATTTGCCCTAGTCCGCAAGGAATTCAAGTCAAAGACGTACGGTGAACATGGGTATTGTCATGGCATGCAAGGCTGAGAGAAAGCTGTGTTGGAATCGCAATTCCCGCGCGGCGAGAGAATCTAGATAGCAAAAGTGATCAAGGATGAGCGAGCGGAAAGGGTGATGGTACGTACCTGGTTCGACGGCGAGAAGCATGGCGTCGAGACACACCAAGTGGGCATCTATCACCTGCGACGCATACCAATATGCAAAAGCTTTCTCCTCTGAGGTATACAGCTCAAGCTGAAACCCTGACAGAACGACCTCGCGGATGACGGATAATCGCCACACCAAAGCACAGGTGGGGAGGTGCTTCATGACGTTACTGCTCGGAAGATTCTAATATAGCGACCAGTCAATCAATACAAGCCAACGGGTGGACGCGCGTAAGAAACTAGCCTCGGGTAAATTCGCCACGATTTCCGTCAGCCGCGTGTAATAGATGTGCAAATCCACGAGTGACTTCATAAAAAACCTGCGCCGCCGACAGGGATTATACCAAAAGCTCTAATGTACTCGGTCATAAGCTATCGAGGGCAAAACACAGCGAGAAAAAGTCAACGAACTATTGGGTTGTGAGGCTACGAACGAACGACGTGCCTTGAAGTGCCCACGTTGGATATCCGCCCATGGGGGCGGCCGCTGGCTTTGGGAGTTCCGGTCCACAAAGTGGAAGACAGACTGGTAGCTGACCCCGAGTTTCTCGAAGAAGAAGCGGTCGATGACCCAAGTCGGGTTGAATTTGTTCAGGACAAGCAGGCCGTCGTAAAACACCGACTGCGAAAAATGAGGTAAAAAAGAAATCAAATAAAACGAGAACAAACATGCCTGCGTCGACGAGCGGACGTACGGCGTTCGTAGCGGCGGATTGGGTAGCCAGGTCCGAAGATTGCCCACGACTAGGGGGAGGTCAAGGGATGTAAAATGAAGCGGCAAAGTACCACATGCCTCCCACGTCGATACATTGACCGTCAGCGATAACAGTCGTAGCTCCTCCCATCCGTCCAAAAGTGCATCGATAGATTGCCACGTCTCGGTAACTGGAGGCACATCTATCACTCTGATGGGCACGGTGGTGTTCAACTTGCGGGCGATGTAGGGATCGAAAGCCAGACGAGCCGGTGATTCGGGCCCGAGATCGGGCGAAGGTACGTTCGGACAGTGTGAAGGTGGTTTCGGGCGACATTCACGAGGTCGAGAAAGTCCGCAGGGGCTTTGAAGATGTTGGCGTCCATGACTTGAAGGAGTGCCTTGCGCAGATTCAGCCGTGCGACGAGCGCAGTGATCCATGGATCTGGAACTGGAATGGCTGTCAGTGAACGGGCATACATGTTGTAGCCGGCTGAACCTTTTCTCGATCGTATCAGCCAGGCAGTGGCACTGTCGAGGGTGGCTATCACATTCTGCACAGACGTGCCTTCGAGGAGGGACGTGTCTCCTTTGTCGCTCTGCCAATCTTCTGTCTACAAGCAGATGAGCGCGTTTGTCTCCTAGAAAAACGCGGCTCTGACATCGTGGACGTGTCCTTTCGACAGTTCTCGCCAGGAAAGATCGCAACACTTGAGCATTCCGCATATCGACGCGCGAAGAACAACGGGTACGAGTTCAGCAGGCCGCAGCGCGTCGTTGGGCAGGCCGTATGGTAGCATGTCAGGATGCAACTCGGATATGATCAGGGCGTACAAGCACGTAAAAACGGTGTGGGCCAGCGTATTTCCTGCGTGCCATAACGTCTTTGGACCATTAGCGAGACAGACCGAAGAAACACAAAAACCTACCTCCAATGTAAATGATCTATCTATAATCCAACAAATCTCTGCAGGTAGAAGAGGAGTCCAGATGTTGAAGGGCGGCCGCTGGTCCGCGTCGCCAGCCATGCCACTGTCAAGACGAGGCTCTCCGATCTGATAAAATGGCTATGAGTGCGTTGGTGTTCGAGTCTGAGAGCGTATCCACCTCAAACGCGCTCATAGCGTCCTGCAAGGTGAATCCCTCCCTCAGTATTAAGCCACCCGGCTCCATCTCTGAAATATAGTCGTTAAACGTGAATTATAAGGGGAATAGCGCGAGGTACCAGCCGCAGCCTCCACAAAAAAAGTGCGTAACATCTCGGAAATTGTCGCCGCCGGGAAGGTCAGCGATGGTGAGCATTTCCATCCTGAATCTTGAATGAACCGCGGCAATACGCGGCAATAGTAGCTCTAAGCAGTGATAGAGGAATATTTGGAAGAAACTTAGAAAGCGGTGTTACTTGCGTTGTTGCGGCCTTTCTTGCCAAACACTGCTTTCTTTCGAACTTTCATGTTCTTGCGAGTAAATCGCGTCTCCCATGCCTTGAAAAGCAATTCAACAGCTCATTTAAGGAATAACAGTACTTCCATATCCCATATAGCCTCAAATGACGCAACGGTAAAACCTCGGACAATTTTTTCAGGCATTCAGCCGACAGGTATCCCACATGTACGTTCAGTTGCTCCCTCGACGCGTTGTCTTAAGCGAACCATAGTTGGGCAACTATTTAGGAGCGCTCTCTAACTGGGTGAAGCTCCAGAACGAAAACCCACAAGACAAGCTCATATTTCAATTGTGGGATGGCACGCGTTAACCCTCCCCCAAAATCCGAAAGAGCTTGCCGCTTCTCGGCGGGATATGCTGGCTGTTCTGTTGGCTATGGCATTGACCCCAAACGATCCATCTTATTCCATCAGGACGCCGTAAGGTTTTCTCAACGCGTTAGTGTGGCTCTAAGCCATCGTTATTTAGAACGCAATGCACACTGAACTAGCGTGGATATTGAGCTGTATAACACCAACAGGCAAATTACGGAGGATGACCTCTTGGAAGGTCGGCGCCGTATATCTCCTGCGAAGCACACTGATTTTTATCCAGGCGCGTCTAGCGGAATCACGGAATGCCAATGACGAGTCCGAGGTCGACGAGTCAATGCTCAACGCGGGGCTTCTCACATATCCTGTTCTCCAAGCTGCTGACATTCTTCTCTACCGGTAAGGGACAGCAAGGAGCAATTTCTATTTCTTAATTTGATGTTTGCAGAGCCACGCACGTCCCCGTGGGCGAAGACCAGAGACAACATCTCGAGTTGTGCCGAGATATCGCGGATACATTTAATCGCACCTTCAAAGGGTCATCGCGAATGTTCCCGCTCCGACCGCCCTCATCAGTATGCAATCCACTTTTCGTTTTGTCTTGAGCTCACCACGCGCAGCTCCTTCTAAGCGCATTTTGTCCCTCAAGGATCCCAGTGCCAAGATGTCCAAGTCCGCGCCCGACCCCGCCTCTCGCATCCTTCTAACCGACTCCGCCGCTCAAATCGCCACCAAGGTGCGCGCCGCCGTAACAGATTCAATCACCACTGGCGTCACGTACGATCCCTGTGCGCGTCCCGGAACGTCTAACTTGCTCACGATTCTTGCCGCGTGTGTGGACGAGGATGTTCACGACGTCGCCGCTCGGTGCGCCGGAATGAACCATGGCGAACTTAAGGCGGAGGTTGCGTCGGCTGTACAAGCCCTCGTGGCTGGCCCGCGCGCCGAGTTTGAACGAATTCGTGGGGATGTTGGGTATTTGAACCAGGTAGCGCAGATGGGGGCCTCCGCGGCGAGTGAACTATCTGCGCAAACCCTAGTCCAGGTGAGGGCCAGTGTAGGACTGAATTAAATACGAACAGAATGAAGTAAATGGACGGAACCACACCCGCTCTCGAATTTCTATTTCCATATCCTCTGGCTGGATCTTATTTGAGGCGCCTTCGATTTTTCTCCGTTGCCCACCTACGCATTAACTCATGGCCACTAATATACTCAACCGTCGTTGAACACAGATTCACAATTACATCTTTGGTACGTCTCGTGAGAAGCCATCCATGTGTCCAACGCTTACTTCCGATTTGGAAATAGAGCATGTGCTAAAACTCTGAATTTTTTGGGGTGCGCTCAATCTGCAACCGAATATGCTCATGATATAGTAACCATACAGACAGCCAAGAAATTTTCGAAGAAAGGACTCGAGATTTTCAGCCCCAAGAAACCCAAGTTGGACTTGACGCAGTCATTTTTCCGAAGCGACGACTCTCGACGCCAACCTCTCTGGGCAGGAGAACGCTCAAATGCGTGTTCCACCGAGAGGCGATTTTGTCGGGCAAGGCGCCATTAAGTCGAAAAACTTCTGCTGTCGTGAGACGCCGGCTTGGCCTCGTACTTCTTCGATCCCTCGGAGGTTCATTGATAGGAACTCTATTGAAGCCTGGCCACAGTTTCCGCTATAAGATTCGATTTATTTCGCCTTGCGGCAAACTCAGAGGTGGTCTTGGTGAGTGACGACTTGGTATCACTATTATTCCTGGGTAAAAAGATCCCCTGTCGTACATGCTGATCATTTCAGGAACCATTCAAACCGGTACCATTGAAGCTGCCGATGGATACATCCAGACCACCACAATCAATTCTACGAATTCGGTTTTATGATGCAACACAAATGGGTAGAAGACTACGGGGAAAGTCTTGGCAGGAAAATCATTGAACGCGGAAAGTATATTCTCCTCCTCGGACAGGCGACTTCAGGGCGCAAACACGACACCAGACGCGAACTTCGGCAGATGGGAAACTGTTTGCGCACCAAGTTGCCAACAAAACTACCAAATACAAAATTGTGTACACCCAGAGAGGATTCAATGTCCGCCAACGGTCATCTGTTTTTGAATTTTGGAGGTGAATCAATGGCTTGTCCGGCGCACGCGAGCTGTCAGATGAGACTACTGAGCACACGAGCATAAAAATTGAGCTAGAGCCACGTGGAAAAAGCAGAAAGCGAATTGTCGGCCTTGGGGTTCGAGGTGGTGTACTCGGCCCGGCAAGGCGGCTTGGGCCGCTTGGCACCCCGCCTTGCTCTCGCCCAGTAAAATATTAAAATATCTGGGGCCAGTTGATGGTGCGCGATCGCCAATACCACGAGACTCTAAGTCTAACCAGTTTGAACTATTATTGAACATTGAACTGCCTCTGCGCGCATGACAGCCATAACCAGACTGAGTACAGTGTAGTGGTGTATTTGGCCGCGGTTAGCATGAGCTTCGATTCAATACCCGGTGTCTTCGGTAGCAACCACCATCTCCCCGCCATATCGGAGTAGCGCACCCAACGGAAATATGCTCGATCAGTCTCATCTAACGTGCTTCTACTCCAGGAAATTTATCCAACCGTCCTAGAAGATCAATCAAGAACCTTGAAGAACCTATCCTATCCTACGCGTAACAATCCGCGATGTCGGTCGGGGGAATCGTTCGCAGTTCGAGACCGAACTTACCGAGGCCGAACTCCCGACTTTAATGAAGTTTGTGATTGACCGCTCGTCATACTGATTGACTTCTCTCAGATTCTCATCATCTCCCAATCAAGTCTCCGCGATATGGATCGCCTACCGCTACACTTGACAACAAATCCGATAGGGAGATATCTCGGCCCACATCCTCATGCGGATGTGTTTACAGCCGACATGTGGCAGCAGTCGGAGCCCACAAACCGTCGCGTGATGCCTTTACACATAACCTTATAGCTCTGTGCGATAAATAGGCTCTCTGCTCCCGCGCTCTAGTTTTGCCTCGAGCCCGTCCACTGCACCGACAACCATGTCCGCTCCTCTGCCAAATGTTGAGCTTTCGTGAGATTCAGCATTCCATCACAAACTGACGTCGGTGGCTGAACATGGCTCGATACTAATAGATTTGGACCCATGCTGATTGGGGTTTTTTTCAATATGATTCTGTACGGGGTGCGGGTCCTTGTTTTTTCTCGAACGGAAAGTCGCCTGACGTGCCGCAGGTGCTCATAACCCAGGTTCGCCTGACCAATTTTCAAACCAGCTCCAACTAATAGTCTTTCAAAGGTATTGACGTATTATAAAAACTACCAACAGTACGCAACCAGACTCTTTGCCAAGTCTTCGATTGTACTGACATTTTCTGCCAGCGATGCAGCATGGATGAAGGTTTTCGTACGTCATGGATGACTTCGTTATTCGGTCCACGACCGATCACTACATATTTAGGTCTTCTCCCTGTTCGCAATCGAAACCGCAAATACGGCCTTTGACATGGCAATTATGTACCAACCGCTCATTCAGAAATATGGTAGGTTGCATCCCATGATTCTACATTTGTGCACACCTTATTTTTTTTGTCCAGGCGAAAAGCCCGATTTTTTCCCAACATGTGAGTCACTAGATTCTCGTATATTTTTGGCCCTGTCCTGAATTTCTTACCAGTCTTTGTCACTGGTACGCACGTCCAACAACATCCAAAGAAGTATGTATCTAACAAAAACTCGACTTGTTTTTAGAACCTTTGTGTATTGTTAGTATTTCCCATGCCATTCTTCCTGGGTTGAAATGTTGAATAATCTGTAGGTTCTCGTTTCGACACCGATCCAGCTTTTCTTCGCTTGGAGAATCAGGTCGCTCACCAAATCTTGGTGGGTTCCTATATTCATTACAATTCTCGCCGTAGCATCGTTGGGTGCGTCTCGTCTCTATATCTTCCTCACTCTGCTAAAGGTATCATCTTGGCAGCCGGTGGTGTATGGACAGCAGGTACACTGTTCGCCACTCTACATCGCACACTGCTAAATTAGCCTGACTGCTAGTGATGATCCGGGTCGTGAGGACATTTGCCAATAAGCCCAAACTGCACAACTCTGCGCTACTGTGGTTCCTCTCATCCTGTGTTGCCGACGTCCTGATCACTATTTCCCTTGTGTTCACCCTGTCCAAGCGCAAAACTGGATTTGCTGGAACGGATTCGGTAATCGACAGGATTGTTCGAAGTGCGCATATTTTCAACCATGAGAGGTTCTGATGTTGACTCCGTTGTGCAGTGACCATCCAAACTGGCATGATAACGTCTGAGATATTCCCAACGTCGTGAATTATGTATGCTAACTCTCCACCAGAGCCGCTTTCGCGATATTGGATGTTATTTGCTTCATGGTCTTCCCTGTATGTCTTTTTTATTTTATTTTCCAGGCTCCATAACTAATCTGGATTAACACAGCACTACGCCGTGTGAGTACATTCCTATGGCGATATATTCCATCGATGTTCAATGTAACCGCTATTCCTCTTCACAGAAGTAAGTGTATAACATTCATTACGGACAGAAATAAATTGATTCCTTCTCTAGACTTCGTCTGGGATCTAACGCTTAGCAAACTATACTCCAATTGCCTCTTGTCTACGCTCAACGCACGGCAAGGACTGAACAACCAGTCGGCTAGCGGCGGCATATCTGACCAGCGACGCAATGTGGTCAACCCGACCTCAGGAAACAGACGCGTACGTTCGATAAATTCCCATTCTCCGCATTGGCGTTGAATTTTCCATTTCAGCAGGAAACCTTCGCGGAGAATACGGTGCATATTACATTCATCTGCGCTTCAGGTTACTCATCCGGGTTCAATTACTTAGCGCCACATGGACAGCAGCGCAATATATGAACTGGACACCCCGAAGTCTGCCTACGATGCTGAGGCGGGGTTTGCCCCTACCCGCAGTGAGGAGTATGGTATCCAAGTTACAAAGGTCGGTGCGATTGCCCCACTCTTTCCCCATTATTAACATATGCATTCACAGGTCGTTGAGCGTATGCAAGACCCGATTCCGTACACACAATAGTCGTCGCGAAGTAAATTGTAGACGGACTTGGTTATATTATTGGTTGTCAATATTGTGCATAGAGGGTACTTTTGGCGTGCTCTGTAAAATTTTGAATGAAGATTTAAATCAACAGATCCAATCACGAGTTGGGCAGAGTCGCATGGTCGTATGAGCCAGAAGAAGGTCGGATGGTTCCACATCTGGAGTCGCTGACCATGGGAACTGATCAAGCTGAACGATCGTGATTTGTACTACGTTGATTTCTGTTTGAGGTTGAGACTCAAAACCGCCGATTTCGAGCCCAGTCGCACCTCGACGTACTTTGTCTGCCAAACTATCAAAGTCAATCAAGCTTGTTTCGCGTCCGACGCGACGCGGCAACCATGATAACGGAAGCAAACTGCTGAAGCTAAGTCCCATGGGTTTATTCGGCAAGAATTTCCAACCGAGCAGATTTGTCCGAATAGGTCCGGGTGTGGAAACTTTATTAAAATCAACATTGCATCGTAAGTATCATGCACATGGAGTTTTGCGCTTCTTCTTCTTCTCCAAACACGGGGGCAGTCTATGTCTACAACACGGACGCCAGACGCCGTGCGTTGTGGCCTTTCTCAAATATTTGGGCGGCACAAGAGGGGACAAGTGAACGAGAAAATTCACAGTACTCTCATCAGAAACACGTCATAGTATCAGAAAAACGTCGCATCTCTGGCACGGAAGCATCGTTCCAGATTGAAAAAGGCAACTTTGAACCATCGCAGCTCTATTCCCACTGCCGAGTGCTGCCGAGTGGTACCTTTCAGTGAATGCTGCTTGTATTGATCGTTCCTTGTGTACATATGGTCGAAAAAGAAGAAAAGTGCACGAAGAATATGTGAGACCGTTCGTCGCTACAGTCGAATATTTCCTTAAGCGCTATCTCGCATCAAGGGAAATCCGGTGTCACTTATGGTGTGACAGGTACGTGACAGATGGGTTCATGGGATCGCGCCGGCGAAAAAGAGGCTTCGCCGAATACTTAATGCGATCGGCTCGTTTGCAGCTGACCCCACCATTACATCTTCCTCTCCACGACGCAGACAATGGACAAGGTCCCTCCCGCACATCCACGGACCCCGAAAAGAATGCCGATGCCAGCAGCCTCGACAGCGACCACCCAGTAGTTCTCAATGAAAAGTTGGAGCGCGTCGTGTGGCGGAAGCTTGATCTCTGGATACTACCCATCGTGACCCTTTTCTACTTGCTATCTTTCCTTGTGAGTCTGTTCAGATATTCTAGTTTTTTTTCCTAACGCGATGCGCAGGATAGAACAAATGTAGGCCACCAAAACGCGCTTACTTCCAGTGGAACTCACCCCACCCAAGATCGGAAATGCCAAGGTTGCGGGCTTGCTCAAGGACCTGAAGATGACCCCCAAGCAATACTCTATTGCTTTAACTGTCACCTATGTGCCTTATATTGCGGCAGAGCTTCCTTCGAATCTTTTACTCAAGGTTAGTTACTGCCGTTGTAATCTTCTAAACTCACTTTTGCCCCTCAGATCGTCGGTCCCAACCTGATGCTTCCGGTGATGTTGACCTTGTGGGGGGTTGTCACAACTTGCCAAGGTCGGTGCAGATCACGGCGAATGACCTCTTGTCTGACTCTGTTCGTAGGTACTGTTAAAACATACGGTGGACTGCTTGCCTGTCGTTTCTTCCTTGGCCTACTGGAGGGTAACCCGTCCGAGCTCCATGTTCGTTTCCGTGCGCTAACAAGTCCTCAGGCGGTGTTTTCCCGGGCCTGGTCCTCTACCTCTCGTTCTTTTATCCTAGACTGAGACTTCAGACGAGGTCCGTTTCTTTTCCGGGCCGTTTCAATGCAAACCTCACCGACACACAGAGTCGCGGCGTTCTTCTCCGCCGCTTCGATTTCCGGAGCTTTTGGTGGTATCATGGCTTATGGTATCATTAACCTCAACGGGAAACACGGCCATTCCGGCTGGCAGTGGATCTTCATTATTGAAGGTGCCATCACGGTCGTCGTCGGCCTCGTGTCGTTCTTCCTCCTACCAGACACTCCAGACCACGCGCGCTTCCTAAACGACGAGGAGAAAACTTACATCAAGACCAAGCTCAAGGAGGATGGCGCCATCGCAGGAGAGGCTGCTGATTCCTTCAGCTGGCCCGAGGTCGTCAAGGCATTCACGTCGATTCACGTTCTCATTGTCGCCGTTGTCTTCTTCTTCAGTGGAGTAGTGCTCTATTCACTGGCTTAGTGAGTGTCGCTGCTTCTGTCTTTTTGCAAATGCTCAATTTCGATCAGCTTCACCCCATCCATTGTGCAATCCCTTGGATACACTGCTGCGAAGGCCCAGCTGATGAGTGTTCCGCCGTTCGCCGTTGCCTTCGTTTGTAAGTTTGACCCCTCCCAAGTATTTATCCATCAACTTATTCGATTCTACAGTATCGATGCTAACTGCCTGGATTTCTGATCACTACAAATGCCGTGGCCTGACAGGCGTATTCTGCTCCCTGCTGTGCGTAATCGGTTTCGGGATGTTCCTGGGTTCGCAAAACCACCACGTCCAATACGGCTCGCTCTTCCTGTCCATCCCAGGCACCTACGCCATGGCCCCCGCCATCAGTACGTGGAACGCCAACAACTCGGCGCCCCACGTCCGCCGCGCAACCGCCATTGCGATCGGCTTCATCATGACCAACTCGGGTGGCATCCTCGCTACCTGGCTCCTCGGCTCACTGTCTCCGCCCCCGCGCTATACCAAGGCGACCAAGATTCTGCTCATCTTCTCCGTGTTCATGGCGTTCTTCAGCGCTCTGAATGTGCTGTACCTGTCGCACGAGAACAGGAAGAAGGCGGAGGCACGCAAGCACACGAGTCGTCACCAGGAGGCTGAGGGGCTGGGCGACAAGAGCGCGTGGTTCGTGTATAGCTTATGATTTATCTTTTAATGTATTGGGGGGCATTTGATACCATATCTTGTGTTGTACACCTCGCAATGAGATTAATGCGCGTATATTGTGGGACGCCCACAACTGAGTTCTGAAGTGTTCTCACCTGTTCTCACCAGGTGAGATGTTTGTCAATAATCTTATCTCGACCCGGATGGAGAAAACTATGATTGGCGTTAGCCGCATACCTGTTATGGGGTCAGGTACGGTAAATACTAAATACATTATACATACTAAATACATCCGAAAGGCAAGACACTTGACGGGGTTAGCGGAAATAATTATTACTTGAACTGGACCCGCCACAATCTCGTCGGGTCCAGAGACTTTTCTAGACTGCAACCATATGGTCTCAGCAGGTCTCAGCCCGCGGTGTCGAACGGCGGTGGCTGGTGGGAGCAATTAGGCGGCGGTGTTTGTGGCTTTGGTGGGTACTACACGGAGATTATTTGTGCGACCAGCGAGGTTTGGCTGATCCCGTGTAGCATGTACCTGTTTTTCGAAGAGGTTCGCCATTTGAGCGCCCCGTCGCCAGCCGAAAGGAACGGGACGGGGACTCGGACGCTGTTCATGAAATCGAGACCGACACAACATCGACCGTTAATTTCCTACTGGTTCGGGCTATCGTTCAGCAGAGACGCTTGTCAAGTACATTATGGATACCGTACCGGTCTCTCTGGGCACTATGTGGACTCGACTTGACCCGGGTCAACTCGACGATGGCTCAAAGTCCAGGCTACTCAAGGAGTTCACCGTTCGCGCATGCTTGATTTGATTGCAATGTAATTATTTTTCGCGCAAATTGTCGGTTTTTCTCAAGCCCGGGGTGGTGAGCGGCGGAATCAGGATCAGTTTCTCGCCCATTCACAGAAGGCCAAGGAAGGCCGGAGACCACGAGGATGTCGACACCGACTCGGAGTAGATCTGAGTAGATCATGAAAAGACGTGCTTGTTCTTGGAGTCTGGGAGAGAGATACATGGCGAAAATCAGAGACGTTCAGAGGTTTCAATAGCACGGCGTTGGCAGGCTCGCAAACGAGACGACGCTCAAAGGGAATTGAGGTCATGATAGTGAACACACTGGCACTGGTGGGGGGTTCGGGGCGGCGGCCGGTTTGGTCGAGTTAGCCATAGGGTTCCGAAGATAGCTCCGGTTAGACACATTCTCTTGCATCGATACCTCGTACGTCTGGGAGCATCGATGCCGGACCACTCCAACACCAACGAAAGCGAAAATTTCCTTCGGCCGAAACAATTAGATATTGCCGGAAGGCTTAGAATTTCCCATATCGGGAAATTTTAATTGTTGGCAGCATGTTTTGAGCATGTTTGGCCGAGGGGACTTTACACTTCCGTCGATGTGCATCGACTGGTTGACTCCCAAGTTGAGACTTCCATTTATACCTGACATGCGTAAAAGGGCTTTAAAAAGAGACAACTCATCCGCACAACCTCTTCATATGCCAAGCAGGACCAAATGGCATTGGAAATGTGGCTACCACATGGACCCACTAATAAGTTTACTACGCCTTGCGAACCATCCATCCGTCCCATCCTGCCCGTTCACCAATACGGTCCCCGCGTACAATGTAATAGGCCACCCCATCTACACGGTTCAAAATGGCTCCAACGATTAGAGCCGCCGCCATGGGGGCCCAGTTCACGGCCGCACATTTGAGAGGCCCAGCCCCGAACGCCAACACATCGCATGCCTTCGGCTCGCGCAGGAACCGGGCGGCATCAAATACTTCGGGGGGCGATGAGTCGGATTCCCAAAGAGCCGAGCGCTGTGCGCTTTCAATGTCGGCGATGTGGGTTTCGATGTGAGGTGGGATTTGAGACGTGAGAAAATTAGGAAGAAATGTGGTGAGTAGAGACTGTCTGAAAACGTGTCGAGTGATATGCCTGACAGGCGGATTGAGTCGCAGGGACTCGCTCATGTAATTTTCGACGCTGGGAGCAGTGCCATCGAGTCGCAGTGCGCAGTACTGCTCTCGATCAGGATTGTCGCTCAGATCCAGAAAAGCTCTGCGTGCCTCTGCGTCTGTATGCACATAGGCCAGCGTTACCGCAACGACGCGCCAGAGTGTCTCCCAGGTGGGGATCACAAAATCCAGAGGATATGGATACGCATTCTGGTCAGGGATCAAACGCCGGAGACGGCCATTGAGCATTTCCAGGAAATGCTCGGGAATGCGAGCTGGTTTCTTGGACAGAATCCAGAGGTCGGTGATTAAATTCGTAACGATGTTGATATCATTCGATGCGATGGAGGCCATGTCGACATGAGGGTCGAGGAGACCTACGATGATAGTGCTCAGAGTCACGGAGCGGACGATGTCATGGAAGGGAGTGGGGAGATCTGGAAGGGCTAATTCCACGGCCTGCGAGGCAAGGCTGTTGAACCCCGCCCAATCTCTTTGGGCGGCTCGAAGAAGAGAGCGGGATTTACGAAGGAAATTTGCATGGATAGTAGGATCGGGGCTGACGAAGGTATTGGACAGATGAAATGCTTGGACCAGGCGGGCGTTAGGAGATGCGCGTGAGCGCAGCAAATCGTCCATTGACGGACTGGGAGGGTCGAGAAGGTGCCGGATGGATCTATGCGTGCAGTGGACCGTAGGCCAGCGCACAAAAACTGCATCAAGGAGGGAGGATAACAACAAAAAGCAAAGGATAGCTGTGAATATGCATATGCCATAGAATTCGAATATGAGGGACATTTCGCGCTGACAAGGCAACTAGGTGTAACACTTACAAGTACCTTATACCATGCATTCAACAAACACCACGTCGAATATACGGGAACGAGAGCCGCAGTCCCACTTGCGCACTGTTAGTGAGATCCTCATGACTCGGTCAAAGCCGTGCAGTGGCACAGGAAAAGCTTATGCGACGCATGTCAGCGAAACCCTGCACCTGAAATGGCGAGCTGTATAACAAGAAGAGAAGCGACAGCAAAACCAAGGACGGCCAACTCACAGCGGCACGACGTAACCGCCTGGATGAACCAACGCGAGCGCCTGATGACGATCGATGCATCGCGATTCGACCAAACAGCTGGTTGGGTTCAACAGGCGATATTTCTATCATGATGAAAAAAGAGCTTAAGCGCTTGAGTCGAGGCCAGGCTTTTCCGCATGTTCCGAATGCGATTCTTGACTCCAGCAGATTGGAGTGCAATAAAATTTGCTGAAGAGCGACAAGGTTCGGCAGTTTGAGGGGGTGGCATGAGCGGGAGAAGCATTTTTGATACGAATGACGCCCTTGGAGGCTAAGGGTCATCAGGCTCGAGCGCTCGATTTGGTCTGTTTATGGCTTCCAGTATGCGAGGAGCCCAACAGCTCTTGGACGGGAAGCTACCGGCGCTTGTGGCGAAGAATTCGATCGAACAAACTTTGCGGAGTGACCACTGGAAGGTAGAACACGTTGAAGGAGTAAATGGAGTTCTCGCTGTGTGGGGCTTCTTTGGGGGCCATTCCGAGTTCAGGCGGTGCGCATTGCATTGATCTAGGGTCGTGAGCGCGAAACGAGCCTACCGTTAGCCATGTACACCTAGATGAAACGCAGGTGAGTTACTAGAACTGTATGGGTTTGTCGGAAACTGAGGGCGTGGCAGATATTTTGGAAGTGGCGCTCGCAGAGAATCCATAGATCAATCCATGCGCTTTGTGCCTAGTTTGGTTCTTGGTGCCAGGAGTGTGCTAGGTGGCCATCTTCTAGCCTGAGGCCTCGTTCAGAAAGACGCATAGATGAAGACTCGTTCCTCGCCAGTTATAGCTAGCCACGCTCTGTAGATCCAATCTGCGACACGATATCAGGGCGTGAATGTCGCCGAAAAAAGGTCTTTCAAGCGTAATACCGCCTTGGCAAAGTTCCAGTCTAACGAGCCGACCAACAAGTGACTGCTAGTGGCATGAATCTTTGAATTGGGAGGTTGAAGTGACGGGTGTCACACAGTGGTCACGGTGTCTTCGTCCAACTTGAACTGAGTCACCGATCTCTGCTGAGGAGCACGATGGAGCCAGATATTCAAGTGTCCAGAGTCACTCGCGCCCTGACCGCAAGGCAGGAGAGGAGACTTGCCAATTTCCTCGAAGATAAATTCCTTGAATTGACTCGGGGTTACAAGAAGCGGTTGGTGGACATCCATGTTGCGGACTGGAGTGCGATTAATG
>JARJCV010000576.1:0-20239 GCA_029281435.1 Mycena haematopus
TAGGAGGCCAAGGAGGCGACAGAGGTATGACAGCTGGTGCTGGAGGTCATGGGATGGGTCCCAGTTTCGAAATTTCGGCCGGAAATTTGACCATGAATAATCTGCACCACCATGGTCAAAGAGGTACGTTGCACGTCGTGATAAAAGTCCCTCGTAGTATTGACCAACAGCTAAAGGGATCGATATACTGCATGGCGCGGTAGCGTTGGAAGCCATTCACGACTCAGCGGAGAGCTTCCCGCAACCCCGATGCCACCCCGAAACGCGTACCGAAATGCTGGAGGATCTACGAGAATGGGCTAGTGCTGGCCAAAAATATAATATGAAAAATTAAATTTTGAATATATTCAACAAAATACAGATACGATACGGCTCTGGAAGCTCCATCTGAATATGAATACGACAGAATATGAATATGAATATGATATGGATAAAATAAAATATGGGGCTGGCATATTCAAATATATTGGGATACAGCCAATTTGAAGTTTGAGCTCTGCTATCACGTATATCAAAGCCCTATCCACACATCGGGGAATTTAGATGGAGCGGATCAAAGGCAGATCGAGATTTTATATAGCAGCGGAGTTCGAATCCATCACGGCAAGACACAAAACACAGATCTGGGAGCCCGCCCCATCATGTGATTCATGTCTGCCCCAATACAAGACTTGAAAACGCACTCTATCCTCATCCATGACTATGGAGACAACTTCCATGCCTATTGTTACAGAGAAGTAGGGACTTACTGCGGGCATATCAACACATTTTATCAAAATTAACCCGAGGTAGAATATATTACAATATATCCAAAATATATTCATATTCAACCAACTGGATATGATATAATAAAATAAAAATATGATACGAGCCCTCAGAGCTGAATATAATACAGATATGAATACAATATGAAATTTTCGTATTCATATCATATTATGGCCAGCACTAGAATGGGGCGCTAGCCACGCACTCGGCGACCACCATTCTTTGGCTGTATGGCCCCGCTGGTGCAGGAAAATCGGCTATTATGCAAACTCTCGCGCGCCAACTCCAGGATGATGGGAGGCTCGGTGGTTGCTTCTTTTTCAAACGAGACCATGCTACGCGTGGCAACGGAAAGACCCTGTTCGCGACGATCGCCTCTCAGCTCGCGACCAGTGTTCCGTGGCTGAGGACTCCGATATCTCAAGTCGTGGAAAATGATCCATCCATCGTTGTCCGATCCATCGAGACCCAGATGCAGAAGCTGATTTCCGAGCCTTGTCGCCCCCACCAAAACCGCAATCCTGTACCAATTCTCATTGACGGCCTCGACGAATGTGAGGGACACGGTATTCAAGAGGAGATACTGCGCGCAATCCGGAACTCATCCTACGAGCAGCCCATTCCGCTCCGGTTTATTGTTGCCAGTCGCCCAGAGCCCCATATCCGCGAGGTGTTCGACTCGCCACTCTACATCGGGAACTATCGCTCATTCAATGTGGAGCAATCCTTTGCTGATGTCCACAAATATCTTGGAGACGAGTTTTCACGAATTCATCGCGAGCACCACACCATGGGAGCTATCCCATCACCGTGGCCTTCGCATGACGTGCTGTGGGAGCTGGTACGGAAGTCCTCCGGTTATTTCGTCTATGCTTCCACCATAATCAAATTCGTTGACGATAAAAATTACCGGCCAACGGAGCGGCTGGCAGTAGTCCAAGATGGAACAGGATCCACGTCAGCGTTCGATGCTCTCGACCAGCTCTACTTGGCCATTCTCCGTTCCGCTCCGAGACAGTCCCAGCTCCTCCCATCCTATGTGCCATCACAAACTTCGATCTGAGTGTTGGCAAAATTGATCAGCTCTTTGGGCTTGCAGACAGCGACACACAGTTACTACTTCGTGGTCTGCATTCCGTGCTTGATATTCCGTCAAACGACAACCGCATAATTTCCTCGCACCATGCATCATTTCTGGATTTTCTCAATAATCCCGACCGTTCTCAGAATTTCTGTATCAGCAACCTGCACCGTCGGATGGAGCACAAGAGATGTTAGTGCTCGAGAGTCGATCCATTGCGGAAGTGGTCACCAGAGTGCACGAGCGCCGAGACAACGGTCGACCTCCCGGGGAGTTCGCAGGTCAGAGATGTAGCGGCAAGTCGCAAATCGCAACGCCGAGAGAAACGTCTGCTTTTCACGGTAAGTGGTCTTCCGTTGCTCGGATTCGTACCTTCAGCAAGGGGGTGCGGGCCGGACAAGCCGGGACCTAGGGCAGGGAGGGTGGTCGGCCAAAAGGTCAGTTAAAAAAAAATAATGACCTACCCCGGTTCGACTTGAAATGGGGTTTGGTGCATCCTACCGAGTTCTAAAGCACACTCTGCCACTTATTTGGCTGAGATTGAGGATTTGGAGGAGGCCGATCACTCCCTTTCGCTATTTTGTCCCGTTTAGGAAGGATCGGCCATCCTCGGCCATCAATGTGGTCATATTTAACAGTAGGATCACATGTGGAGAATAGGTGCTGGAGGTGTCCGAAAATGAAGCTAAATTTAAGGAATGTGTCTTAACGCTCACCAGTGCTCACTTCGTCAATGTTGTAGACATCCAGCATGTTGACGCTGCCAAAAAGGAAATATTTCCTTATTTGGACATCACGTGGTAGGGTGGGTCCCGCAAACGGTCGATAATTAAAAAAACGGCATAAGGTGTTTTTTTTTGTTTTCCGTACCCCCTTGACCTTCAGTCGCGTCTCTAATGTACGTCTTCATTCATATAGCTCGGAGTCCGCTACGCCTGGGCTTCTACAGCTGGGGATGCAGTCACTTGTCCCGGAACCAGACCAATCACAAAGTGAAACGAACATGGTTGGAACATGGCGATGATTTTGGAAGGGGAGCCTCAGGGAGACAACGGCGTCGACTGATCCAGGCCAGCTTCTTCTCCAGGCTGTTTTGATTCGGGGGACAAGAGAACTTGGCGAAGAGTACTGTTCCATTTCATTCAATTCGTATGGTCACAGGTCACAGGCCCGAAAATCTACGAAATTTTTCGTAAGTCACTGCGTCACAGAGGCCATTTTGGCTTAGCCGAGGCTTGCCGAGCCCTGCCGAGGGTTGCCGACGGATCAAATTCCCAAATGGGGACCGCATACGAAAGGTACAATTCGTTTTCGAAGTCACACACCAAATGGCCTTACGAATTGAACAAAATGGCACAGTAGAGGGCAAAGCTTGGGACAAGCGTTCGGAGGAAAAGCGTCGGAATGATCCGAACGTCGCTATTGATGGTATCACGGCGTTAGCCTTTTTCCGCTTCTTCCCTCCACGAACGTCGACTCGCTGATCTGGAGCGGCAACGTGCTCGACTCGGCGGCGGTGTGGTGCGACCTCTCGACGCACTTCCTGAACGGGTTCAACCTCGCCATTCCCGCGTGCTCGCTGTGTTACAACCGACGCCCGCACCAGATCGCCTCCGTGCTCACCGTGACGCAGACCAAGGCCTAGAAGCGCCGTGCCATCCTCGTCGACCTCGCTATCGGCCTCGGCATCCCCGTCCTGCATATCCCACTTGTGACTCGACGGGGTCCTTCACGTCCGTCGGGGGGTTGTCGTATATCGATAATGAGGCGCGCTGGCGTCTTCGTTCGGGGGCTTTCTTCGTAAGCCGAGGCGAGCGCGCTTTTCGCCTTCTTTCGGTGCGCTTTCGTACTATGTGAACGTTGAGAAGGAGGGCCTTTCGTATGTCGAGGCCGGTGCGCTGTCGTATGTGGAGAAAGTGTCCTTCTCGTGCGGCGCACACCCACACCCGCCCCGTATCCGCAACGCCGATCCTCCTCCCGCTGCCGGCGCATGTACGGGATGCGGGGGACATCGTTTAGGGCCTTCGTTGCATTTCCTTTCCCGCCCTTTTGATATCCAATCCCGAGCATGTTCGAGCACCGAACGGCATCGCGAGCATCCCCTTCCTCCCAATCTCACGTTGCGATTGCGTTATCGCCCTGATTGATAACGTGTTGTGACATCAATGTCACTATCTCATTTCTCATCTCGTTTCTTGCCACCATGGCCACTCAACCACCCCTTGGCCAAACGGCCACAACAAGTGGAATTCAAAATTCGTCCATCGAGAAGGAAACCCATGTGCTTAGCAAGCGCGTCAGCCAAACGGGATCTGTTCACTGCCTTCGGTTCCACTCCATACGCATACGCAGTTTCCCATCCGCCGCAGGCCCGCAACTCGTCGGGCTCCGTTCCCCATCGGCCGCAGTCCGAGTCGTATTCAGAGTGGTTCTATAAAGCCTACGGAAGGCCCCAACATCGCCCTATTCTAATTACTTGACTTCTTCCGATGTTTAACAGCAGTTTTCTCTCCCTTCTGGCGCTGCTATACACCTTAACCCCAGCTTCTTGTCTTTCTTTGCCTCGCCGCACGAACCAAACGATTCGATGGGTCGACTGTCACGACAAGGTCCCTGAACCTATTGAATCGGCTCTGAACCTCACCGATACGGTCTTCACCGGGACGCTCCCCGCCAACCTTTTCTGTGGCGAGATGGATGTCCCGATGGACTACACCAAGGCGTTCGACGCAGTCCACAATAACATCACCATCGGCTTTGCGATGAACCGTCCCGCTCGACGTGCCTCCGGCCTTATTTTCTAGTGCGTTCAATTCATCTCTTACTTCCCTCAATCACTGACATGATACCATGCAGTCATGCTGGTATCTATCTCGGATTGAGCTTCGGCGCTCTTATTTCTCATTTTCGTCGTCGTAGGAGGTCCTGGCGAAAACGCAGCAGCCCAAGCCTGGGAAAATGCGCTGAACCTCTCCTCCGCCTTCGAAGGATTGGAAGATTTTGATTTCCTGGGTATGACTTTCGCGATATTCGGGATGTCGCACTAAAATCACTGTATAGCCGTAAACACCCGCGGAATCCAATTCTCCAATCCGCTCAATCTTTCCTCCGGTGTATTCTTCAACGACGTACCGTTCGCTTTGTCAGTCATCATCCTCCGCATCTCGATCTCCTCATTTTCCTAAGCATGCATTTGTCTGGACAGTCCCACTTCGCAGGCTGAATTCAACCAATATCAAGCGGCTATGTCGAACTTTTACGCCGCGGCCATCAAGGACAGTACCCCTGCCGGAATCATGCAACATCTCGGAACCACGGAGGTCATTCACGATTGGGAATCTATGCGAACCGCGTTGGGTTATGAGACGGTCAGCTTTGCGGGGGTTTCATAGTAGGTCTTTTCAACAGATTCCCCCAAGAACTTACGCTATCAGCCAGCGGTACGTTTGTGGGCATGGCATACGCAGCGCGGTACCCCAATCGCGTCGACCGCTTCGTCCTCGACGCAGTGATTCCCCACGGCATGGTATGAAGCTTCCTTCTTTGTCCAGAGTTCTTCGCCTTACAGAAAGTTCAACCCGTCCCGCAGCCCACTCAGGACATGATCTCAGCCCAACTCGTGGCCGTGAACCGTCTCGTCCAGCGCGTGGACGCCTTCTGTCTCACCGATACCAACTGCCCGTTCCACGGACAAGGCAACGGCAGCGTCATCAAGGTGTGTGCCCATCCATACCTCCGCTCTCATTACCCCCCAAACGCGCCCACTCACAACGCATGGAATACTTGTCCTGTAATAGGCTTGGGAGCCAGTTCTGGCGGAAGCCATCCAAGCGCCGCTCCCCGCGCTCAGCTGCGGCCCAGGCACAGGGTGCAACTCCCCCGTCACCGCCACCGATCTGCGGCAGGGTGTACCCTTCATATTATCCACTCTCCCAGACTTCCCCCTCTTCTCGAATGCGCTGAACGCGTCTCTGCATGGGGACGCGAGTCTGTTCGCGTATCAGCCTCAGTTTGATTTTCGGGAAACCGTGTTGCCTCCGTTACTTTGTTCGGATTTCAGTGCGTCCCTCTGTCATCCTCGTTCCTGCATGTCTTGTCTCGTTTTGATGTGGCTGCGGTTTTATCTTAGAATTTGATGACAATATGAAGACGTTTGCGGGGTGGAATAACCTCAATGCTGATTCGCAGAGTGTGAGTGGGCTTGCATCGTTTCAATATCTTTTTTTCATTCATCCCTTATCAGGGCGATCCCTTGCGCATCTTATCCTCTCAAATTTGGCAGATGTTTCTTACGTGCATGGCCTGGCCATTCCCCGTCCCTGAGAGCACCGCGCTTGTCACATTGCCCACAAATCTCACACTCATGTGGATGACTTCTGACTTTGACTTGAAGTGCGTTTTCCTTCCGCCCACTTGCTCTGTTGTCCTATTCAGACTTGATCGCCCGTTTCCATCTAGCCTGCCGACGGAACTCACCAACTTCGCATGGAAACAAGCCCCGAACTCCACCCTTGTCGTCCGCCACGGTGACGACCACTCCAGTATCCTCAGTCCGTCTCTCTCTTTCTCTCTGCTCTCATCAAATTTCTGAATACATGCAGTCCCCCCACCTGCCGCCGCCGCCGGCGACGTCGCACGCGCCTTCCTGCGCACCGGCGTCATGCCCGGACCGAGCTCGAATGCGCAGGTCACCGTTATCGGCCCAGGCGGGACTCGCGGGCCCATTCCTGGCGCGTATGACGTACCCACCGGCGCGGTTGCTGGGGATATGAGCTCTGTTGAAAACATTGTGTAGGCGGTCATAGAGGGGTTGTTTTTTATTGCTCTGTTATTGTTACCGTTGAATATCGCATACGCTGTGTCGCTGAACGGCGTGAGTGACTGGACTCTCTGTGGCCTTAGTAGTAGTGGTGGTGAATGAATGAATGGGGTTTGACTCTAAATCCTCCTGCAGAGCCTCATCGTATGTTGTCGACCTGCCCTACCTACACGACGTGCGGTGCAGTGAATAAAATTGAAGACCTGTTCAATTTTCCAGCTGCGGTTTATGTAAATTTGGAGGCTCGAGGCTCGCGTGATACTTCTCCAGGTTATAATAATACTGTATTCGAACCCAAATTGTTCCCAAATTGAGTTCGGAGGCTACGTCGCGAACCCTATCCAAGATAAAACAAGAAAGACCTGCAGGCCTGAGGCGGAATGGCCCGCATCTGCTTCCAGTGAGGTCGTTCCATTGCTTGTTAATGCAGAGAACACCCGTTCGATTCGGGATCAGGTTGTCACAACTCTTCGGTGAAATCTTTTTTTCTTTTGGATGGTCATATTTCATAACTTACGAGTATTTCAACCCTACTGACAATTCTGAACCTTCGCCTCTGAACGTGAAGTAGACGGGCTCAACAAGACCTGTGGGCGGATGGCCCGCATCTGCTGACATTAGGTCATCCAATTGCTTGTTAATGCAGAGTACACTGCTCAATATGGGGCCAGGTCACAATGATGGACTTCCCTCTTTTTCTTGTTCAAAGTTTCGAACCCAACCTGAATGCGGCGACCACATCGAGGACCTATCTAAGTACAACAAGAAAGACCTGCAGGCCTGAGGCGGAATGGTCCGCAGCTGCTACCAGTATCGAGCTGCGAGGAGTATAATTAAGCAGAGCACCCCCGTTCGATTCGGGCGCAGGTCATAGCGTACCCGAACTTCCTTCTTTTTCTTGTTCAAAGTTTCGAACCCAACCTTAATTCGGAGGCTGCATCCTGAACCCTATGGGAAGTACAGCAAGCAAGACCTGAGGCGGAATGGTCCGCATCTGCTCACAATGGGTCGTCTGTTTGTTCATTAATGCAGAGCACCCGTTCGATTCGGGTGCAGGTCATCGCATACGCAGACATCTCTCTTTTTCTTGTCTTTTTCTTCCTGTTAAGTTAAATGATATTCAAAGTTTGAACCCAAGCTGGATTCAGAATGAGGTGTAATACAACGAGCAAGACTTGAGGCGGAAGGTGCGCATCTGCTGGGTATGATCGTCCTGCACAGAGCACGGTTCTGTGTTTCTTATTAAGATTCCAAGTCACTGTCACCGACGTCGACGATGACGCCGGCATGAGGAACAGCATCTCACCCACGTCACGGAACTCTCGAATCTAGTAGGCTGTCGGGTGTGCCAAAGAATCAAGACGTTGAGTTGTGCGTTGGAGCCAGAATGAGTGTCGCGCACCTAAATAAAATATGGCATATGTCCCCGACAGAATTCCGGACGTAGATAGCGGCGTTTTTGAAAGAATCGACGGCTTGTATGGACTACAGATTCCACAGCGAGATGGTGCCACGGATTGTTAATTCCCGAAGAAAGAGCAGCCGATGGAGCCTCATGGAGGCGCGTAGACGCGGCGAATCGCGCATCTTGATAAGAGAGAATGTTCAAGCAGAGAAGCCCCGTTCGATTCGGGGTCAGGTTATTACTTGACGGTAGCGCGCATAACTTTTCTTCGGGTTAAATTCCAACCATTGAGGAGTTGGGATACAACAGAAATGCAATCAGCTGCTCACCTAAACGCCGAGGGTCGAGACAGTTCAAATTTCTGCCAGAGATCGGGCGTGAACACCTCCTGTTCTCGAAATGTCTCTTCGAGAGAACAGCGTGGGATTTAAATCGGCGATCTCGGCGATGTTTGTTTCTGAACTCAATACACGACCTTTCACTCGGAATTGGGTCTGAAAGCAATACACAATACTCAAACAATACACTGTGGGAGTAAATACAAGTCTCGAGAAATGTACCACATAGCAGGATGAGGGGTGAAATCAGGCACCCGATGCGGGGGTTCGGGCGGCCGAGGCGAACGAAGTTGAACGAGTTGAACAAGGTCGACTGGCAGTGGACTCGGACTCGGAAGCAGACTGACACTTCCGAGATGCCTTGCGCTCGTACCCTCTGCGGCAGGAGATGTTGAAGACATTTCGGAGATTCGACAAGCCTCCTCGCAACGTTGACGGCGTGTCGTGCTACTTATCACAATTCCGCCCAGAACATACTTATCACAATATTGACTCAGAACAAGACCGGTCGGCGGAATGGTCCGCCTCTGCTCATGGTGGCACGTCACTGCACATCGTTATTCATAGCAACCCGTTCGATTCGGGGTCAGGTTATAAATAACCCAAGGACATTTTTCTTGTCTTTTTGATAGACATGGTATTTCAACCTTAGTACGTTACAGAATGTCTATCTACGTTTTAAGTATGCATTCAACAAGACCTATAGCGGAAGGTCTGCATCTGCTAAAAATGAATGGGGGCCATCAGTCATGCAGAGTACACCTGTTCGATTCGGGATCAGGTTGTCACAACTCTTCGGTGAAATCTTTTTTTTTGGATAGTCATATTTAGTAACTTACTAGTATTTCAACCCTACTGACAATTCTGAACCTTCGCCTCTGAATTAGAAGTAGGCATTCAACATGACCTGAGGCGGAAGGTCCGCATCTGCTCACAATGAGCTGTCGGATTGGTTATTATTGCAGAGTAATCCCGTTCGATTCGGGTGCAGGTCATAGCGTGCCCGAACTTCCTTCTTTTTCTTATTCAAAGTTTCAAAATAAAACATGAATGCGAACGCCCCATCGTGGACCCTATCTAAGATATGACAAGCAAGACCTGAGGCGGAATGGTCCGCATCTGCTAACAATGAGCTGTCGGATTGGTTATTATTGCAGAGTAATCCCGTTCGATTGGGGGTCAGGTCATTGTTGTGTGGGCAATCATCTTTTTCCTTGCGTTAACTAATATTCGTCGTGAACTCTATCTGAGATACACCGAGCAATACTTGAGGCGGAATGGTCCGTGCTGCCTCGTGATCTTTGAGGAGAGCAGGCGCATGAGTCGCCGATGTCGAAGAACAAGATCTCACCGACGCCACGGAATTTTCACGTATGCTGTCGGGTGGCTGCAGTTTCAAGAGATGATCCCGGTGAGTTGTGCGTTGGAGCCCGAACTCGCAGCGAGATCACACCACGGATTTCTGGCCCCCTGGGTGTAAGTATGTTTCGAGCTGGGTGAATTTCCGAAGCAAGAGCAGCCAAGGAGGGGCGCAAAGTACGAGACTTTATACGTGTGGCCGATTTGAAGTCACAAGCACGAGAGTCATTAAGGTATCGGTGCTCGATCCAGGGCGGAAGCCGTCAGCAGAGTGCCAGAGTGCGAGCGCCGAGAGACCCACGGATCACCTGCCCAGGGACGGGTTGTAGATCAGAGATGGAGTGGGAAGTCGCAGAACCGGGTGGTCCGGGGTGGAATGTCTGCTATTCGCCGCAAGTGAGGATTCAGATTTCAGTGAGGGCGTCTCCAGTCTCCGCGCCTTCACTCTTCTAGCTCGGAGTCAGCTGCACCTCCTGCTTCTATAGCTGCGGATCCTCTCACCCGTCCCGGAACTAGATCACTCACGAATGGACATGGCGATGACTCTACGAGACGGCGGCGCCAACCGATCCAGCCTCGTCTCCTTGTCGGCCCAGACTCGATAGAGCAGCAAACGGTTCCGTTCGCTCCGGCGTCCAAGTGCTCGGATTCGGGTGAGAAGAGAACTTCAAACTTGAGGAGTAGAGGCAAAAGCGTTCGGAGAAAAAGCGTCGGAATCAAGTCGGAATGATCCGAACGTAGCTGTTGATGGCATCACGGCGTTAGCCTTTCTCGTCCTCCACGAACCAACGCCGTCGACTCGCTCATCTGGCGCGGCAACGCGCCGGTGTGGTGCGACATCTCGACGCACTTCCCGGCCGGGTTCAACCTCGCGATCCCCGCGTGCTCGCTGTGCATCAACCGCCGGCTGTACCAGATTGCGTCCCTGCGCACCGTGACGAAGACCAACTTGGCCGAGAAGCGGCGCGCCATCCTCGTCGGCTGCGTCTCCGCAATCTACGCCCTCCTCTCCATCGCGCCTTTCCAGCTCCCGCGCAAAGAACTCCTGGGCGGTGAGGTGGGGAGCGAGGAGGGTGGGGCCCTCGGTGGCGAGCAATACGGCGACGAGGTGCGTTTCGTTTCTCTCTCCCACACTCCTTCGTCATCGTCGTCATACTCACATCGCCCAAGCCCCCACTCATCCCGCACCCCCTCTTCCGGGCGCGCCAACATCATGGCCGTCTTCGTCCGCCCCCTCCTCTCAAAGACGCGACGCAGCGGACTCGCTCTTTAACTCCACCAGTTCACCCCCGTCGGCGGGATTTCGTACATCATTAAGGAGACGTCGTTCGGTGAGGTCTCGTCGGGCCGGGGCGCGTCATGTCATGTAACTCCCACGTTATGTCGCTGTCGCTTCCCTTCCCGCTTCCAGGCCGCTTTTCTTCGCCCAACTCTTCGCATCCCGCCCTTCCCGCTTACCCCCCCATGCCAATTCGACCGCATGCCATCTAGACCGCATGCCAGAGTGGGACGTTGGGCTCGAGCGGGTGCGTTTCTCTTCTGTCTTCGCTCCTTCGTCATACTCATCCTATTCTCGTCCAGCCCACACTCATCCTATTCTCCAGCACACACGCATCCCGCACCTCCGCCTCCGCAGGCCGCACCAACGCTATGGGGCTGTCGTACGTCGATAAGAAGAAGTCGTTCGGGCGGCTTTCTTCGGATGTGGGGGATATCGTGTAACTCCCCCGTTATCTCGCGGTCGCTTCCCCTCTCGCTTGTGTTTATCAATAACTCCCCTGTGAAAGTTACCATCCATGGTGCAGCCAAGAATATGGGTAAACATACAGCAACCGCTGGCGCAGGAATTTACTTCGGACCCAATTCGATGAAAAACACCTCCCACCGTGTTTGGGGCAATCAAACCAATGCGCGCGCGGACCTAATCGCGCTACTCTATGCCATCAAATCAATCCCGCTAACGAAGACACTTGAAATATCAACGAGATCGGAATACGCCATCCGATCCGTTGTTTACTACGCTGCAACAAATGCAACATGTGGTTGGAAATGTTCCAACGGAGACATTCTCAAGATTATATTTAAATGGATTACCTGCAGGGCTGCCCCAATCCACTTCATACACCTCAAAAAAGATTGTAAGAGCGGTCACCTCCAAGATGCCATCAAACTTGCGAATGATGCGTGTAATCTTCCTCGGAGACCCACGCCCGAGGCAATTATACTTGAACCTCAACCTGAGCATTTGAAAGAAAAACAACAGGTTGAATCAATGCCAACAATCCCCGTTCCAAAGGTGTCTGCCAATATTCCCAGTGATGCACTGGATCAGATCGAAGACACAGCAATAAGCCGCCGAACTGATTATCCATCTGCGCATAGGGGGCGGGAAAGATTAAATGAAATCAAAGAACGCAACCGCAAAAGTATAATGGAAGCCCCCTCTGCGGCCGCATTCTGGAAGCAGGTCAAACGCCTCTCGGACCCGGCGCCAATACCCGCTTCAGTGTCTGCGAATGACCTGAAAAATGTATTTGAATCACGATTGAACCCGCCAAAAATTATGCCTCAGTCCTTTGATGCCGCCGAACATACGATGAACAATCTTCTCGCAGACATGATCCCGGATTCAACCGAGGACACAACACCTGAGGGGTTCTTTTCGGCACCTTGGACAGAGGCCCATATGGAAGCAATCAAAGTACATATCAAAACACATTCTCTGGATAGCGGCTCGGGGGAAGACGCGGTTCTCTATGCAGAAATACTCGAAATTCCTAACGAAGACTTGCTCCTCCTCTGCAACGAATGTGTTCGCAAGCAAGACGGGCCGAGCATATGGTTCAGAACAGCTATAATTGGGATACTGAAAAAAGGGAAGCTCGCCTCAATTCCGGACAGCTACAGAATTATTGCATTAGAAAGCTGTGTTCTGAAGGTCTTGATGCTCCTCATCCACCTGCGAATCACCGAATGGGCCGATGCACGAGGACACATACCTAACTACCAAAACGGATTTAGAGCCGGTTACCGGACAAATAACAATCCGTTCATTCTTCGATGTGTCAAAGAATGGGCTCGCGCCAATGGCTTGACAGTTTACGTCGCAGCTGTGGATGCTACTAATGCTTTTCCTTCAACTGATCATCCCACGTTATGGCTTAAGCTGTTACGAATGGGTATGGGCGGCAAAATCTTCGACTGGTTGCGCATGTTGTACCGGCGCATGGAATACTATGTTCGTCACGGAGATGTCAACTCGTCGGAGTTCAAGGCACTTATTGGCCTTCTTACCGGCGACCCAGCTTCTCCCGTTCTCTGGAACTTGTTCATGGCTGATCTAGTCATGATGCCAGACTCAGACGACCCAATTCTCTGCGAGGTTCGAATTGCCATAATGGCTCAGGCAGATGATGTTCTTCTCATCTCGCTTACGGCTGCTGGCCTGCAACGCAAGTTGAATTCACTTTACTTGTGGTGCTCCAAAAACTTCATTGTAATCAACATGATTAAAACAGTGATTATGGTTTTTGGTCCCGTACCTCAGCCGCTCCTTCCTTTCCATCTAGGCAGCACAGTCCTGAACCTTACCACCCACGAGAAATATGTGGGTGTTCACATTCGCACTGACACGCGCAATATATTTGAATCTCATTACAAAGAGAAAGCAAGCACAGCTCGGTACTGCGCGCATCGAATCATGGGACTGGAAGATTCTACCGGCCGCCTGACCCCAAAGGAATACAAGCAACTCTACATGGCCCGCGTCGACTGCCACCTCATCCACGGATGCGAGGTCTCACCTGATAGCGAGGACGTCCATGTTAAAGAGTTATGCGAAGTCCAAATCAATTTTCTCAGGCAAATTCTGAATGTACACTCCCATTCAATGCTCGCACCATTATTCACCGAAACCGGGATTATGCCTCTACGAGTCCGACGCTACTTGGTCTTGCTGGTCTACCTTCAATATCTCCTCGGCCCAAAAGTCCCTGAATTTGCGCGTGCATGCCTCAAAAGTTCAGTTGAACTTGCCCGTCGCAACAAAAAGTCTTGGTTTGGAGATTTATGTACAGCAGCATCCAAGCTACCATTTGAATGCCCACTCCCCGAGATTGAAAACGCCACTCCCAAGAGTATTGAGGCGTACGCTAAATCTGTGGAAAACCTGGCATTACAATGGTTACAGCGAGAAATTGACTCCTCCGACAAACTCTACCTGTTACATGGACGACGTGAACCACAAAAAGATAAACCTCCCGTGGCGATCACTCTCTACCTGCGGCATTATTTGATAATGGTGAAAACCCGAAGTATAGGGAAGCTCTTACTTCTGTAATGCTCTCAACCCATCAACTTGCCGTTGAAAGACTTCGCTACGTTGATCATGCACACCCGAAAGTGCCTCGTGAAGCGCGAATCTGCCGTTTTTGTTTGAACGCTGTAGAAACCCCGGAACATGCCTTACTTGACTGTATGGGATCACCTGCTGTTCTGAGTATACGCACCATTTTTCTGGATAAGCTTCTAAACACCGTTCCGATACTAAGGCAAAAAATGTTAGAGCTCGATAGCGCATCATTCTTAAAAGCTATCATCTATCAGCGCAGCACAATTGTACTCGTAGCAAGATACGTGCATGATATTCTCGAGGTTTTCTATTCTGTGCCCATTCACCGCCCGAGGACAAGGGATGAGCCAATTGTTGTGTGACGAGGATTAATTCCGGTGAAGCGGTGTTGTACTAATCGCTTGCAGACGTCGACTGGGTTCTACAACAGGGCATGGGTGGCTGAAAGGTTGCTCGTGGTAACTGTGAGCTCGGCTCGGGAGGTGTCTGGAGGCCCAGGGGCGAAGGTGTAATTTAGCTTGCTTTGTACACTGGGAAAACTCCTGGAACCGGCGTTCGTTGTTCGGACCGTGCCGTGTAATCATACCTACCTACCTACCTACCTACCAGGCCGCTTCTCGCTTGTGCATCCCGCTTCCTTAGCGCTTCCCGCTTTCGACCGCATTCGCATCCGAAAGCTATCCCGCTCACAGAAAGTCATCCCGAGCACATTGGCATCTCGAGCATCGAAAGCCATCTCGATCGCATTCAAGAGGAACGTGTCATCCCGAGCACGTTCGAACATTGTCATCTCGAGCACATTACGCGCGGCCCGTATCCGCGATCCTCCTCCCGCTGCCGGTGCATGTAAGCGACGCGGGGGGTATCGCCCAGCCTCCTCCCCGATACTTCCCTTCCGGCCCCGCTTCGCATCTCGATCGCATCCCGAGCACCGAAAAATCCCGAGCACCGAAAAATCTCGAGCATCGAACAGCACCGAAACCATCTCGAGCACGTTCGAAAGCGATCTCGAGCACATTCGAAAACCACACCCTCACCCCATATACCGCGCCCCGCCCAGTGCATATCCCAACTGTATCTCTCGCTAGCCACCCAGCCAGCCCTGCGATTCGTTGTTTATTCGTACAGTACAGTATGTATTGGTAGTAGTAATGAATGAAATTTGTTTGCTGAATCCCGGTCGGATGTGGGGTTTTGAGTCTTCATCCACCAAGGCCTGTAGGCGCACGGCCCGCATCTGTGAATAATACCCTGGCAAATGCGCAATGATTACGCAGAGTATACCCGTTTGATTCGGGGGCAGGTCATGAGATATACGAAAAGTGGGATCCTTTTTGTTCGATAGATATACTAGTGTTTCGACCCGAGTGGCAATTCTGAAGCTGCCTTAACTTTCAGTGCTGAAGTAGATATCCAATAGACCTGTAGGCTGACGGACCACGGTTCGCACCTGAAAATAATTCGGCGTGCGTCGATTTACAGAGCAACAGAGCATACACCCGTTCGATTCGGGGGCGGGTCATGGCTTGAGAAGCCCGTTCTTTTTCTTCTTGTTAACCAAGTTAGCGAATAAGTACTGTGATATTCGAGGTTTGGAACTCAATAGACTATAGGTTGAGTTACTCAACCTATAGTCTATCCTTGATTCGGATGGTATAGTACATGCAATATTAATGACCGGTTAGGACGCTAGCTTGTTGCGTAAATAACTTAACTCAGTGACGATCCCTAATAATAATATCGGAGGATACTTAGAGGAGTACAGTAGCAGGTCCTTACTATACTACCAGACCCAAACCAGACCTGCGGCGGAATGGTCCGCATCTGCTGACAATTGTCAATGGGGCCTTTGGTTACTGTACAGTTTCATTCAATTCGAAGTCACGCGTCACACCCACTTTTTTTTTATTGCTGCAATAATTTCTTTTGTATTTATCGGATTTATATGGGATTTTAATTGTATCAAAAATTCGATGTTCGATTCGAATTGATCGAAACTGTACAGTATATGCAGAGCACGCCCGTTCGATTCGGGCGCGGGTCATGGTGGAGTTTATGTCTGTTTTCTTTTCTTTTTGATAGATATACTGACAGTATTTCAACCTTACTTGCAATTCTGAAGCCGCCTTACAGTATTTCAACCTTACTTGTGATTCTGAAGCCGCCTTAAGCATCACCAAGTACGCGTTTAAGAAGACCTGTGGGCGGAAGGTCCGTTTCTGCTACCCGTTCAATTCGGGGTCAGGTTGTATTCCACACTTCAGTGAGATCTATTTTTTTTTTCAATACACATCGTCATAGTGTTTCAGCCCTACGTCTATTCACCATCATGATTAAGCAGAGATCTGACGAGACCTGCGGCGGAGTGGTCCGCATCTGCTAATAATGTAATGGTCTATCAGGATTGATGCAGAGCCCGTTCGATTCGGGCTCAGGTCATAGCCTATTCCCGTCCTTTTTTCTTTTCTTTTTGATAGACATACTGAGAGTATTTCAACCCTCTTCGCAATTCTGAAGCCGCCTTAAGTATCACCGTTAAGTAGATATCGGACAGACCTGTAGGTAGACGGTCTACAAATATCCAATGTCATCTCTATGCAGATCACCCGTTCGATTCGGGCGCAGGTCCTAGCATGTGTGGAATCTCATTTTTTTCTTCGTGTTCGAATTTTGAACCTGAACTCAGAGGCCACGTCGAGATCTCTATGTAGGGTCCTTACTACATGACCTGACGCGGGATGGTCCGCATTTGCAACTGGTGGTCTTGATCAGAGAGAATGTTCAAGCAGAGAAGCCCCGTTCGCTGCGGGGTCAGGTTATTACTTGACGATAGCGCGCATAACTTTTTCTTCGGGTTAAACTCCAACCATCGAGGAGTTGGGATACAACATATTCAATCAACTGTTCGACTCAACACTACGAGACAGTTCTAATTTTTATCAGAGATTGGACGGCCACACCTCCTGCTCTGAAAATGTCTTCAGGCCTCGGCGCTCTTTCTTGGAGAGAACGGCGTGGGAATCAAATCGGCGATCTCGGCGATGCTTGTTTCCGAGCTCAGTACGCGACCTTTCACTCGGAATTGGGTCTGAAAGCAATACACGATACTCGAACTACAAACTACTGGGGAAAATACAAGTCTCGAGAAATGTACCACATAGCAGGATGAGGGATCAAATCAGGCACGCGATGCGGGGGTTCGGGCGGCCGAGGCGAACGAAGTTGAACTTGAGTTGAACAAGGTCGACTGGCAGTGGACTCGGACTCGGAAGCAGACTGACGCTTCCGAGATGCCCCGCGCTCGGACCCTGTACTGCAGGATGTTGCAGACATTTCAGAAATTCAACAAGCCTCCTCGCAACGTTGACGGGCGTGTCATGCTACTTATTGCAATTCCGCTCAGAACATACTTATCGCAATATTGACTCAGAACAAGACCGGTCGGCGGAATGGTCTGCCTCTGCTCATGGTGGCACGTCACTGCACATCGTCATTCATAGCAACCCGTTCGATTCGGGGTCAGGTCATAAATAACCCTAGGACATTTTCTTGCCTTCTTGATAGACATGGTATTTCAACCTTAGTACCTTACAGAATGTCTATTTACGTTTTGAGTAGGAATTTAACAAGACCTGTAGGCGGAAGTTCCGCAGCCGCTAATAATATCTGGGGTACTATTTGGATGCAGAGTACACCCGTTTGATTCGGGGCAGGTCATACTGAAGCAAAACTCCGGTTTTTTTATTCTTTCTTACACAACTACGAAGTTTCAAATCCAGCCTGAATTCAGAGGTATGAATTAACAGGACCTGTGGGTGGATGGTCCGCAGCTGCAAACAATATGTAGGATGCTGATTTTGTGCGGAGTATGCCTGTTCGATTCGGGCACAGGTCATGAGGGACGAGATTAAGTTTTTTTGCCACTGTGCATTGTATTTCTACTCTGCATCGAACTTCGCTATGTGTTCTGAATACCACTGAGCGAGTAGTACAAATTAACGAGACCTGTAGCGGAAGGTCTGCATCTGCTAAAAATGAATGGGGGCCATCAGTCATGCAGAGTACACCCATTCGATTCGGGATCAGGTCGTCACAACCTTTCGGTGAAATCAATTTTTTTTTGGATAGTCATATTTAGGAACTTACTAGTATCAACCCTACTGACGATTCTGAACCTTCGCCTCTGAACTTGAACTAGGCATTCCACGAGACCTGAGGCGGAATGGTCCGCATCTGCTGCCAATAGTGCATGATAAATTGTTTCTGCAGAGTACACCCGTTCGATTCGGGTGCAGGTCATCCCTTAGCCAATTTCTCGGTTTTTTCTTATTACCTGAACGACATTCGAACCCAACCTGAATTGTGAGGCTGAATAGAGGACTCTATATCATATATGTAGGATACACCAAGGCCTGAGGTGGAATGGTCCACGTCTGCAAACCGTGTCGACCACGTGTTTCAAGCAGAGTACACCCGTTCGATTCGGGATCAGGTTATGCAGAGATAGATAGTGATTTTTTAAAAATGGACGTTGTTACATTTCAACCCTACGGGGTAAATATTCAATAAGGCCTGTGGGTGGAAGGTCCGCAGCTGGCAATAATATCTGAGGTATTGTCTGGATCAAGAGCACGCCCGTTCAATTCGTGCAGGTCGTGTACAAAATCCGTCGGATCTGTTTTTTTTTTTTCGATAGACATACTTACTAGTATTTCAACCCTACTACGGACAATTCTGAACCTTCGCCTCTGAACTTGAACTAGGCATTCAACGAGACCTGTGGGCGGAAGGTCCGCATCTGCTCACAATGAGCTGTTGGATTGGTTATTATTGCAGAGTACTCGTTCGATTCGGGTGCAGGTCATGATGATGCAGACTTCCCTCTTTTACTTATTCAAAGTTTCGAACCAAGCTAAATGCGGAGACCACATCACGGACCTATACAAGATACAACAAGCAAGACCTGAGGCGGAATGGTCCGCATCTGCCAGTACCGAGCTGTGAGGAGTATAATTAAGCAGAGCACCCCCGTTCGATTCGGGGCCAGGTCATTACATATTTCCTGTGTCGTTTTGTTCTTCGTGTTAACTCATATTCGAATTTCGAACCCAACCTGAATTCATAGGCTACGTCGAGGACACAATTAGTAAAATACAACTAGAAAGACCTAAGACCTGACGGCCGCCTGAGGCGGAATGGTCCCACATGATCGTGCTGTGTAGTTGATGTTAAACAGAGCAGAGCAGGGGCATGATAACTGTTACCGACGTCGACGAACGGCATCATACCAACGCCACGGATAGGCTGTCGGTTGTTGCAGAATCGAGAGATAACCCAAGTTGTACGTTGGAGCCAGATTGAGTGTCGCGCGCGTAGATATTGGATATGTCCAGGAATGTGATTCATGCCGGAATTGACCGACTCGAATTCTGGATTTAAATGTTCTTCGAAAGGATCCACGGCTTTTATGAACCAGAGAGTCCACAGCAAGACAGCACCACATATATTCTTGGAAGATAGATTTAGATGACGGGATTTCGGGATCCCAGGCTGTGTGTGTGTTTCGCGCGGGATGAATTTCCGAAGCAAGAGCAGTCAATGGAGCAGCCACTGGGCGAGAACTTCTGACGAGGACACTGGAGATTGGACGTGTGGCTGCTTCGCTTCGAAGTCCAGGAGTAATTCAGGTATCGGTGCTCGAGTCATGGCGGAACTCGTCACCAGAGTGCGCCGCGAGCGCCGAGAGACCGACAGAGAGCATCAGATCGGCCCGCCTGTGGACAGTTTGCAGGTCAGAGATCGAGTCGCAAGTCGCAGCGGCAGGAGAAAGGTCTGCTTTTCACCGGAAGTGGTTTTGCTTTAGAGGGATTCAGACTTCGGTTCAGTGAGGGTGCGTCTCTGGCAGTCTTGACGTCTTCACTCTGCTAGCTCGGGATGCGCTGCGCCGGCGCTTCTATAGCGGGGATCCTCTCGCCCGTCCCGAGCCAGAAACTACTCACGATTTCAAGTAAACATGGCAATGACACTAGAAGGGCTTGGAGACAGCAGCGACAGGCCTCGTCTCCGCGTCGGTCCAAAGTGGGCAACGAGCGGAGCGGTTCCCCTCGCTTCGGTGTCCAAG
>JARJCV010000577.1:0-20222 GCA_029281435.1 Mycena haematopus
CGCGATAATTTTACGCATTCTTATCAATACGAAGATTATTCGAGTGATATGCCCGTACGGAAGAAGTTTGTCGGCGGCCGCCAGTGGCCTGTGTGGCCGACGTCGGCCGTGGGTGGTTAGCGGGCAACAGTGTTAGGTAATGTTCCTCGGCAATTCCCTGTGATGCCATCCACTACCCCTATTCTGGGTTGCTGGTGACCGCCCATCTTCAGCGAAAGCCAACGGCCGCCAGCATGTCTTAGAGGTCAAAATATTGTAAAAAATTCAATCACTGGTGCCGGTGTTGGTCAGTGGCTTTAGCGGTCCGTCTTCAGTTTACGTGGATCAAAACTATTATTTCTGAATTGTTTCTGAATGCTGGTTGAAATTCCAATTTGCCGTGAGAGGGCAAGGAAGGATTCGAATGGGAATCACATCACATATTGTTTATATACATAGAATAATTAGCTGAAGCCAATGGCCGCCGGTGGGAGCCGCTGGAAGCCGGTGGTCTTCATTGGCTCTGCGCAGAATCACAAGTTGGTAGAAGGAAAATTATTGTTCAGAAAATAAGTGGAAAATCAGGCAGAAAAAAATTACAGAAGTTGCAAAAATCACCGATAAGTCCAGTACTGGTCAGCGGTTGTCGATGAAGTGTGTTGGCTTGCGCTGGTTGAGAGACAGGATCATTGAACATCAAGGAATCACATCAAGAATGATGGCCGAGTGGATAAATATCAATGGCAAACGTTGGGGCCGCCGGCCCGGGCGGGGTTATGCCCTCCGGGCATATTACTGGATTATTCTCAATGGCTTTAACAATTTACATGTGGTGCGACCGAAATTGTGATTCTTCATGCCGACACCACGTTGATATCGTTCAGGGCGTATGCTCCCACTTTCGGGAGTACGCCTGCATGCTCTCACCTTGTGAATTATATGGTTTTTGCCCGTAAAGGTTCCTGCGCTCGGGACAGGGCGTGTGCGTATTAGATGAAAACTCATTCGGTTTCTTTGCTAATACTAGCATTTTCTAAGATCATTGGACTGACAGCGTCCTCCATTCTGACTGCCGCATACCTCTTGATTACGCTCCACGAATTAAGGTCGTATCGCAGAAGCCGAAGGGATCGCACTGAATATTCCGCCGGCGTCTCATTCGCACTCTCACCACCGACCTACCCTAACATCCCGAAAGCGGCCTCCTCGATATCTACTTCCACCATGATAATCTCGACAGCCTGTCACAAACCTTCACAACCGCTTGTATCGGTCCAATCTCCCAAATTAACAGTCTCCCAGATCCCTCCTATGCTCTCCAAGCGTCGCCCTAGACGTCGGAGATGGTCATACGAGGTCGATCCTATGCTTATCGGTGAGCATTGGTTATCTCCGCTTACAAGTTATTTATTTTTCCAAGGTATCATGATATGTCAAATCCTCGTCTTCACATATTTTATTGTCTCGAGTGAACTGCTTCTATCTTACAACGACGGTGCATACGCGTCTGCTCAACAAATGGGGTTCGGCCAGATTCTGGCTCTCATAGTCGTCCTCCCGTCCGCACTCTCTGTAGTCGGTGCACTCAAAGAGCATGGCTTGAAGCGTCTCTCAAAGCGCAAAAAGAGCAACGGACGCCGTCAGGGTAAACGAATGTCTTTATTTACAGAGCATGTATAAATAACACTACAAACGCAATACAATATGATATACCTGAAGATCCAGCAAAAGAGTGTGCAACAACAAGTCCCGTTTCAACGTCAACACTAATTAATTAATGATCATCGGCGCCAGGGAACCCCCACTTCACCAGTCTCCTGGGGCCATTCTGCCAGGATTCCACTCTCCGAGCTTAACAGAACGGATTCAGCAGTAATTCACGGCTAGAGTAAAGACAAGGCACCTGCAACAATCGACATCGTCGATCTGTCCGTTCCAACAAAGCCAGCGCCTTGTGACTGTATCACTGCGTCGATGAGAACGGGATACCATTCACCGTAAAGTGCTGTTGTGTCCGTGTGATCTGGTGTAAACCACCCGAGCTCTGACACCTCCCGCCACCAAGCGGCGTCTCTCTCGTCGCTAGTCATTATGATATGGTTTACTGTCCTTCCCGTCGTTTCCTGAATCTCTTGCTGAACCTCACGAACACGACGAGCGATCACAGGAAGAGGCGCAAAACTAATGGAAAGATCAATGACCCCGGACATGTGATGAATGTGAGGACCAACCATTCTTTAATGGGTGTTTCTCCGCACCAAGTTTGAAAGTCGTGATGTCGCACGTGTATTGAGATGAACTGAAAATTGGGTCAACGTCAGCAAGACAAACGACATCAACGTACTGGTGGGATTGGTGCATCCTCTTGAACGCCCAGTGCGCGCCGAACATATGCACTGGCCAAATTTTCCAGTGCAGGCGTCCAATGCATGTATTTTCCAACGTAGCGCCAAGCAGGGCTGGGAGAAAGTCAGACATGAAACTAAATTAGAAGGAAAGAGGCCCACCTATAGTCATATTCCATCTCGAATGGCTGGTGAGCAGAAACATAATAGACTGTGGAGAGTTGCTGATGAGACGTAAACGACCCATAAGTATTCGCGCACGGTAATCATAGCACAGGAGATGTTCGTCCGGTGGGAGAGAAACTTGGTGCTTCGGCGATGGCAGAGGAGGTACTAAGCTGGCCGCACGTGTTGTGGGGAAAGCTAATCTGGCGAGAGACCAGAATGTAACATGTTGATCATGTTCAAAGTTTGGAATCATCTTGATCCACGTAGGAGCCTTGGTATATGAAATGTCTATGGAGGTCGAGCATCAAACTGTGAGAAAAATAAAACATGGACTAGTTTACACACCAAGATTCAGATCGGTGGTAATACGACTTCGCCTCGGAAAGGCTTCGCGGTACTGTACAGCTGGGCAAACGATAAGTATGCGCATCAATTCGCGAGGGAAGACCGTCTTGCCTTCCCAGACATTCCAGCACCCAATATCATCAACAAATGTGCTGTTATGATGCTAATGTCATATGCAATGTGAGATTGGCAACATGAAGATGTTGAAGCAGTTGACCTTGACCTCTCGCCATTCGAGAACGGGCTTTTCCAACAGATTTCGCAGACGCGGTACATCAAAGACCTCTCCAAAAGGTATGGGACGGACGTGACCGCCAACGTGGGAGGGAATGAACTCGGGAATAATGGGTACTCGGTCAGTTATTAAGCCGAGGTAGATGAGGTTTATCTAGAGCATGTTCAACGGCTTGAAAAGGCCAACCAGACATGCATACGTAGGTCATCACATCATTTGCTATCGGGTTTGAATTGATATAAGACGAGAAGTAAGGCATAGATATGCTTACTCCAGCCAGCCGACACCCAAGAGGTGATGTATTGAACATCAGAGCGTAAGTTGTCTGAGACGAATAACAATAAGAAACTACGGATATCATGAATAGATTTAACTGGCCTCTGAATGACAGCGTAGGTCCACCCTTCAACACCGACAAGGGCCCGAAGGGATCCACAACAGCTTGAACTTCAGGCGGGGGAAAAGTAACTTGAACAACACCGGAGTGACCATCCTCAGTTTGCATCGGACTTGAAGTATATTTTACGAAAGTGGTGATGCATGCCAGGGAAACGATGACGAGAGCGGTCCATGCTACCAGCATAAAGCGCTTCCTGAACAGGAACGCCTGAGGACCTGTCTTGCTTGAAAGTAAGTCATCTTGGTACCGAGCGGATTTGCGGGAGTCGGGATCTGACTCCATGTAAAAGAGTGTGAAGGTCCTGTCCAAGAAGGCCAAAGATTGAATCGGTATCACGGAATATAGAAAATTGGCCGAGTGCGCATGCCATGATATCCTGTCATCCGACACTGACCTGAAGTTGCCGCATCCTTGGCGCACGGAACATGATGCTACTTAACGACAAGGTGAATGAATGAATGTAAAGGAGACAATGTACATGCGTGTGTATCCTGAACGGCGCGTACTTACGCCGTACTCAGTACTACTTCCATTCAGAGGATTTAAAGCGGAGATTATGGGCATCAAGGACTGATCATGATCGAAAAAGACAGCGCGGGAACACTACTTGCCTAACGGGACCTATCTATCCTTAGTACTTCCTTAGTCCTATCCAATGTAGCCAACGATCCACATTACTTAAGAGCTTTCAACTATCGTCAAGATCCTCCTCTAGATCTCTGAGTCCTATTTCAGCATTATGATATCGCTCTTAATGCGATATCTAAGTCGATCCACCTGTTCCTCGAAGACCATCTCGATATCTCCAGGCTCCAGCTACGACCATGTCTAGTCCTACTACTCTTCAAGTTGCAGGCGTTGTGGCCTTCTACATGTGTTCGGCTCTCGTGGTGTGTTTTTCGTTTGGGTTGAATTTTACATGCTCAATGTTTTCTCTCCGACAGATGGTCTTCGTGTAGGTTATTCCTCTCGTAGCTTTGCAACTGCCATAACTTTTTTCGTTCAAGCAACAAAGCCGTCTTGATCAGCACACCAGACTTGCCTCTCGTGTTCCTTCTCCTGCAATTAATAATTGCTGTGGTACTACTCAAACTATCGGCACTCTTCTCTAGAGGGGCTATTGAAATCCCACCATTCGAGTCTGACATTGCCAGAAAGTTGTTTCCGGTAGTTTTCGTCAACATCGTTGGGTTGTTACTTCCCCATCCCATTGATTTTAAGCGACTAAATCAAAAAAATCGTTTCCGACAGATTGGTCTTCAACACGCTCTGTCTTCGCGGCGTCGATGCCTCCTTCTTCCAGATTGCAAGAGGACTTGTTCTTCCGCTTACAATCATCGTGTCTTCCTTGCATACCCGGACGATGCCGAGCTCAAATGTCATTTTGGCCACCGTCGTTGTCACCGGAGGCTTTTTCTTAGGTGTCGCGCCGTCCTCCAAAGTTCCACTCACCGCCACCCCTTCGCTTTTGTCACTTGCATATGGCTTTCTGTCGTCACTTTTTATTGCGTTTCACGCAGTATTAATCAAGATGTCTCTGCCTTATTGTAACAACTCCTCCATCCAACTAGCATGGTGGACAAACGCGGGCTCAGCGGTGCTGCTCTTGCCAGCTGTCATTTTGTGCGGCGAACTTTCTACCTTGCGCAACATGGTAACCGATCCACACTGGGACGCAACGGTGTTTCTCTGGGGTACTCTGGTTACAGGATTCTTTGGATTTTTGTTATGCATCGGCACGTTGTAACTCACGCTCCCGGCAGTCTATTGACCTCTAAATCAGCGGGATTACTGAGTATTCGCGTTACCAGCCCAATCACACACATGTTCAGCAGTGTTCGTGCCTTATCGATTTCAATCATTGTTAGCTAAAGTCCCCTGTTTTCGTAGGCGGCTCGGTCAGTCTTACAGACTGTTATCGGTGTGACATACTTCGGAGACCTGATCACAACGTACGTCCTGTCTTACCAGTTTACTTCCAACCGCTCTAACGAAGGAAATCAGCAACCGGGCCACTTCCATCATTGTAATTCTCGGAGGAACCATGTCAGTATTCTCCCGACGTTCTAGTCTATCGACCACGGCACTTATCCTGAGTCGGCAGGTTTTACACCTGGATAAAAGCTGTAGAGACGCCGACGGCGACACCTCCGTGCCAGACCGCGGATATCGAGAAGGGTGGCGAAAAGGAAGACACGTCTGAGGAGATTGTGTTCCAGGCACCAGAAGAAAGAGAGTGATCGGTTCGAAACGGATAAACACACAAATTAGCGACGCAATATACATTTTTCCTGTAGCAGAGGTGGCTTGCGCCAACCTTATCCAATTCTTGCAAATTTGTGATACCGCAAAGCGGAGTTTGAACGCCAGAAATGTAGTCCAGCAAAATTCAATTATACAAACGTCAAGTCAAACCAGATTCAGTATCCTCCGCAAAGCCACCTTTCCTCCTTGGTCCTCTAGTATCCGAGACCGACCTAGCCTCTTCTGACATGCATGCACTCCGCTTCCCGCGCGGCGCCTATGCGGCATGATACCGTGGTGGCTTCGCGGCCCATTACTTTGGTTAAACGGAGAATTGGATCCAGCGCTTGACTGAGAGCAATGCTCTATATCAAAACAACCGTTCTGGAAAGTGGTGCCTGAGCGCTGATAGCGGAGCTCTGGTAGGCAGGGTTAATTTGCTAATAAAGAGGGCAGGATAGCAGCGATATCGATGCTTTGATATTTTATTTCCTGCGGCCCAGTTCTTCTGAGGCGATGGCAGCAACAATCGAGCGCGTAGATTCATATTCCTCCGACGATACAGACGATACTTTGGTCTATGCGACAACTTACCCACGCCGTCTCGAACGCCAGCTCGGTGAAACAGAGGCTTCATATTTCTTGCCTTCCCGCGAAAGTGGGGTCAACGACATGTAGAATTTGCTGAGCCCTGCGTGATTTTTCCTTTATCGCTTAACCGTCTTCCAGGTACCTTCACTTGGGCTTTCGAGCGCCGCCTGGGATCATGAAGCGTAGCCGGGTCTGCTCAGTATGGGCCATTCTCCGCCTCAAGCATCCCCTGCTCGCCTCTCATGTCAAGATGCATGACTACGATGATATTAGATTCGTGTAGGTTTCTTATCGCATATTTCTTGATAGATATCAACGATCAATCCTCAGTTATGTCGCGCCCGAGTCAGCAATTGACGCTTTGGAATCCGCAGACGTCAGCCTCGACTATCGTTCGCAATCCAAAGATGGCAGGTCACTTTCAGCTCCCTTCCTTTCAGCGTCTAAATGTCTCCAGAGATGATTGACGCTTACTTAAATGGCCCTCGAACACTTTCGAACGAGCGGCTTTCGTATCTCGTCATTTCACAACAACCAGCGTGTTCCGAGACGCCAGCTGCATCAGACCTTCAGGCTTTCGACCTGCTTTTGTGCGCCACACATTTCCTAGGTAATTTCAGCCAATCCTATCTAAGTGATTAACTAAGCACTCCCAGGGGATGGCATGGCGTTGCATAATTTCGCGAATGATTTCTTCACACTGCTAGCTAGCGACAGGAGCGATCAAGACCTCGAATCGATGCTGAATGACGAATGGTATAGCCGGTGGGGAGGCAAGAAGGACTACAGTGTTCGTATACTAACGCTCTACAAAATGTCCCGCCTCATCATAAACCTTCAAACTAGGCTCCTCGCCTTCCTAGCTCTTTGGAGGATCGATTACCCCGACTGACAGATGGGAAATTCCATTGCACAGCGCGCCGAGTCGATTTCGAGAACAGTCAAGCAAAACTGATTGTGAGCTACTGACATGAAAATTCTTCCGCGTATGTTCAAAAGTTTCCGACAAGGGCGGTCATTCCTTTCCCCGTCGATTTGGAAATGCCAGAAGGACTGTCGTCCCGACTGTCTCCATTGATTCGGAACGGACCAAGTTGATACTCAAGAAATGCAAAGCGCAGTCCGTGTCAATTAGTGCTGCGCTGTTCAGCATCGTGAGCATAGCATGGGCGAAGACCTGCGATCGTAATTGGGAGCTTCCAATGTGAGTCGCCCGTGCACCTAAAAAGTTCGAATCCAGCCGAATCTGTTGTCCAGTATGATGTATTCGGCCCTCAATCTTCGACCCGTCTTAACCGCAAGTGAAGGATTCAATGATTCTTACTGGTACCTTGCCATCGGATATTTCAATGGTGTGTTCGATCTACATTTTCTTCACTGGTACTAACTATAGAGCGCAAAGTGGTCCTTCCCACTTTCATCCCGAAGTCGGATAGAGACGTAGAGCAGATTTTTTGGCATAGAGCGCGAGCTGCCAAGAATCAGAGTGCGCGTGCCGCGAAGAACCCCATGCTTGTATCGCGAAGCCTAGAGATGGCTCGCAAACGGGGACAACAGGCCCGTTGTTGGGCTCGCGAAGACGACGAGAAGGAGCGCGGGACATGGAAAGCTCCTCCGCCTCGGCCGGCCTCGAACCCCGTCGCAAGTAAACCTCCTTCCTCCGCCTTGATCGGTTTGTCCCTCCTGGGTAATCTGGATGGCATCTACAAGCATGCTGCGTTTTCAAAGATTCAGCTTTCCGATCTCACCACAGGGTCACGGCAACGAAACAGTGGGATGTTATTGTTCGGGTACACCTTTGTAGGCGAGTGTGTAGCTTCAAATTCAACCATAAGTGGATCTAACTCGATTGTCGTTTAGGCAAACTATGGATCAGCCTCGGGTACGACGAGGCCGGGTTCGACGACAAAGTGGAACAATTCTGGGGGAATGTTCTAACCGCGGTTCACACATTTCTTGTTTGAAAATTAACCTGGATAATTCAGAAAAATGGCGCTGTAACATAAATACCAATTTGACCACCAATTTGACCAATAGCAAATTTAGTTTCTACGGCTCGCCAACAGCGAACGGAAACTGCATCACAAGTCAGGTAATTCACGTTGGATTAGCCTTGCCCATGTGCTGTCTTTCCACCAATCGTGCATACTGTCGATTCGTTCCCATACAGTTTCATCGTCCACCCCGTATATTTCATACCGTCCGCCATCCAGAGGTCTGCCCTCTCGGGTAGCAACATCCAAGGCCGCTTTATTCTCCCCTCTGTCGAAAGGGATCAGGTCCAACTTTTCGAAGAACACGAGCTACAAACCTGAGCAACTCTAATAATTCTTTCCTATCAGGAAAGAAGAGCCTTGGCTCGAGGACAGCAAGGATACCGAGTGCTGCGCGGTACAAGAAGGAATCTCCTTCCAATAGTAAGACATCCCATATTCGAGCACAGGCTTCGAATGGAAGGTGATCTAGAAACAGAGGAAGAAGCCAGTCGGGTAAATACGCAGATGGCGATATTTGATGCTGCTTGAAGTTGAAATAAACTAGGGAAATATTGAAATTGACGACATTACTGGCTGACATGATGCTCACTCTTAGGCATTCCATCGGCTAGAAGAGTGTCAAATATTCTGAAATACACAATCAACTATGGCGGAAAAGCCACTAAAAGATATTCACCTATAATATGCGTCTACCTACGTTTTTGTGAGAACATCTGGGTTGAAAGGTTTAAAACTCTGCGCTTACATCATCCTTGGATCCGTCTCCTCCAAAGAAGCTTCGCATGCAGTGCCGCTCCATTAGATTCCGCATAACAATGAAAGCCTGCTGAACGGGCATATTGATCAAGAGCATAGCAGCGATTTTTGCGGCGCCAAATGTGTAACCGAGCCCCTCGTCACTGCGAGATACCACCCACGCACACATCATATCCTTGAGATCAGGATATAAAGGCCCATTCTCACGATGGAATATATGGAGGGAAGGCAGCGTGGTCGAGATATCTTGTTCGACCAACGATAGTGTGGCGGAGGGGAATGCACCAGACCCCAAAGCACGTTTTGCTCTAGCAAGACACGTCCGGTAGTTGTCTAAAGGAAGGGATCTGAGAGCTTGTACGGAAGGCCGACAGAAACATGAAATACCTACCTTTGCTGAGCGCGAGGGCGTTTCCGACGGCGTTAGCCCACATTGACGCCCGTAATTTTGTAGGTATCCCTTCCCACCACAGTTTCCGAAGCGCGGCATTTTTATGGACCACTTTCCAGTCAGGGACTATTTCTTTCTCCCAGATGTGCAAGGAGTCCTCAATTTTCTTCTCTCGGGCGATACGGCGCTCCTGAAAAGCTTTCCTCTGTTTTGCGGCTGAGAAGACAGGTCAATGGATTTCCCATTTGGCTAGCGAAACACTCACCGGTAGTTCGACTCTGTTTCATCATCGATTCCCACTCACTCAGATGTTTATCGTCTTCTTCGCGACTCTTGGGGGGCAGGAAAGACGGCCGAGTTCTGCTCCTTACTTTTTCCAAGGCACTGGGGCCAGAAGAACGTGTAGGTCGATGAGTTGGACTTTTTGAAGGTAATGGAACAGGTACTGGAGGTGTGGGTGAAGGCGGTATTGACTGGGATGAAGCCGCAACTTGGTGCAGCGAGTCCAAAATGGCGGGTGGAGGGCTGGTGGTGGCCTCGGAATGTGAAAGTTGGACAGAGGTACGTTCATCCGACGTCCGAGAAGCCCTACTCTCGAGTTCAGAGGTCAATGACACCGTTACTCGGTGCGTTGGCGATTTAGAGCCGTCTATGACGACGTTGGGATAAGGATGGGGGCTCGAAACGTCTAAATCATCGGCGTTGGGCAAGACCTGGTCATCGGAGGGTTCATCGGGAACACTGGATTCAGACAGCGAAATTTGAGTAAATTGGCCAGCCATATCATCTTCATCCAGCGAGGAATTTAGAGGAGGAGAACCATTCATGTCCAGTGTAGAGACCGACTCGTCGAGATCGAAGGAAGGACCCCGCTCCGAGCCCATCGAGACTTCCGTGTCCACCCATGAGAGCTCATGGCGAGCAATATCCTGTCGTATGACATCCGCGGAGAATTTGTAGTCAGCCTCATCGTCTTCGCCGTCTGCATCGAAGGCGTCGTCGAGATCGAGAGATGGCGGAGGAGATGCAAGCGGCATGTCACCGCCGCAGCGTAAGTCACACACGCGACGTTCCGTTCTCGCGTCAATGATATCTGAAATATTCTTACTGCTCTCAGGTCATGAATCGTCCTTGTTTCCTTCACCATCCCTACACCCTCAATTCGCGCCTCTCCTTCATCCTGGCGAGCAACAGTGTCTTGAGTCTCTGGCACAGATTGGGTTCCGCTACAGGAAGATAATCGCGTCGTGCAGCACTCTGTCTCGTTCTACGTCACGTTACATTGCGGCGGTTTCTGGGACTCTGACCCATATACTCAAGGACTACCAAGCGCTTGTGGTATCCACCGAGGTGCGCGTGGTTGAATCGGTTTCGTGCTCGTTTTGATTTGCTGCATATATGTAAGGGGAAAGTTCTTCTCCGAGACCCTAATCTGGTGGCTAGTGCGTCGTTTGTCCCTCTATCTTCAATAAGAGCCGTGTTTGCGGAGTGGGTGAGTTGAAAGACACCCAGCAAACTATTTGAAGGTTCAATTGTGGATAGGATGCCCCGTTCGCTGCCCTAGTCGCATTGGTGGAAGAACTGGAAGCTGAAAAGTCCTGGAAGCCGGGCCCTTTGATAGATCTACTTCTGGCGCGCTCGCATACTGGTGTTCACCGAATATCAGACATCCTTTCTTCCTTGGCCGTCGCCGTTCAGCGTGTTTGGAGAACACAATTGACCGCATTTGTGATCCACGGTTCACTTTCACCCTTAGATCCATTGGCTTCAGAAACATACATCCTCGAGGATGGCTCAATGCCCTCTTGCGTTTCTAACCAGTCGAGTGAATCCATTGCGTATGTTGGACGGGCGATTGCCACAATCAAAGCGGCGCAGTGGCAAAAACAGCTACCGCGCGACCTCGCATCGGAGCACACAAAGTTGCTGCAAGAGGTCCTACCCGAGGACCAGCATGCATTCGATAGAGTGATACTTCAGATCAGGACAACGTCAGCGAATGGCTCTGGCTGAATGTTCTTACCCGAAAGGATGTAGAGGAAGCTGTGGATTCGTTGTAGGTACGCAGGCTCTATACCCACTGTCGTACTCATTTCCCCCCTTTCTTTTGGCAGAGGAAACTACTTTCTACTTCGAAATGGCGAATTTGCTCAATCCTTAATACGCGAGATAGAGCGCCTCAAACTCTCGCGACTGACCATGCGCTCCGGCCCTGCGTCCATGATTCGCGATCAGGATCTGAATTTAGCACTCCTGCGGGCGTCCCTGGGCACAACTGCCCAGCATGATCCAACCCTCTCCCTCTTGCATTTTTCTTTGCCGGCTGGACCTCTGCGACCCCTTTTGCCTTCGTTATCTCACACCCAGTACCCTGCCTCACCCTCCACATCAACGACTCTACCCGCCAACCCTTCTTTATTCAGCTCACATTTACTCGGGTCCACCCCTCTGACGCTGACCTACAAAGTATCGTGGCCACTGGATCTCTTTCTCCCAAAGGCCGATCTCGCGACCTACACGACTTTATTCTCGTATTTGTCGGCGCTGCGAAAAACTCATGCCCGAATACATACTTGCTGGTCATCTTTGTCCAACTCGCAGCGCGCACGCCGCCGATGGACTGGACTTGGAGAAGGGGGTACAGCGGAAGACTTGCTCGTGCGCAAGGCACTCTTACGTTGTGGGTGGGGCGTTGTAAGAGACATGGGCTGGTTTCTGGATAGCTTGCTTGGTTACGTCATGATCGACGTTGTCGACGTGGAATTCCTCAGGCTGAAAGAAATGCTGGGACGCGGCGGTGGACTCGATGCGGGAAGTTTACCCACTTTGGGGTCCAGTCAAGCCCCTGCTGCCACAAGTACGGCCTCTTTCCCCCCGGGCCATAATCATTTGGACTTCACAACCCTGCGCACCATCCATTCGGAATACCTAGATCGCTTGCTGACAGGGTGCCTACTTACCAACCCGGTGCTTACCTCCCTTTTGCTCCCGATATTTGAGGTGTGCGAGCGGTTTGTCGGCCAAATCGAACGTTGGAACGGGGACGTGTTACCCGCACTTTTGTTCGAAGGGAGTCTGAAAGGCGGAGACGAGGAGGTTGGCGCCATGGTTCGGGAACGCCAGGGTGTGGTCGCCGAAATCAACGAGGTTCGTGCTTGAGGAAGTTAATTAACCAACGCTCACGATCAGCTCAGACTTGCAAGAACTGCTCCAGTCTTTCTATGAGCAACTTTCCTTGTCCACCTCACAGCAGGCATTTACTGTCACAGGCACGGACGCTTCAAAGTCTGTTCTGATGAATGCCAGTCTCGCAAATCATACAACATTCAATGCGTCAAAAGCAGTGAAAGGCGTGGACGGTGTGCGGCGACACGTTGAGCGGCTGCTATTGAGACTAGACTTTAATGGGGCATTTTCGAAAGGGCGGGGGCGGAAGCCGGATACGGGGATTCTTGCTGAAGGAGGGCTTGCATAACTAATCGTAAATCCGGATGTGCTTTTTACAGAAAGAAGCAAACGAATTTTGCATGTATTTATGTAGTGTTTGGTGATGAGCGTCAGCAGACGCCTTTCATCTCTTGCCAGACAACTCGGAATGTCTTCTCGTGCGTATTCCTGGCAACTTGAATTAATCGTCCTGAGCAATGTCCAGAGTATACTCCTCGCCTTATTGGCGCGGCAAACACTCTTGGTGGGTATTTGCTATGAAAAGTTACTCCACCTAATCCAGCACCATCGCCAGAGCATCGCATCTACATCGAACAAAATGGCTCCGTAGTGTCGCCGTTCCACGACATCCCTCTTTTCGCAGACCAGAACAACGGCATCTTCAACATGATTGTCGAGGTTCCTCGCTGGACGAACGCTAAGATGGAAATTTGCAAAGAGGAGCCCTTCAATCCCATTAAACAGGACATCAAGAAGGGTAGGTTGCGTTTCGTCCGCAACTGCTTCCCCCACCATGGATACATCTGGAATTATGGGGCCTTCCCTCAGGTGCGAGTCGGGCGCGGTCTGCATCGCTGTATTACTGATGTGTCGTTGAGTAGACCTGGGAAGATCCCTCGCAATCTAACGCAGAGACCAAGGCCAAGGGCGAAGACCAATGACCCCCTCGATGTCTGCGAATCGGCGAACAAGTTGGCTATGTCGGCCAGGTCAAGCAAGTCAAGGTCCTTGGCATCATGGCGTTACTCGACGAAGGCGAAACCGATTGGAAAATCATCGTCGTGGATGTCCAGGATCCTCTCGCTTCCAAGCTCAACGACATTGAAGATGTCGAGCGTCATCTCCCTGGTCTTATCCGGGCGACAAACGAATGGTTCCGGTCAGTACCGGCGCATCAAGCGGGATTCAGTATTCTGAGTTGTCGCGTGCAGCATTTACAAGATCCCCGATGGCAAGCCCGAGAACACTTTCGCTTTCTCCGGTGAAGCGAAGAACAAGAAATACGCAACCGAAATCATCCATGAATGTCACGAAGCGTGGCGCCGTCTCATTACCGGCGAGAGTCCGATGCAAGATCTATCGATGTATGTTTCTCAATTGAAGAATCTCGATTTATTTCCTGACCTGGGTATCAGCCATAACATTACCATCAAGAACTCGCCCGGATTCATCCAACGAGACCATCCGATGTATACCAATCTCCCTCCCGACTCCAGGAAGCCTCCTGCTCCCATAGACCCCTCCGGTGCGCATCTGTTCATAGCAAGGCGCGGTTATTGTTGCTCACTTGTACATGCAGTCTCAAAGTGGTGGTACATCTCGTCTGCGCCTGTTTAAGAAGATCTATTCCGAATAGCGTGTTAGTATACAAGTGGGCCAATCAAAGTGTTCCTCTCAAGTATGTGATAATATAAGTGGTATGTCAAGATGTTACAGTGGGTGAGAGTTCGCATCGTTATTTCTCTGAACTGGCATCAGCCTGGACGTGGGGATATCGACAATAACGGTCTGATATTGAAGTGACCGTCCATGTGCCTGAAGGGAAGATTAGAACCAGCCAGAGTTCAAGGTTCCCTCTGCGTACCTTCCATTGCTGAGAAGATGGAATAATCGTGGGTGGTTACCCGAGACACGGTATGGGTCTCGAGGACCTTTCCTGGTTTCCCGCCCTTCTTGGGAGCTGGTTCAGCCCTTTGGTACGTGAACGTGAAGGGTGGTTCTCCAATGAGTGTGAACAAGATCTCCGCTTGATCACCTTCATGGATGTCCTTGAAATTGAAAGTAAGTAAGAGGTGTAACGGTGAGTCCTCAGGCAATCAACTACCTGATAGATTCGTTTGCCGTGGCCAACTTGGGCAGAAGGAAGAGGATGGACATTCAAGCGCAAGTCCGTAACGACCGCCTTGCACATTTTTTGTTGGTGTGCAATCGAAGTTATTATAAATTCTCCAGGTCGCTGCTGAATTAGAGAGAAGGGGGAAGTTTTTGCTTCTTCGGAATACATTTTCCCGTTTATCGTGTACCTGAAGTGCCCGGTCAACAGCAATCGCAGAAGGTGGCCAAAAACCCCACCCGATGGTCCACGGTGGTACACCTTCGAGCTGGAATTGCGAGACATCGCCCACACAATAATGCTCTCGTCGGCCAAAGGGGATAATGGCCGCCGTTTCGGCCACATCGACCCAAACCGAACTGGACAGTGGATCTAGGGGAGCTTGTGGACAGCTGGAGGCGTCGGAAACGGATTCTAATACGATCAGATGAGGTCCAATAGACTTGAAGTCGTAGGACGGGAGATCGATCTTCCACGAAGATTCAAACGTCTCAACTGTCATAACTTCAACGTGGCTGGTACCATAATTTTTGATAGAGAGTCCCAGCCGGAATGGAGGTGTTCCTTCGAATAGAACGAGCCCATCAACCGACAGGGGATCCTGGACCGTGAAGGCATCGTTCAGGCAGTATGCCAAGCGATTTCTTGTGCGGAAGCGAGCGGTAGGACGCATGTTCACTTGTTGTTCAAACAAGAGGCGCTGTGAGCGGGGTATGACAGCATTTTTGTGCTTTGCAAGCGGGTAGGCGGCATCTCCAATCTGCTTTACTTCATAATAAACCCGGCCAGGATTGGATGTCTGCAATTCGAATCGCGTGCGTGGCTGTATACTGTTGAAAGTTGGTTGGCCCAGGAGCCTTGTGCCTCCATTATCGTTATTTTGCGCGATGTTGTACATGATCTGAAAGGGTGGACGCCCTTGGAAAAATATCAGGACAGGGAATAAAATTAGTAATAGACCAACCGGTGAGGTCCAGATCGATATGAGCGTCCGTGTTCTCACAAATGGGCGACAAGATGTGAGAGCCGTTGTAAGATTCATATGTGGCAGCCGCGGCAGTATCAGCGGATAGTTTCGCAGACGGCCTCGGTATCCAATCCACACGAAAGGTTGATGCTTCGGCCACGACGAATCCAGGACACTGCGAGTCGGCAACCTGTATCTGAAGTGAGAATAGCAAATGGTCAAAGAAGAGGTCAACAAATACATCGACGATTTCGTATACACCTCGTCCGTGACATGTAGGAAATCGTTGGCGGTATTCAATACAGCAGACTGAATAGCTTCACTCCCGTTACGGCGATATTTGAGACGCCAGGGCTAAACGCATTTCGCATTTGAAATGTGGGGTAATGCAATGAGTGAGACTTACCCCATCACCAGTCAATCGCAGAGGCAAACTAGTGCGTTCTTGCTCCAAGACTGTTACACTTTCCCCGTAGAATTTAGCAGTCGGCTGTTGAACCCCGTCAACTTGATTTTTCCCAAGCTTAGTCTCTTTACCTTGATCCGTCGTACGTTGACAGAGACGGCGGGCACTGAAACAGGCCGTTTGCATTCATACACATCTTCGATGGTCACTGTTCCTCCGTTGAATCACGGCACATTAAACGATCGGAAGAGATCCACGAACCCAGGTCTACGTCGAATGACCCGCCGTCACGATCCACTCGCGGTGGAATAGGAATTTGAAGGGTTCTCTTTGGGGTCTTGATGTCTCGGATTTGCAAAGTGTCTGAGCCTGTGGGACTGACGACTCGAACTTCCAGGTTCCAAGGTCCTGTCCCACGCAACTCGACATCAATATCTACCAAACTGCCAGCGCAACTGCTCAGCATCCGCTTCTGCGGCCCGACAAATGCAGCCGAAGCCAGAGGATGTATAGCTTGGTCAATGCTCGGACCGTGCAGCTCGACCCTGCGGTAATTAGAGTCACTGATATAAGCGAAGGCGAACGTGTAATGTCCGGCTTGGGATGGCTGAATGGACAGCTCGCCACGCGAAGTGGGGAAAGTTTTGGCAGTTTCGCGTGGGGGTTCTGCATCCCTTTGCGTCGTGTAGTACACTTGGAAAGGAGGAGTGCCATGAAGAACGAGTGCGGCGGAGACACCTGTGTCACCCGAGCTGAAATGACAGTGAGTGCTTTTTGAACAGGCGTAAATCTTTTGTTACCATTCATGGATTTTCTTCCACTCAATTTCGGCCGTGGGTTTGGGTTTTTCAACGACAGTACACGTCTCTGGAGCCAACACATCGCCTGGGCACCACTGACGGGGAGGTCAGTGGTTTGCACAGGAAAGCGACATTGGCATACCTTTCCCTTTACTCCTAGGATAGTATATTCACCAGGGGCCGTGGCTTTGAAGTCCAAATCTCTTTGACTCCCCTGCGTTGAAAGGCGTTTCTTCCAAGGGTGAGATCTCTTCGCGGTGGAAGCATCATCCGACGCAATCGGCGGCTTATACGACAGCGAGATCTCCCAGGGTGCGTCAAGAGCGTCTGCGGCAATCGCGGAAACGGTCAGTTGTGTTTCAGACCCAATCAAGAGGGAGGCAGGGGATCCTGGGCCGCAATTCTTGAAGGACACAGTCGGCGTCCGCAAAACCACAAGGGAACGAGTAGTCTTCGTGTTCGGGGCGGATGGATCGAGGGTGGGGATATCGAGACGAACAACGTTTCCCAATGCGTCGACTACCTCTTCTAACGCGTAGAAGTAGGTTCCCGCGGTGTTTAATGAAACAGTCAAAGGAACTTTCAATTCCTTTGGTTCGCCTTTTCTTCGGGTTCCCGTTTTCCCAGTACCGTCCGCCAGATCTGAATCGATGCCTTCCACTATGAAGTGTTCTGGCCTTTCGTTAACAACCTTGAACCATCGTAGGCTAAGCGGTGGAACGCCACGAATGTCAATCATCAGTTCCAGGTCTTGATCTTGGCCCGCACAGCGCACGGCTGCGCTCGTGTCTTCAATGAATTCGACTTGTGGGCAAGGGACCACTGTGACCTCAGATGGGTATGCCAGGCGTGCCTCGACATTCGAGGAGTCGATAACCTGCTCAAGGCGAACAGTGCCGAATCTCGCCAGTTTGATGTGAACAAGAGACTGGGTCTTTTGGAGGGTGGATGATGAATCCGCCGAATCTGACACAGATTCCGAGCTGTCGTCGTCATATTCATCATACTCGTCGTGTTGATCCCTTTGGGCTGCCAAGGCAGAGGGTCGCAACATGGCCAACCGGCCTTCCTCTATCACTTTGAGCTCTTTGGGCGAAAGTTGAAAATGTTCAATCTTGTCCAAACCACTGTCCGGTTCATAGCCCAGTGGCGCCAAAGAGTATTTGAGAGTGAAGGTGTCAGTGTTATTGAGAAGAACAGGAATGAGTACGAAGGCTCCTGGATCGGCGAGACAGAAGGTTGAACCGTGGGGATTGAGCCTCGCAGTGCTAATTGGGGACATGCGCACTATAATGGTTGTTTAGACAGGATTACGCCGGCATACACCTACGTACCTGTATGCTGTCCGAGTAAATGAGAGTCGCCTGAGCCGGAGCTATAGCCCAGAAGTCCGAAGGAAAGCGGACCAACAAGGTCGTAGATACTCCAGGGTTCGGGAGTCGCTGGAATATCTGCATTCTTTCGGTATGAGCAAAATTACCCTGTGATCATTCGAAAACTCACCTGAACGAGAAGAGAAACTCATATCTCGTCTTCCACGGCTCACATTCAAACTAATTCCGCCAAACACCAACCCGTCGAAAATCACCGCCAGAAGCAGCTGGAGCATAACCACCGTACGACTGAAATTAAGACGTGGTATTCGGAGACGGGTCAGAGCCAAGCAATAGGCAACATCGAATAACATCCATTTTTTACAGAGCGTAAGCGTGTCGTCGGAAGAGGCGAGGTAACCGACAAAATCTATGGCTTTGACCGCCTATAGAAAGGCAGTGAGTGTGAGCAGTGACATGGTTTTTGGTGACTGGCCTGGCAAAGAAATCCCAGACTAAGCAAGTAAAGCCTAGCGACGAGTTTGATACAGTGTGGCACATAAATGAAAGACAATGGCGGACCTTTGCGAAGGTATGTCAATAAATTTCTCTGGGATCAGGGGAGGTCGAGACGGCGCAGCCATCGGAGCTGAGGATCTCGAAACGGCGCGACTTTTGCTGCGTTGTGGTAAAAGAGACGAACAGAGCGCGTGACCGTGGCCGCCTGGCTTCGGGAATACTTTCTTATCATACCAACTTCGAATAGACGCACCGATATTACTTGCTCCTGACCACAACCATACTCTCACAGTTTTGTCCTTCAAATCATCGCAGAGATGAACAACAGTTCGTATAATTTACTCCGTAAACAACTTCTCTTGTAACTTGCGGCACTCAGTCCCTGCTTTGCCAAAAATCGACGGGGACGTAGACATAATTTTGGACATCTACTCTCATCGCTCTCTCGGTGGCAACGATTCTCTGAACGAGGAGTACGGCAACACGGATCGGCTGGTTCAACTGGGTGGTGTGTGTTTGATATGGTTGGTGCAACTCACAAGCCCGAATTATTTAACCCTCGTACCCACATGAACAGGCTCTCGTTGCGCACCTGTTCCACAGGCAGCCCATGTTACTTGCTGAGCAGATAACTGTGCGATCCTCGGTCTCGTTCTGGATCCCCTTCTAAAGATGTACATGTTACTAAGGAGTACGCTCGAGACGCTGTCTCGGATGAAAAACTTAGAACTTGGTTCACTTTCTGGAACGTGAAATCCAGGTTTCGTGCTGCACCTGGAGCTTGCGATATACTTGAATCACCAGAGGTCAACAGTTCACTCAACCGACCTATTTCACCTGTCTGATACCTTCGACAGGAAATGCAAAGATTCTTTAAATCATACGTCGGCGCTTTGTACATTCGAAACGGGGTGAACCATGTACAAGCATGGATTTCCGCTCTGGTGGACCCCGGCGCAGCTGCCCCCCCGCCCAATGCCGATCCGTTTGGGGCACCACCACCGCCTCTGGGCAACCCGCCGCCGCTGCCCCCGCACCTTCCAAATAATGGACCCTCAGCCGCGAATATCAACATACTTTCCCTTTTGAATCAAACAGCAGCACAGAAAGGATTAGGCGTAACCTACACAGCTGAAAATTTAGGTGGTCCTCCCCATGCTCCCAGTTGGAGGGTGAGCTGTAATAGTAAGGTCTCCTTGTGCTTATCCAAAACCCAACTGAGTCAGTTCCACAGTCAACGGTATCAAGAAAGGTGAAGGGGTCGGAAAAAACCAAAAGTTAGCGAAGGAGGAGGCAGGAAGGCACGCCTGGCAGGCAATGGGATGGTGAGCCCCAAATACGAGAATTGGTGGACGCATAGTCAGATATATGCCCGATTCTTGTGGCATGCATGTATTTTTTCTTGAATCTGTCGTGTTTTCCATGTAAACATTTATTCGAAACGCAATCCTCCGAATTGTTAAACTTATTACCGACTCAGATACC